>CM067167.1:54691690-54696690 GCA_034093135.1 Erigeron breviscapus | reverse complement strand
TACTCTTTCACAAGTTCATGTATACGAAAATATCAAAATATAAATATTTTTAAGGCTGAAGTTAAATTACTTTAAAAAACTAGATTTATAAATATAATACAAATAATTTTAAAACAAGTTGTTACTTTAATTTATAAAAAAAATTATATTTTTACATGTGCAAATTAGATTTGCACATATGCACACATCCAAAATTTACTAAAGTCGTCACATGTGTCATGATAAAATCACATTCGTTTATATGTGCACACAATTAATATCTACACATTCAACATATAAGATTTTTGTTATTATATGAATATTGACATATTTTGCACACATGAATAGATATAAACACTTGTAAACACATATGTTCATATATGTCCCAAATATATTCATAATTAAATGCATTTATATTCACCCGTTATATATAAATATATATATTAAATAGATACAACGTTATTGTTGTTGACCTCAATAGTGAGAATCGTAGACAATGATAACTAAAGTTCAAATATATCAAATGCTTAGCAACACCATAGACTTTAAAAGATCGAAAAACTCAATAGTATACCTTGAAATGTTTGATAACTACTCGAGCCAAGCCGTTAAAAACTTGAGCTCAACCAGGCCCGAAGGGATGTGCACGGGTCGAAACCCAGGCCGAACCGGGTTGACCCGTGACCCGCGAGTGCATGAAAAACGGAACCGTGACCCGGCCCGTGAAAAGGTTCGAGTTGGTTTCGGGCGGGTCACGGGTTTTCTTCACATTTTCTCGGTTTTTGGCATCACCTAGCCCAGCCCGGCCAACCCGTGACCCGGGAATGCAACAAAACTTGACCCGAGACCCGGCCCGTTAGGGCTTCTGGAGGGTCGGGTCCGGGTCGGTTTCGGGCAGTTCACGGGTTTACGGGTCATTTGACATCCCTAGATCTATCTATACCATAACTTACTCCGTTTGTCCCCCCCTTAAGCACCTCTTTATCTGAGAAATATCCTGTATGATTTTGATTCAATTATGCCTATAAAAGGTGGAAAGGTTACACGAGTGATCATGATATCCAGGTTTCTGACAGTTACAGCTTCCAAATGCTCATACTTGCTGATAAGTACATCAATTATTTTCAGGCTCTTTAAGCATCGAACACATTTATGCCCTATGCCTGAATTATGAATGTCTAACAAATACAAGTCTCGGATCTTTTTACAGCTCATCCTTGGCAACTTCCTCTTTTTTTGGCTCATCAAAAGATGCAAAAGTTTTGAGTATTGACTCATACACCTTAATCCCTTTCAGGTACTCTTCCGTGTTCAAAAACTACAACCAAGCACATTTCTATCAGCATTATTTGCAACCAAGTATGATGAATGATGCTATAAATCATGCACTAACTAAGAAAGGGCGATTAGTTTGTTACTTTAAAACTGCCATATAATAAAACATGGTTCCTATGCCTAATCTAGGGGTGACAAATGGGGTGGGTTGGGGTGGGTAATGGGTCAAATCTGGTTTGGTTCAGAAACATGTTATATGAGTCAAAAGTGGTTCATTTGAAAAACTTAATTATCTAAAGTAAAGGTTGTCTAATTAATTAATGTCCCAAAATATCATCAAATAATTATTTACTGTATGATTTTAACAATAATCTTACATTTTAGTATAAGCTTACTTCCAAGATTTCATACACCCAGGGTGACTACCCTGTTAGATCCATTTGACCCATTTACTTTTAGGTTAATTAGAGATAGTTACATAACCTATATCTACCCATGTGGCCATGTAAACTGTACAAATAATGGTATGACATAGCTACCACTAGCCTAAACTATATAACCATGATGAAGCATATTTATAGCCAGATCCTTGAGTTCAATTTTATCGCTTTCTAAGGTTTCAGTTTTCTGTGCGAGCAAGGGTTGGGGATTGAACCAGTAGCCAACCAGATCAACGGGGTTAAACAGCTAAAAGTAGTATACGACATGACAAGAACCAAAATTAGTACTTAGTTTCGTTCAACATAGTAGAAGGAAGGCACCTCATTATGGTCATGAAGAAGAATAGGAGTGTTTGCCATTGGAGAGAAGCCGATTGCTGGTACACCCTTCAATCGGAAGTAGCGAGCATCAGTTGAAGCAGGAAAGATCTCTGGTTTCCCAAATTTTCCATCAGCTTGATGTATGGCTCCCTCTAAAAGTGACCACCAAGGATTTGAGCTGTCATGGGCTGTCAAAATCGGCTTTCCATTCTCATCAAGCACAGACACCTTCTGCTTAAACTGCCCACGCTAATTACAGTTAAAAACAAAATCCCAATATGAATTTACTCATTATACATAAAAAACATATCCAACTGTCAATTAAGCAACTGTCTCCCTAATTCATCTAAACTAGTTTACCTCATATGTCATGTTACGTGAAGCTGGAGCCCATTCTTCAGCAATACGCCTCTCCAGGGAAGCTTGATCCGCAATTGGTGGGACTCGAATATCGAAACCAGCCTGTGCTTCAGACGGCTGCAGATTCATCACAAAACCCTAATGGACAACAAAGCAACTTCATTATATTTCTTACCTTTACATAAAATCATACCTCTGCAATTGCTATAGACCTCCTTAAGAACATTCTTTAATTTTCACCGAGTTTCTTCTAGATCAGGATCATTCCTTAATGGTAATTAGGTTCAATAAAAATGGATAAAAAGAAGCAGAAGGTTGTTCTTATAGCATACTGAGAAAATTTCATTTTTTGAGCTTTATAGTGTGCAACTGTATCTAGAATTTCCACCAACCTGTGCTGTTACCGACATCGTCAATATCACTATTTGTAACAAACTAAAAAAAAATGATAATCATCATAAATACTATATATGCAATCTTTATTCAGTATAAAGTACAGGATTCCGACATAGAACATTAATTGGAACAAACAATCTCGTTATCAGTAACCTGTATCATATTACTAGGACTCATATTACTATGCTGTCTATATTTGATAACAGCTATGATAATCCGGCCACCTATTTCTCCAAGTACAAATTGTACAACTTAATCTGAGTTTTCACTATTTTCTGACCACAACTATCGTATGTAGCAAATATGTGATTTACTAAATAGTTTTTACCAATATTTAATATTTAGAAAAAGTCTAACATGAAGTAGGATCAGAGCTAGATTATCGTGCGACATATTTTTAACAAAGAGAGTGTGGCTTTGGCAGTTCTGAAGGAATGGAGGTAGAGAAATCTTAGCAGACGGTCTTTCTGTGGTTGCAGAAAGCCTGTTAGCTGCATATGATAGTGGTGAGCTTTTGGGTACACTTGAAGAAGAAAAATCTGGGTGGCAGAAGTGGGTGAAAGCCTTTAGGAAACCATTAAAATGCAAGGTAAGATAGATTGTAGTAGCAATTGGTCGTATGGCATTCGATTAATTTTCTAAACTCGTAAATGTGATGTGAACGGCAGGGAAAAGGTCTGTTCATGCCCCTGCGAGTTTTAAAGAATTCAGATTTTGTGGAATATCAAACACATTAGTTATATAAAAGCATTGTTGTATATACTTAGTCGGCTTCAAGGCTAAAGAGTGTTCAATTGCTCCCTCTTTTGTAAAAATTCTTCCGTTCATCAATTTCTTACAGTCAACATGTAATTACAACACAGGGGCTTGGGTTTTATGATGTTTTCAGTTGCGCACATACTATAATTCATATTCCTATCTCTTCGTTCCCTCTTTTTAGTCTATAAGTATTACTTAATTATATGTCCATATACGCTTGAATGATCTTATTCTTAAATGTTTATATACTTATATCCTTATGTAATTATTGATGTGTTCTTTTTCTTTCTTGTCTTCACACCGTTGTCAAATGTAACTAGGATTACAACAGTACGGGATTATGTACAGCATCACTGTTCGCTATGTCACTAAATTTCAGTACTATAAACTAACTTATACATAAAGCATATAACATATATATAAATATAAATTATTAAATATGTAACGAAACGAATGGATACATACAGTGGGAGAAGGTGTCCCAGCCTTGAGAAACACCATATTAACCGAAACAACTTCACCTTCAGCTTTAAGCCCAGCCTTAACCAAGTCAAACTGCGACGCCCTAAACCTCCTAACACTCTCAATACTCTTCAACAAATTCTCCATCGCCGTATTATCATAAAGTTTCGCCCCATGTCCAGGTGCACCAGTCGCCTTAATCACTAACCACATAGGACACCTCTCAGCATAAAACAACCTATAATAATCCTCAGGAGACGCCAACCCTTCGTCTAAAACAATCCCTACATTCATCTCATCAAAAAGTTCAGAATTCGCAAACTTTTCCGCCCCATCATGTCCACCTATTTCCTCATCAGGAACAAACGAAATGTATATCGTCCTAAGTGGTTCAAAACCCGAATCTTTTTTTAAGTTTTTTATAGCTTCTAAGTACTGCAGACCTACACATTTCATGTCTTGTGAACCTCTAGCATATATATTACCATTTTGATCATCAAGTTTAGCTTCAAATGGAGAATGAGACCATTTCTGGGGTTCGACTGGGACGACATCAGTATGCGAATTCAGCAGAATGGAAGGGAGTTTCGGGTTTTTTCCGGGCCATTTTAAAAGGACTAAAGGTTTGTTTTTGACAAAGAAAATGGTCTGGGATTCAAGGGAAAGTGATTTAGCAATTGAAAGAATGAAGTCTGCAGCTTTTTGGTAGTCTGGTGATGGATGGGCTGTGTTTATTTTAAGATATTCTTGAAATCTTGAGATGACTGATGAAGATGAAGAATCTTGGGCGATAGTTGATGATATTAGGATGATGAAGACCAAGTAAAAAAAGCAGCAGGTTTTCAGGGTCATCTTGATTTGATTTGATTTGAGTGGATTTCGATGTTCAAATTTCAGTTTGTTGTATTTGAATGAGTGAATAAAATTGGTTTAAACTAAAAAAGAAAGCGGGTTTGGGTGACCCGGAAGATTCAATCATTAAAGTCAACTTTTAGGGCCATTTCTATG
>CM067167.1:54594190-54684190 GCA_034093135.1 Erigeron breviscapus | reverse complement strand
AGTCAGAAATCCCTTTTGAGAGTGTGGCAAACTGAGACCTTAATCTATAAAGAGAGTTCAGGTTCAGTGCCTCCTTATTGATGATTTCAGTGATCTGCTTTCTATCATCTTCAGTAAATGATGATGATAAGAAGCTGACATTTAAGCATTGATCGCTAGTGGCTCTTCTGGTCTGAACCCCTCTACTGGAATCTCCAATGATTTGCTCGATTGGATGTGCTTTTGTCCACTTAGAGTAATGACCAGGATGAACAACGATATCAGTGCAAGAATTCCTCTGATTTACTTCAGGAGGAGCTTCAGAAAAGACTATTTCAGTCTCATCATCTTCCTCCTGCAGATCATGACTTGCATCATGAAATTCTTCAGATTGGGGTAATTCAGTGGAAACTGGTATCTGATTTGAAGCAGTACGTACATCTGATCCAATAGTCAGTTCAGAAGGTAGTTTAAAACTGACTGAAGGATAGAATGGAATGTTGCTTGTCTTGATTCTTGTTGGTTCTGAACTGAGATGTTCAGAAGCAAGTTCAGGTGACTGATCAGATTGAACAATGGGATCAGATTCACCAAAACTGATTGGACTTTCTGAGGGTGGTACAGGAGTTGGTCTATTAAAGATTGCAGAATTTGATTCATCAAAGGTAACATGAATTGACTCATCAACCTTGTCAAGTCTCTTGTTATAGACTCTGAAGGCTTTGCGAATTGTTGAATAACCTAAGAAGTATCCTTCATCAGCTTTTGCATCAAACTTTCCAAGCTGACTAGAATCGTTCAAAATGTATACTGGACATCCAAATACATGGAAATATCCAATATTGGGTTTTCGATTTCTGAGTACTTCATAGGCTGTCTTCTTGTGTCTTTTGACATAAACATATCTGTTCTGAGTGTAGCAAGCAGTTGCAACAGCTTCAGCCCAGAAATTCTTAGGAAGACCAGATTCATTGAGCATACTTCTAGCAGCTACAATCAACGTTCTATTCTTTCTTTCTACAACACCATTCTGCTCTGGTGTGTGAGCTGAAGAGAAGTTCTGAGATATGCCAGTTTCAGTGCAGAAGGACTCCAGAGTGGCATTTCTGAATTCTGTGCCATTGTCACTTCTGAGCTTGACAAACCTTTCGCTTATGCTTGAGTTCAATTTGTTTGATGAGGGCAATGATTTCAGTAGCAGCTTCATTCTTGGTTCTGAGGAGAATCACCCAGCAATATCTTGAAAATTCGTCAACAACAACCAGGGTGTACTTCTTTCCTGCTCTGGTCTGAACATTCACTGGTCCAAAAAGGTCCATGTGAAGCATGTGAAGAGGTTCAGTTATGCTGAAATTTTTCTTTGTCTTGAATGAAGCTCTTTTCTGCTTACCCATTTCACAACCTGGACATGGCTTGTCTTTATTGAAAGACATTGGAGGTATCCCTTCAGCAAGTTGTTTTCTTGACAACTTATTAATATTCTTGAAGTTCAGATGGGATAACCTCTTGTGCCACAACCAGTTTATGTCCTCATCTGCCTTTGTATAGAAACATTGTTCACTGGGTGAACTTTCCATATCAATGATATAGATGTTTCCTTTCCTTGGTGCAACCAACACTACCTTCCAATCCCTGTTGAATATGGTGCCTTGACAAATATCAAATAAAACCTTGAAGCCATCATCACACAGTTGACTGACACTGATCAGGTTATATTTCAAACCATTCACATATGCAACACGTGTGAATTTGACTTGTCCATTATTCAAAACACCATATCCCTCAGTTTGTCCATTTCCATCATTCCCAAATGTTATTGAGGGCCCTTCTTGCACCCTATATTCCTCCAGCAGGGTTTTGTTACCAGTCATGGTTCTGCCAGCAGCACTGTCAAGATACCATATATACTTCTTTCGGTCTCCCTGCACAAAAACAAAGATTAGTTCTTTTTGGGAACCCATCTTTTGATGGGTTCACTGGACTCTCCCTTAGACGTCCCAGATTTCTTTGGTTCAGGAGGAACTGAAGGATCAAAAGGGATCTCAGTCATGATCTCAGATGACACAAAAACAGTTGGTTTGATGGGGCTTTCAACCTTTTTCTTCTCAGTTTTTTGCTTGATTTACTTTGAAAAAGGTTTTGCATTTTGTTTAGGTTGAAGAGGAGTGCTTTCAACATTTTTCAAATGTGCATTACAACTTTGCACTTGTCTAGCTAACAACTGAAATTGACTCTCTAACCTTAACAAAATTGATTCTTCATTAGACACCTGAGCCTTACCTGAATCTGAGGTAGAGGGCTCAGTGCGGGAGACATTTTTCTTCTTCTTTTGGCCTTTTGGAACCTTAGATGAAGACTGGGGTGAAAGCTTTTTGGATTTAGCTTTCTTTTCTGAAACAGTGGTCTGAGTTGTTTCAGATTTGCCCTCAGATTGTTCCTGGGCCTTTTCAGTCACAGTTTTCTGCTTGCCAACTTCTTGAAAAATAATTTCTGGTTTCATTTCTTTTGGAAGTGCATCTAAATCAGTGATTATAGATGCCAAGTGAAGATCACCAGATTCATATGTTACTCTTTGGTTAGAAAAAGTATTTTTAGTTGCAGCATCTGGATTTGGTGATTTCATCCAAGATTTAATTATTTTCTGTTCCTTTTCAAGGATGGGTTTCAGTTCTTCCTTTTCCAATTCCAGAGTGGCAACCATAGACTGATAACTTTTTAGGGCCAACTGAACATCTTTCAGTTCTTTTAGTCTGGCCTGACTGGCGTTCAGTTCAGAAGTATTATTTTCAAACAGTTTTAAACTTTCTGAACGCACAGTTTCGACATATGATATATCAGCTTCTAAAAGAACCAAAAGGTCCAGTTTATGTTCCTCATTACTTTCAAATCCAAAATCACTAACCTTTTTCATGATTATATCCACCCATCTTCCTGATTCAACATCAGACTTGACCAAATGACCTTGATCTTCTCGAGCCATGAAACACATGTCCCTCACCTCTTCTTCATCATCAGATGATTCATCAGAATCTTCCCATTTTTCGGTTTTGGCAATCATACAACTGTTATTGCTTGAGTTGTCTTGTGCCATGAGAGCTATATGGGCTTTCAGCTTTTTGTACTTAGCCTTATAACTCTCATCAGATTTCTGAAAAATAGAATGGTTAGGACCAGATTGTGATGATGAAGGTTGACTAGATCTGCATTCCTTCATGAAATGTCCTTTCTTGCCACACTTAAAGCATTCAAGATTGGACTTATCAATAGAAGCGCTGGAAGCAAATGGTTTGCCAGATCGATTAGATTTGGCCTTAAAACGATTGAACGTTTTAGCGAGCATGGCAACCAGATCATCATTGTCATCCTCATCACAACCATGAGTAACATTATCAGTAATACCAGTTTTTAACAAATCTGAGACTATCTTCTTCACTGAGTCAGAATGATCACTCTCAGAAGATAGTAGTGCAGTCCCATGTGGTTCAGAATAATGAACCATGACTGAACTGGTAGAAGCATGATTTTTGGCATCTTGCTCAGCCACAGCTCTCTCTGCTTTGTTCTCTTCAGTATATCTGAAGGCTCCATATAAGGATGCAAGAGTGTGACTGTGCAAGGTTTTTCCTTGTCTTAAAACCAAGATCAAATTTTCCCATTTAGAAGGTAAAATATCACAAAACTTTTCAAGTAAAATTTCTTTGTCCTTCTCTACTCCCAAAGCTTTCAGTTGGTTCACCAAATTTGTAAATCTGATGTAAGTTTGTGTTAAAGTTTCACCAGGGAATGCAAAGAAAGACTCATACTTTTTATTTAAAGCTACTTTTCTTGTGATAATTGTTTCAGAAGTACCTTCAAACTGAGTCATAAGTTCCTCCACATTAATTTAGAATTTTCAAGTAAAACAAGAGTGGGCATGAGAGTTTCAGGAACTGCATACAAGATCATATTTTGCAGCTTGGTATCAAGGTCTACCAGCCTATGATCTTTTTCAGACCAATGATCCTTCTCCTTAGGTGTCATCCTAGGAGTCCATCGGCAGTTCTGACAACAGTAGAGGCATTCATGGGAACAAAGGGTCCTTCTTTTAAAATGTCGGTCAGATGTCTTTCAACACCAGCAATATACTTAAGCATGCATGCTTTCCATGTGATAAAGTTTTCACTGTTCCCATCAAACTTGGGAACAGGATTATTTGGAAAATGTACATGCACATTATGCAAAGGTATATTGTTGTTAATGACAGGGGGTGGGTTAGTACCATTAGGATTAGGGTTAGGTCCTTCATTGTTGTTAGGGTTAGCCATCACAGCAGATCTAGGTTAAGGAATATAACATTCAAACCTTCTGCTCTGATACCAAATGTAAGTCCCAAATATGATGGTTTACCCGACTGGCAAGCAATTCTATTATGGAAATAGACCAGTTCAGAATGCGATCCAGATATGGATTAAACAATAAAGTAATGTACTGAAAGTAAATTGCAAGAAACAAAAGTGCTGAAACTATAAAAGTAATATGTATAATTCATGTATGTAGCATTGAGACACAATGTACTTTTCAAATGTATTTTATTAATTGTGTTAAATACAATACAAAGGTTGATGCGGAACAAAGATAAACACAGATGTGTAATATCTAAACAACCTTAAAATACAAGTGATCTATAACTTGGAAATACTCTTAAGATTACTTAGAGTATATCTCACAAGTTGCAATGCCAAAGTTTCAAGCACTTTGCAAGTTGTGAGAAGCCATATATTTATAGGCAAGGTTCATGCTGATGTGGACCAGGCCGTACAAATATGGTTGGGAGCATTTAAGGAATAGCATTTAATTCCTTAAAAAGCATTGTAAAGTCGCATGTTAAAGTGACTTTACATAACCACCTTTATGTACCTTTTAATACTTAAATAATAAGATAAGGCTTATTATCCGGGTAAAGGTACATAAAGTATACAAGTCAATTCCTCGTAATCAGTGTAAAGCTTTGTAAGGGCTTTCCACTGATGGTCTCCAGTTTGTAACTGACTAGAATGCCAACTGGGCTTCGCTGCCATTGCCATTCTCTTTCTTCCATTTGTTGTCTTCGACTTCAACTGGAATGCTTCTTCAACTTGGTCAGTTCTCAACTGGAGGAAGTCTTCAGTTGCGTTAACTGTACGGTGCAACTGGACTTCAATATATTTCTCGACAAATCATCTTGGTCACCAGTTTACTGGGTCACCAGATGCAACTGGTGACTGGTCAGTGTGAACTGGTGACTGGCCAGTTCCAGGTGAACTGGTCCTAACAAATTCCCCCTATTTGTCTAGAAATATAGTCTAAGTCTTTTTCTAGTTCTTGTATCTATACAAGTGTGAACTATAGAGACTTGTTTGATTTAAATCTATTTAAGTTATCTAAGGCATTTTTATAGATCAATAAATGCCTTAGGTTTTTCTTTTTGGGTTTGTTAGATTTTAATCTTTTATCTACCTTGTGGTTACAAACTGGTAACTTCATTTATACAAGGAGTGAACTTTACACAAGTTACAGAATGTAAAACAAATTACAAGAAGATAAAATGAAGAAAGAACTTAAACAGATGGCCCTTCGCCAGTTCTTCTTCTTTTGGCAACTGTAGAAATGGGCTGTTTGTCTTCTGGATCAACATTTAGTCTCTCTTCAATATTTTCTTTAAACTTGAGCAGACTTTGAAGAACAAACATCCATCCTCTTTCAACCTTGTTCTTTTGTTGCTTGGCCCCCAACAAGTTTGCCATCTCCACCAGCTCCGAATAACCATATCCAGTAACATCAGGATTCTCAGTTTGCCTTAAGGGTCCATCAAGATGTTGAACCCCAACAGTGAAGTGTTTGGTACCTGGTTTGATAAAAACTTTCATATCAACAATCTTACCAGGGTGATATCTCCGCTGTTGCACTTCAGATAAGTATTCTCTAGCTTCAGATTCATTGGCCAGTTTGATCTGGCCAGTGCTCATACTGTGCACTGCAGCTTTGATATCTTCACTTGAAGGTTCAGTTGTTTCTACCCAGGTTCTAAGGTCTGCATCTCTTGGCAGCAACTTAGGTTTACCTCTAGACTTGGGTGGATTCAACACTTGTTTGACCACTTTCTTTACCTGCTCAGCCCTTTTGAGAATTCCTTCAGTTCTCACTTCCTTTGCCTTATCCACTGTGATGTTTAGACATCTGGCATCATATTCAGCCTCATCCTCCTTATAATGTTTGTCAAGCTCAATCTCCAGTTGTTCTTTTAAGGCATTAATAATTCTGGGATCAGCTTTAACTTTGGCATATTCTGCAAGTGTCATGCCCAGGAGACGCGCATCACTTATATCAAGTAGAGTTGGGGCTAAAGTTTTTCTATCATTAATTTGATTAACCCTTATCTGTTTCTTTCTCTCCTTGATTACGTCTCCAAGCCTTGCCAGTTGCCTACTAACATCATCTGATACTGGAGGAAGCTGATCAACGTTACCAGTTTCTAACACACTGGCTTCAGTACCAGTTGTTTTTGCTTGTTCATCAGTGGCCAGCATAACTTCCTTTCCTTTATCCTTATTCCCCCTATCAACAACATCATCAAACTGTTCAATAACATGCTGCTGGTCATCACCTTCATCTGACCCAACAACAGTTCTTTCAACCAACTGTCTTGCACTCACTGGACCTGGCAGTCTTGGTGCAGGTGCAAGGATATTCCTTCTTTCCCTTTCCCCCTTGGCAGCATCTAGACCTGCACGAATAGCTGCCCAGTCTTCATTACTGGAGGGCAAACGGGCTAGAGGTTGCCACGATTGCATATCCTTGCACTCTCTAAAAACAGTGCAAATCATCCGGAAGGATCTCCACAAGTGGTTAATTTCTTGAGACTGGACCAAGACATTTGCAGCAGTTTGGTCCTGACCAGTCTTCAAGTCTTTCAATAGCTTTGAATCTTCATCTAAACCTTTAACCACTTGTTCCTTCACTTCAGCATCCTTCTTTTTCAAATCATCCACTTCAGTTACCAGTTTGTTAATGGATGAAGTGTGAGAAGCTAACTGGGTGTTTACAGCATTAACAGCACCCCTTAACTGTCTTACTTCAAGTGCCAGAGGCTCCAGATTAACCTGAGTAGTGGGGAGCTTGGCAATTTCAGCCATTACCTTCTTAACCAACTCATCTTCTCGACTTGCCAGTTTGTCATCAATCATCTGGCCAACTGAAGTGGCCACCTGCTGTCCAATTTCAACTACATTTAGGCCAGGTCTTTCAAACAACTCTTTGACCTGCCTCTCTATCTCCTTCAGATCAACCTCTGATGATCGAACAGTGTTACTCAATAGGTTGGAGATAGATGTATTGACATTGGAATGAGTTAAGTCAAAAGCTTCCTTCAATGATGTGGACAGATTGTTACAGCTGGTGACTAACTCATTCAACTTCTGAAATACCAAGTCCTCATTAGCAGCAAATTTGTTTATTCCCAAATCAACAACCTTCGAATTTGTGATTGTTTCCTTGTTGAATCTGGAAATGGACTTGGCATTCTGCTCAATTGTCTTATGAACACCCTCCACCCGTTTGATCAGGTTTTGGATGTCGGTTGAGAATGAGACAAATTGAGTTTCCAGTGACAAAGGAGAAGTTGTCACTGGACCAGTAGCAGGTTGCACGAAATCAACTGGAGGAGGTAAAACAAAGGAAGCCTCTCCAGTTGTTCCAGTGGCAAAAGAAGGAAAAGTTGGTAGTGAAAAAGAACGCTGAGGAATTTCAATGTGTTGGTCAGGCTGAGAATGCTCAGGTGTGACCAACGGCGACGGTAGGGAGGTTT
Source organism: Erigeron breviscapus (assembly GCA_034093135.1). Taxonomy (NCBI): domain Eukaryota; kingdom Viridiplantae; phylum Streptophyta; class Magnoliopsida; order Asterales; family Asteraceae; genus Erigeron; species Erigeron breviscapus. The sequence continues at coordinate 54,676,389 of CM067167.1, read as the reverse complement.
GCCTATTTCTAGGCACAAAAATTGATGGAGTTCTTTGTGGGGAAGTATTTGTGAGCGTATCTGAATGGGAAACTGAAACTTGTGGTTCTAGGGGTTGATCAGAGAAAGAAGGGAGTTGATCATGTACAGATGCATCAACCATTTCTTGATCATCTTGTGTTCCTTCCGAATCCGAAGATTCAAGATGGAACTCATCCTCATTTATGCCTAGATTCATAAATGATAGGGATGGCTGAACATCAAGTTCAGGCTCCTGATGACCAGTTCCAGTTACCTGGATGGTTTCATCAGTTTGAGGATCAGATGCCGAAGCATCTTCACCAGGGATAGACGTGATAGGAATGGCTTCAGTTATGGTTGTTCTATCCTCAACCACAACTTGAGACGAACTGGAGGGTCCCTCATTATTTTGAGGCCCGCCCAGTTGTCTTTCTGATTCACTTTCCAAAGGTGCATCAGTTTTAGCAAATGCCAGTCGCATTTGCTCTGGAATTTCGACCTCTCCAGCTTCAGAAACAAGAGAGTCTAGATTCCTCATCAAATCTGGCCTAGTGAACGGTGAATCTGTATTTCTATACTCTTCATCGCCCAGAATTTGTTTGAAACATAGTGAAAGGAATCTTGAAAAGGGGATACACACACCCCTGGAGCCCTTCAGCTTTTGTACGAGACTCCTATACAAAATGTCAGCAAAATCCACCCTCAATCCATTCCACAAACAGTAAGCCATCTCTGCTTGTGAGGAGTTGATCTGGTCAAGACCACCAGAACTCCCACCTAAACTTTCCACCAAGTGTACGAAGAAATACCTCCATGAAGGTGTAAGACCCTTCATGGTCATAGCCCCCTTGGTCTTCAACACCCCATTGTCCAAGCACTCCTTATGACCCATCTCAAGGAGTACTTGACGAAAATTGATACTGGGGGGCAAGACAACTGGAGATTCACCTTCTCTCCAGTAATTGAGGTGAAGAGCATCCCTCAATACTTCAACAGTCAAGGTACACTTGATTGTTCCATCCTTTAACGTGAAACTGATGGAGGAACAATCAGAAGAAAGAGTGGCAGTGTACCAGAACTCACACAAGTAGTTATGATACATCTTGCGTGGGTTTCTAGAGAATAAGGGTCCTATTGGAGAATCCTTCAAAAACTTTCGGATTCTACCAATAAGGGTATTAGACCCTTGAGAACCTTGTAGGCTTGCCAATGGATTATTAGGGTTTAGTTTAAGGGCAGCACTACTCGGAGCACCAGTTGCCTGGGTGACATCTGGTGAGGGATTATATGGAACAGTCAAGAGATTTACATCTCTTGAACGGGATGATCTAGGAGCCATAGAATGAAACTGAAATTTAGGATTTAGGGTTTTTGATTTGTGAAGCAAAGAGAAGAATGAAGCAATGTTTATGATTGGAAGTAAATGAAGGAATGTAAGAGAAGAAAAGTAAATGAGTTTCGGAGTAAATAAGGGTATTAGACCCTTGAGAACCTTGTAGGCTTGCCAATGGATTATTAGGGTTTAGTTTAAGGGCAGCACTACTCGGAGCACCAGTTGCCTGGGTGACATCTGGTGAGGGATTATATGGAACAGTCAAGAGATTTACATCTCTTGAACGGGATGATCTAGGAGCCATAGAATGAAACTGAAATTTAGGATTTAGGGTTTTTGATTTGTGAAGCAAAGAGAAGAATGAAGCAATGTTTATGATTGGAAGTAAATAAAGGAATGTAAGACTTGAAACTTGTGTTCCTTCCGAATCCGAAGATTCAAGATGGAACTCATCCTCATTTATGCCTAGATTCATAAATGATAGGGATGGCTGAACATCAAGTTCAGGCTCCTGATGACCAGTTCCAGTTACCTGGATGGTTTCATCAGTTTGAGGATCAGATGCCGAAGCATCTTCACCAGGGATAGACGTGATAGGAATGGCTTCAGTTATGGTTGTTCTATCCTCAACCACAACTTGAGACGAACTGGAGGGTCCCTCATTATTTTGAGGCCCGCCCAGTTGTCTTTCTGATTCACTTTCCAAAGGTGCATCAGTTTTAGCAAATGCCAGTCGCATTTGCTCTGGAATTTCGACCTCTCCAGCTTCAGAAACAAGAGAGTCTAGATTCCTCATCAAATCTGGCCTAGTGAACGGTGAATCTGTATTTCTATACTCTTCATCGCCCAGAATTTGTTTGAAACATAGTGAAAGGAATCTTGAAAAGGGGATACACACACCCCTGGAGCCCTTCAGCTTTTGTACGAGACTCCTATACAAAATGTCAGCAAAATCCACCCTCAATCCATTCCACAAACAGTAAGCCATCTCTGCTTGTGAGGAGTTGATCTGGTCAAGACCACCAGAACTCCCACCTAAACTTTCCACCAAGTGTACGAAGAAATACCTCCATGAAGGTGTAAGACCCTTCATGGTCATAGCCCCCTTGGTCTTCAACACCCCATTGTCCAAGCACTCCTTATGACCCATCTCAAGGAGTACTTGACGAAAATTGATACTGGGGGGCAAGACAACTGGAGATTCACCTTCTCTCCAGTAATTGAGGTGAAGAGCATCCCTCAATACTTCAACAGTCAAGGTACACTTGATTGTTCCATCCTTTAACGTGAAACTGATGGAGGAACAATCAGAAGAAAGAGTGGCAGTGTACCAGAACTCACACAAGTAGTTATGATACATCTTGCGTGGGTTTCTAGAGAATAAGGGTCCTATTGGAGAATCCTTCAAAAACTTTCGGATTCTACCAATAAGGGTATTAGACCCTTGAGAACCTTGTAGGCTTGCCAATGGATTATTAGGGTTTAGTTTAAGGGCAGCACTACTCGGAGCACCAGTTGCCTGGGTGACATCTGGTGAGGGATTATATGGAACAGTCAAGAGATTTACATCTCTTGAACGGGATGATCTAGGAGCCATAGAATGAAACTGAAATTTAGGATTTAGGGTTTTTGATTTGTGAAGCAAAGAGAAGAATGAAGCAATGTTTATGATTGGAAGTAAATGAAGGAATGTAAGAGAAGAAAAGTAAATGAGTTTCGGAGTAAATAAGGGTATTTATAAGGGGATTCAAGATCCCAATGTAAAACCAAAAATCATATTTTATTAAACCAAATCAATTTTGAAGATATTTTGACAAAATGATTTTGAATTTTGAAATAAAAATATAATTTTCCATGTAAGCATTAAATGTTACCATGTCAGCATTAAATGCTACGACGGCTTACTTTACCCATGACCCCACACACTTTTTGTTTTCCCAATACAAACAGTTGTCAAGTACTTAAAATGGTTTCAAACACGTCAGATCACGATATCAAGTGGTTTAAAACACTCGAGTATCATCACGTGTCACACATATTGACCAGGTATTTGTAACGTTATAAAATTTAGACAAAGACTGAACCTGGTAACTGGAGGATCAGTCCAGTACCAGTTTCCAACTGAAGAGTTCTCCAGTTGCATTTTCAAACAAAAACGAATTTTAGTCAGAAAATTATTTTGAGTCTTTCCCCCTAAAATGATGATCCAGTAATCAATTAGTGCCAAGATAGTTTCACAAAGGCGTTCGATAGCCTGGCGAGCAAAGATTATCTGGACCTCCTCAACTGGAGAACTTCATCAGTGTCACTGACGCGTTCAATAACAAAGAAAGCTCCAGTTAAGGGTTTAACATTCCCAGTTCGCTGATGAGATGTTTAAAAGTTTTCTCATCGAGAGGTTTAGTAAAAACATCAGCTAACTGTTTGTCAGTGGGGATGAAATGAATTTCAATATCACCTTTCATAACATGATCTCGAATGAAATGATACCTGATGTCAATATGCTTTGTTTTGGAGTGCATCACTGGATTGTGAGAGATAGCAATTGCACTGGTGTTGTCACAAAAGATTGGGGTCTTGGTATACTTCTGACCATAATCTAGTAACTGGTTCTTGATCCAGAGAATCTGGGCACAACAACTGGCCGCAGAAATGTACTCTGCCTCAGCAGTGGACATAGAGACTGAAGTCTGCTTCTTGCTGGTCCAACTTACCAGTTTTCCTCCAAGGAAATGACAACCACCAGTTGTGGATTTTCTATCAATCTTACAACCTGCATGATCAGAATCTGAATAACCCATTAGATCTAATCCTGAGCCTTTGGGGTACCAAAGACCAAGATTAGGACACCCTTTCAGGTATCTAAAGATACGCTTTACAGCGTGCAAATGTGATTCTTTAGGGTTAGCCTGAAACCTGGCACATAAACATGTTGCAAACATTATATCTGGTCGACTGGCAGTTAAGTACATCAGTGAACCAACCATACCTCTATAGTCAGTTATGTTAACTGGTTTGCCAGTTGGGTCAGAGTCCAAATTCAATGGTGCTGCAATAGGTGTGTTTTTCGATGGGATTGAATCATATTTGTATTTTCTTAACAAATCTCTGACATATTTTCCTTGGTTTATGAAAATTCCATTTTCAGTTTGCTTAATCTGAAGACCTAAGAAAAATGTTAATTCACCCATTAAACTCATCTCATACTCAGATGACATGATTTTAGAAAACTTTTTACACATTGCATCATCAGTTGAACCAAAAATAATGTCATCAACATAAATTTGTACCAATAAGATATTACCTCTTTCTTTCAAGATAAACAAGGTATTATCTATTGCACCTCTTTGAAAGCCATTTTTAAGAAGATGTTTAGTTAAAGTATCATACCAGGCTCTTGGGGCTTGTCTTAGACCATACAATGCTTTGTTCAGTCTATAAACCCAATGAGGATGCTTCTCATCGATGAAACCTGGAGTCTGCTTAACATAAACTTCTTCTTCCAATGTTCCATTAAGGAACGCACTTTTGACATCCATCTGGAAGACCTTGAACTGCAGATGGGCTGCATAAGCCAAGAATATTCTAATGGCTTCAAGTCTTGCAACTGGAGCAAAAGTCTCATCAAAGTCAACGCCCTCTGCTTGACAATAACCCTGGGCAACTAGTCTGGCCTTGTTTCTTACAACATGGCCATCTTCATCCATTTTATTTCGGTAGACCCATCTGGTACCAATAGGTTCTTTCTTTAACCCTGGTGGACAAGGAACAAGCTCCCAAACATTGTTCCTTTCAAACTGGAGGAGCTCTTCTTGCATAGCTTCCACCCAGCTTGGGTCTGCCATAGCCTCGTCAATCTTCTTTGGTTCAATTAAAGATAAGAAGGTGACGTTTAAGCATTGCTCACTGGTGGCTCTTCTAGTCTGAACCCCACTAGTTGGATTACCCACAATTTGTTCAATTGGGTGGGCTTTAGTCCATCTAGTGTATTGACTAGGCTGGTGAACTACAATATCAGTGCAAGTACCTGGAGTCTGCTTAACATAAACTTCTTCTTCCAATGTTCCATTAAGGAACGCACTTTTGACATCCATCTGGAAGACCTTGAACTGCAGATGGGCTGCATAAGCCAAGAATATTCTAATGGCTTCAAGTCTTGCAACTGGAGCAAAAGTCTCATCAAAGTCAACGCCCTCTGCTTGACAATAACCCTGGGCAACTAGTCTGGCCTTGTTTCTTACAACATGGCCATCTTCATCCATTTTATTTCGGTAGACCCATCTGGTACCAATAGGTTCTTTCTTTAACCCTGGTGGACAAGGAACAAGCTCCCAAACATTGTTCCTTTCAAACTGGAGGAGCTCTTCTTGCATAGCTTCCACCCAGCTTGGGTCTGCCATAGCCTCGTCAATCTTCTTTGGTTCAATTAAAGATAAGAAGGTGACGTTTAAGCATTGCTCACTGGTGGCTCTTCTAGTCTGAACCCCACTAGTTGGATTACCCACAATTTGTTCAATTGGGTGGGCTTTAGTCCATCTAGTGTATTGACTAGGCTGGTGAACTACAATATCAGTGCAAGTCACCTGGAGATCTTCTTCAGTTGCAGCAGCATCTGGAGAAGGATCAGTCCAAACAACTTCTACATCCTCATCAGAGTCAATGAGGTCTCGATTGGCATCATGAAATTCCTCAGTTGAAGGTATTTCATGAGTAACTGGAGAAGTAGGTGCTTGAACTGGTGCTGATATTGGAGTGGCACGTACATCTGATCCAATCACCAATTCTTGTGGTAAGTTAAAATTGATGGAGGGATAAAATGATGTGTCACTGGTGCTTTTCTTCTTCTTGACTGGTTCCAGTTTGTTGTAACTGGAAGCATCTTCTGGTGAAACAACTGACCGATGAACTTGGTCAGTTTCACCAAAGTTGATTGGAATGACTGGAGAAATATCAAGGCTTGGTCTCTTGTTGATTGCTTCAGTTGATTCATCGAATGTGACATGAATTGTCTCATGCACCTTTTGGAGTCTATAATTATAAACTCTAAAGGCCTTTCGAATATCTGAATAGCCTAAAAATACCCCTTCATCAGCTTTTGCATCAAACTTTCCAAGCTGACTGGAATCGTTCAGTATATAAACTGGACAACCAAATACATGGAAATATCCAATATTTGGTTTACGATTCCTGAGTACTTCGTAGGCAGTCTTCTTATGTCTCTTGATGTAGACTGACCGGTTTTGGGTGTGACAAGCAGTTGCAACTGCCTCAGCCCAAAAACTGGTGGGAAGACCAGATTCAGATAGCATGCTTCTGGCCGCTTCTATCAGTGTACGATTCTTTCTTTCAACAACTCCATTTTGCTCTGGAGAGTGAACTGATGAGAAGTTTTGAGAAATGCCAGTGTCAGTGCAAAATGTTTCAAGTACCTTATTTTGGAATTCAGTACCATTATCACTTCGCAACTGACAAACTTTTCGAGTGTACTTGAGCTCAATTCTTTTGATAAGCGAGATGATTTCAGCAGGTGCATCACTTTTGGATCTGATGAATACCACCCAGCAATATCTGGTGAATTCATCAACCACAACTAGAGTGTATTTCTTTCCAGCTCTAGTTTGAACATTCACTGGACCAAAAAGATCCATATGAAGCATGTGAAGAGGTTCAGTGATGCTAAAATTTTGCCTAGTTTTGAAACTGGCTCTCTTCTGCTTACCCATCTCACACCCTGGACATGGCTTTTCCTTATTGAAGGAAATCTGGGGTATCCCATCAACCAGTTGTTTGCGAGACAACTTGTTAATGTTCTTGAAATTAAGGTGGGATAACCTTTTATGCCATAGCCAGTTGGTGTCCTCATCAGCTTTGGTATAGAAACATTGCTCTTTTGGAGCTGGTTCCATATCCATGATGTACACATTCCCTTTTCTTGGTGCAATCATCACCACTTTCCAATCCTTGTTAAATATGGTGCCTTGTGCAATATCGAACAATACTCTGAAGCCATCATCGCAAAGTTGGCTTACACTGATCAAGTTATATTTCAAACCATTCACAAATGCAACTCTTTTGAATTCGACTTGTCCATTATTGAGCACACCATATCCTTCAGTCTTTCCAGATTGATCGTTACCAAACGTCACTGTCGGTCCATCTTGGACAGTGAACTCTTCCAGTAGGGGCTTACATCCGGTCATAGTCCGGCCAGCAGCGCTGTCCAGATACCAGATATTTTTCTTTCGATCGCCCTACACACACACAAAAATCATTAGTTATTTTTGTGAACCCATCTTTTCTTGATGGGTCCACTGGACTTCTCTACAGAAGCCACAGTTGATTGTTGAGGTGTTGAACTGGAGGCTACATCTGGAGCATTATCACCAGCTCCAGGTGCAGAAGTAAAAACGATTGGTATTTGATACTTACTCACCTTAAGTTTACCAGATTTTGTTCCAGATGGAACATTCTTTTGTTTAGGTACAGAAGGGAGTGATTTAATATTTTGTTTTAAAACTGGAGGTGGTGAACCTCCTTCCAGATTGTTAATCCGGGCAGTGCAACTCTGAACCTGCCGAGACAAAAGTTGGAGTTGCCTTTCCAGATTAACCAAAATATTGTTTTGTTCAGGCAGTTGAACCTTGGACATTGGTTCAACTGGAGATTTAGTCTGTCGGGTCTTGGGCTCCTTAGACTTATGAGGTAAAGGCTTGTTAACAGTGGCCTTTTTGACTGGAGCTTTAGCCTGTTTGGCTCCAGTTTTAACCTCAATGGGGGTGGTCTCATTGGTTTCAGTTTCAACAGCTTCAGGTTGATCATAAGGTGTTTCAACCTGGAGAGCTGGAGGCAATGCATGAAGATCTGGTATAAGAGCTGCCATCTCCAGATCTTCAGATTTCCATGCATTTTTCTGGGCATCGATAGTTCTTTTTTATTTTAAAACTGGAGGTGGTGAACCTCCTTCCAGATTGTTAATCCGGGCAGTGCAACTCTGAACCTGCCGAGACAAAAGTTGGAGTTGCCTTTCCAGATTAACCAAAATATGTTTTGTTCAGGCAGTTGAACCTTGGACATTGGTTCAACTGGAGATTTAGTCTGTCGGGTCTTGGGCTCCTTAGACTTATGAGGTAAAGGCTTGTTAACAGTGGCCTTTTTGACTGGAGCTTTAGCCTGTTTGGCTCCAGTTTTAACCTCAATGGGGGTGGTCTCATTGGTTTCAGTTTCAACAGCTTCAGGTTGATCATAAGGTGTTTCAACCTGGAGAGCTGGAGGCAATGCATGAAGATCTGGTATAAGAGCTGCCATCTCCAGATCTTCAGATTTCCATGCATTTTTCTGGGCATCGATAGTTCTTGAAAATGCATCATAGTTTTTGCCAGATGCTTTTACCCAGGACTTGATAATCTTTTGAGCTTTTTCAAAATCATAAGACAGTTTTTGATTATCAAGTTCTAAAGCCTCAATCTTTAAAACTGACTCCTTGAGAGCCAACTGGACACTTTGCAAATCATTCAGTTGTGGTTTGACATTGTTCAGTTCAATTAAGATAGTGTCAAGATATCGTTCACTATCAGCTCTAACAGTTTCTACAAATGCCAAATCACCACTTAATGATTCAGCCAGGTCCAGTTTTAATTCAGGGTCAACCTGGTGATCATAATCACATACCTTTTTCAGTATGATGTCCACCCATCTTCCAGAGATGACATCATCTTTCACCACATGCTGCTGTTGTTGATCTTCCAAGGCCATGAAACACATGTCCCTTTCCTCTTCTTCATCATCAGATGAGTCATCAGAGTACTCCCATTTTCCCTCAGTTTGTGCCATTAAGCACTGATCCTTTTCCTTTTGCATGGACAGGAGGGCAATCTGGGCCTTAAGCTTCTTGTATTTAGCTTTGTAGCTATCATCAGGCCGATTGTAATTAGGGACAGAGGGGCCAGTTTGGTTATTCAACTGACTAGATCTGCATTCCTTCATAAAATGACCTTTCTTGCCACACTTATAGCATGTAAGATTGGTCTTATCCAGAGAGCTGGAGCTGGAAGCATTGTTGGGGCCATTAAATCTTTTAGATTTATGCTTAAACCTATTAAAGGTTTTAGCAATCATGGCGACCAGATCATCATCGTCAGTTTCATCATAACCATCACTGTTTTCAGTGGTCAGCCCAGAGTTTAAGAAACTGTTCAACATCTCCTTCATCGAGTGTACCTGGACACTCTCAGCAGACATTAAAGCAGCACAAGGTCGCTCAATTGTATTAGCAACCTTGGGACTCTGAGCATGGTTCATGGCATCTTGCTCAGCCACAAGTCTTGCAGCATTATTATCTTCAGTGAATCTGAAGGCTCCATAGAGCGATGCAAGAGTGTGAGTGTGCAAGGTTTTACCTTGTCTCAAGACAAGAACCATGTTTTCCCATTTGGAAGGAAGAATATCACAAAACTTCTCAAGAAGAATATCCTTATCCTTCTCTACACCCAAACCTCTCAACTGATTGATGAGGCTAGAAAATCTGGTATATGTACCAGTTAAACTTTCATTGGGCAAGGCAAAGAAGGATTCATACTTCTTGTTCAAGGCAACTTTTCTGGTGACGATTGTGTCATCACCTCCTTCAAATTGAATCACTAATTCATCCCACATAGACTTGGCACTGGGAAACAACACAAGTGTTGGAATTAGGTCTTCAGGGACAGCCCCAAGGATCATGTTTTTCAGTCTGGTGTCCAAGTCCACCAGTCTGCGATCCTCATCAGACCAATGGTCTTCTGGCTTTTCCCTTGAGCCTCTTCTTCCAGTTGGATCAAGAAGAGGACTCACCCCAATGGACATAGGTATATATGGTCCATCCTTAAGGATTTTCAACATATACCTCTCAATACCACCAAAATGCAACAGCATTCTAGCTTTCCATGTACCAAAAGTCTCACTGTTTCCATCAAATTTTGGAACAGGAGTGTTGGAGTAATGTACATGGACGTGGTTTGGGGCAGAAGGAGGAGGAGGGTTGGTGTTAACGTTTTGAAAAGGTTGTGCATTAGTGTTCGATGGGTTTTCACCTGAACCAGAACCATCTCCACCTTCAGTAGTGTTCATCTTTGCAGATCTAGGCAAGTTTATTAGCCTTCTGCTCTGATACCACTTGTAAGTCCCAACTTGTTAGATGGTACTACTGAAGACACCTCTATGTCGATGGTGGAGTTACTTTGCAATATACTTACTGAACTGGAGACGACCAGTTGCAGAGGTATATACCAAGTTCTAGATAGATTACTTATATAAAAGACAATAAGTAAAGAACAATGCAATAATACAAATAACTTGTAAACAATCTTGATGAGACAATATGTAGTTTTCAATGTGTAATTTATTTATTGATATTAAACAAATTACAAGGTTGATGCGGAACCAAGATAATACACGAATGTAAATATCCTAACAACCTATGAAATACAATTGATCTATACTCGGAATTTCTCTTCAACAATCGAAACACTTAAAGTAGTGAAATGTTCCTTTTAGCGATTGAGAGAATATTGCACAAGTTCACCAAGAATATTGCAGGTTTGCAAAGTGTGAATTCTATCGAAGTTTATTCGAAGAAGTTAATATTCTTGGTTGTGCAATGACTTGTATTTATAGGCAAAGTTAACATTGGGATGTTAACTTTAGCCGTACAAATGTGGTTGGGAGCATTTAAGGAATAGCATTTAATTCCTTAAAAAGCATTGTAAAGTCGCATGTTAAAGTGACTTTACATAACCACCTTTATGTACCTTTTAATACTTAAATAATAAGATAAGGCTTATTATCCGGGTAAAGGTACATAAAGTATACAAGTCAATTCCTCGTAATCAGTGTAAAGCTTTGTAAGGGCTTTCCACTGATGGTCTCCAGTTTGTAACTGACTAGAATGCCAACTGGGCTTCGCTGCCATTGCCATTCTCTATCTTCCAGATGCAACTGGTGACTGGTCAGTGTGAACTGGTGACTGGACCAGTTCCAGGTGAACTGGTGAACTGGTCAGTGTGAACTGGTGACTGGCCAGTTCCAGGTGAACTGGTCCTAACTCCTTGGTCAGTTTACTGGGTCACCAGATGCAACTGGAGACTGGTCAGTGTGAACTAGTGACTGGCAATTACTGGTGACTGGTCAGGTGAACTGGTGACTGGTCAGTGTGAACTGGTGACTGGCAGTTACTGGTGACTGGTCAGTGTGAACTGGTGACTGGTCAGGTGAACTGGTGACTGGTCAGAGTGAACTGGTGACTGGCCAGTTCCAGGTGAACTGGTCCTAAAGGTCATTGAACTGGTACTGTCAGTGTAACTGTGACTGGTCAGTGTGAACTGGTGACTGGTCAGTGTGAACTGGTGACTGGTCAGTGTGAACTGGTGACTGGTCAGTGTGAACTGGTGACTGGTCAGTTAACTGGTGACTGGTCAGTGTGAACTGGTGACTGGTCAGTGTGAACTGGTGACTGGTCAGTGTGAACTGGTGACTGGTCAGTTGTGAACTGGTGACTGGCAGGTGCAACTGGTGACTGGTCAGTGTGAACTGGTGACTGGCCAGTTCCAGGTGAACTGGTCCTAACAAATTCCTTGGTCACCAGTTTACTGGTGAACTGGCAGAGTGCAACTGGTGACTGGTCAGAGTGAACTGGTGACTGGCCAGTTCCAGGTGAACTGGTCCTAAAGGTCACGAATCTTCTTGGTCACCAGTTTACTGGGTCACCAGATGCAACTGGTGACTGGTCAGTGTGAACTGGTGACTGGCCAGTTACCAGGTGAACTGGTCAGAGTGAACTGGTGACTGGTCAGAGTGAACTGGTGACTGGTCAGAGTGAACTGGTGACTGGCCAGTTCCAGGTGAACTGGTCCTAAAGGTCATGTGAACTGGTGACTGGTCAGTGTGAACTGGTGACTGGTCAGTGTGAACTGTCTGGTCACCAGTTAACTGTGACTGGTCAGAGTGAACTGGTGACTGGTCAGAGTGAACTGGTGACTGGCCAGTTCCAGGTGAACTGGTCCTAAAGGTCAGTGTGAACTGGTGACTGGCCAGTTCCAGGTGACTGGTCAGTGTGAACTGGTGACTGGTCAGAGTGAACTGGTGACTGGTCAGAGTGAACTGGTGACTGGCCAGTTCCAGGTGAACTGGTCCTAAAGGCCAGTTCCAGGTGAACTGGTCCTAACACCTGGTAGTGCTGACGTGATGTCAGTTAACTGGTGAACTGGTCAGAGTGAACTGGTGACTGGTCAGAGTGAACTGGTGACTGGTCAGAGTGAACTGGTGACTGGTCAGAGTGAACTGGTGACTGGTCAGAGTGAACTGGTGACTGGTCAGAGTGAACTGGTGACTGGCCAGTTCCAGGTGAACTGGTCCTAAAGGTCAGTGTGAACTGGTGACTGGCCAGTTCCAGGTGAACTGGTCCTAACACCTGGTCATGTAACTGGTGAACTGGTCAGAGTGAACTGGTGACTGGTCAGAGTGAACTGGTGACTGGCCAGTTCCAGGTGAACTGGTCCTAAAGGTCATGTGAACTGGTGACTGGCATACTGGTGACTGGTCAGTGTGAACTGGTGACTGGTCAGTGTGAACTGGTGACTGGCCAGTTCCAGGTGACTGGTCAGTTGAACTGGTAACTGGTCAGAGTGAACTGGTGACTGGTCAGAGTGAACTGGTGACTGGCCAGTTCCAGGTGAACTGGTCCTAAAGGTCAGTGCAACTGGTGACTGGTCATTAACTTGACTGGTCACCAGTTTACTGGGTCACCAGATGCAACTGGTGACTGGTCAGTGTGAACTGGTGACTGGTCAGTGTGAACTGGTGACTGGTCCAGGTGAACTGGTACTGGTCAGTTAACTGGTGACTGGTCAGTGTGAACTGGTGACTGGTCAGTGTGAACTGGTGACTGGTCAGTGTGAACTGGTGACTGGTCAGGTGAACTGTGACTGGTCAGTGATTTGATGGTGATTTGAGTGGATTTCAGTTATTTCAGTTTGTTGTATTTGAATGAGTGAATAAAATTGGTTTAGACTAAAAAAGAAAGCGGGTTTGGGTGACCCGCAAGGTTCAATCATTTAAGTCACAACCCAATGTATCAATTTTTAGGGCTGATTCTATGTATGTTTTTAGTAATGGAAATGATAAATCCTCAGGGCATAAGGAGTGAACACACGGCTCGACGATTTTATGGTTTTATGTCTCGTACCGACCCCCGCCGGTATTGATTTTATGGTTCGGCGGTGTGGTTGAAGGTTTCGGAAACCACAGCTCATAAAATCGAAAATGGAGGGGACCACATGCAAAGTTATGTTGGGTTGTGTGATGTTTGACCATAAAATAGCCGTTGGCTATTTATTTTAAAATCTTTATTTTTACATATATATATATATATATATATATTTATATATATATATATATATATATATATATATATGTATAATATGTTAAAATATGTGTCATAATATAAATATATATTTATATATATATATATATATATATATATATATATATATATATATATATATATATATATATATATATATATATATATATATATATATATATATATATATATATATATATATATATATATATATATATATATATATATATATATATATATATATATATATATATATATATATATATATATATATATATATATATATATATATATATATATATATATATATATATATATATATATATATATATATATATATATATATATATATATATATATATATATATATATATATATATATATATATATATATATATATATATATATATATATATATATATATATATATATATATATATATATATATATATATATATATATATATATATATATATATATATATATATATATATATATATATATATATATATATATATATATATATATATATATATATATATATATATATATATATATATATATATATATATATATATATATATATATATATATATATATATATATATATATATATATATATATATATATATATATATATATATATATATATATATATATATATATATATATATATATATATATATATATATATATATATATATATATATATATATATATATATATATATATATATATATATATATATATATATATATATATATATATATATATATATATATATATATATATATATATATATATATATATATATATATATATATATATATATATATATATATATATATATATATATATATATATATATATATATATATATATATATATATATATATATATATATATATATATATATATATATATATATATATATATATATATATATATATATATATATATATATATATATATATATATATATATATATATATATATATATATATATATATATATATATATATATATATATATATATATATATATATATATATATATATATATATATATATATATATATATATATATATATATATATATATATATATATATATATATATATATATATATATATATATATATATATATATATATATATATATATATATATATATATATATATATATATATATATATATATATATATATATATATATATATATATATATATATATATATATATATATATATATATATATATATATATATATATATATATATATATATATATATATATATATATATATATATATATATATATATATATATATATATATATATATATATATATATATATATATATATATATATATATATATATATATATATATATATATATATATATATATATATATATATATATATATATATATATATATATATATATATATATATATATATATATATATATATATATATATATATATATATATATATATATATATATATATATATATATATATATATATATATATATATATATATATATATATATATATATATATATATATATATATATATATATATATATATATATATATATATATATATATATATATATATATATATATATATATATATATATATATATATATATATATATATATATATATATATATATATATATATATATATATATATATATAATTTGTCGGGCCTATTCGAGGTCGAGGCCTCGCCGGGTCTATTCGGGGGCGCGGTGCCTCAACAAACGATGTCTCAACCACCTTTATATCATCAACATCAACCGTCTCCTCAACCTTACTACCCTCAACCGGCTAATTCACAACCATTGTACGGGTATAATTATGCGCAAGCTCCACAAATGCATCCCGGGGAATACGAAATGGTTCAAACGGCGGATTTCGAACCGTTCCTTAACTATCGTGACAAGTTGCCGAGCGACGATGATGAAGACGTTGTTCCCGAAACACAAGAAGTTCCAACCGGTAATTTTTTTGATGTTTTTTTTTTTTTTTTTTATTTTTTTTTTTTTTTTTTTTTTTTTTTTTTTTTTTTTTTTTTTTTTTTTTTTTTTTTTTTTTTTTTTTTTTTTTTTTTTTTTTTTTTTTTTTTTTTTTTTTTTTTTTTTTTTTTTTTTTTTTTTTTTTTTTTTTTTTTTTTTTTTTTTTTTTTTTTTTTTTTTTTTTTTTTTTTTTTTTTTTTTTTTTTTTTTTTTTTTTTTTTTTTTTTTTTTTTTTTTTTTTTTTTTTTTTTTTTTTTTTTTTTTTTTTTTTTTTTTTTTTTTTTTTTTTTTTTTTTTTTTTTTTTTTTTTTTTTTTTTTTTTTTTTTTTTTTTTTTTTTTTTTTTTTTTTTTTTTTTTTTTTTTTTTTTTTTTTTTTTTTTTTTTTTTTTTTTTTTTTTTTTTTTTTTTTTTTTTTTTTTTTTTTTTTTTTTTTTTTTTTTTTTTTTTTTTTTTTTTTTTTTTTTTTTTTTTTTTTTTTTTTTTTTTTTTTTTTTTTTTTTTTTTTTTTTTTTTTTTTTTTTTTTTTTTTTTTTTTTTTTTTTTTTTTTTTTTTTTTTTTTTTTTTTTTTTTTTTTTTTTTTTTTTTTTTTTTTTTTTTTTTTTTTTTTTTTTTTTTTTTTTTTTTTTTTTTTTTTTTTTTTTTTTTTTTTTTTTTTTTTTTTTTTTTTTTTTTTTTTTTTTTTTTTTTTTTTTTTTTTTTTTTTTTTTTTTTTTTTTTTTTTTTTTTTTTTTTTTTTTTTTTTTTTTTTTTTTTTTTTTTTTTTTTTTTTTTTTTTTTTTTTTTTTTTTTTTTTTTTTTTTTTTTTTTTTTTTTTTTTTTTTTTTTTTTTTTTTTTTTTTTTTTTTTTTTTTTTTTTTTTTTTTTTTTTTTTTTTTTTTTTTTTTTTTTTTTTTTTTTTTTTTTTTTTTTTTTTTTTTTTTTTTTTTTTTTTTTTTTTTTTTTTTTTTTTTTTTTTTTTTTTTTTTTTTTTTTTTTTTTTTTTTTTTTTTTTTTTTTTTTTTTTTTTTTTTTTTTTTTTTTTTTTTTTTTTTTTTTTTTTTTTTTTTTTTTTTTTTTTTTTTTTTTTTTTTTTTTTTTTTTTTTTTTTTTTTTTTTTTTTTTTTTTTTTTTTTTTTTTTTTTTTTTTTTTTTTTTTTTTTTTTTTTTTTTTTTTTTTTTTTTTTTTTTTTTTTTTTTTTTTTTTTTTTTTTTTTTTTTTTTTTTTTTTTTTTTTTTTTTTTTTTTTTTTTTTTTTTTTTTTTTTTTTTTTTTTTTTTTTTTTTTTTTTTTTTTTTTTTTTTTTTTTTTTTTTTTTTTTTTTTTTTTTTTTTTTTTTTTTTTTTTTTTTTTTTTTTTTTTTTTTTTTTTTTTTTTTTTTTTTTTTTTTTTTTTTTTTTTTTTTTTTTTTTTTTTTTTTTTTTTTTTTTTTTTTTTTTTTTTTTTTTTTTTTTTTTTTTTTTTTTTTTTTTTTTTTTTTTTTTTTTTTTTTTTTTTTTTTTTTTTTTTTTTTTTTTTTTTTTTTTTTTTTTTTTTTTTTTTTTTTTTTTTTTTTTTTTTTTTTTTTTTTTTTTTTTTTTTTTTTTTTTTTTTTTTTTTTTTTTTTTTTTTTTTTTTTTTTTTTTTTTTTTTTTTTTTTTTTTTTTTTTTTTTTTTTTTTTTTTTTTTTTTTTTTTTTTTTTTTTTTTTTTTTCCTCATCATTTGGCTTGGAATGTGGTAAAAGACGAAGCTAAATGGAAGCCACAAAAAACTAGTGAAAATCATGTCGCCGACACATCTTCCACCAATTCTGACAAGCGAAGAAAGTCATCCAAGGGGGCAAACTATGACTCGGCTAGCAATGACCCGACTACAATCATTCCGGATTTGAGTGAAGACAATACCCCGACTCCTTCAAGAAAAGGCAAAACATCGGTTGTTGAGACGTCGTCGAAGATGGGTACTATTGTTGACTCCGTCTGTTTGATCCAAGAATCACACGGATCTTTGATCGGGAACAAGGAGGGGTTTTGACCGATTTATTGGCGATTCCCTACCGGTGTAAATCTTTGAGAAGCTTAACGCCATTGTATCGGAGGTGTTTGTGTTGGCGGTGTTGACTTCTCCATAGAGAAGCCGACCACCTTAGGTATTTTGAGGGTGAAGAGAACATGTCCCCATCCAATGATGAGAACCTCTATTTATAAGGGGAACTCATCTTGGGGAATAAGTTAGGTCATTAGGGTTTTACCCTAGAGTTTAGGAAGGGATTTGGGTAGATCCCTTTTCTTTAGGAGGAAGAAATAAGAGATTTCCTCCATATTTGGCGGAGCTCCGTTCTGACGGAGTGCTCCGTTCTGATGGGTGAGCTCCGTAATAGGATCTGGGACATTCTGAGGTGAGCTCCGTTATTCTTACTGAGGTGGTCCGTTCTGACGGGGGTGAGCTCCGTATTTCTGCCAGGAAACATCCTTAAGCAGCCTTCGTAATAGCAGATTTACATACGGAGGTAGGGCTCCGTATAGGGTATATCATCAAGCCCCCCAGTCTAATAGGAGAGACTGGCAAGAGGCTGTCATATTAGACTCCAAGAAAATATCCGGCTTTTTCCTTTCTAATAGTTAGGGGAATTACCTTGACGTTATGGTTGGACTGCTATAATTTTTTGTCGGCATGATGATCTTCAGGTGAGACTTTCATATCCATCGGAGTTGATGTTTTTCATCGTCGGCTTGTGTCTTTAAACTCGTGATACTCTGAGGTTCCTTCTACCGTACTTCTCCCGGAGCTTCCTAGGTCACTTCAGGATCTATGTATCCCTTTTATGGCTATTTCCAAACTTATTTCCCTTATAGTGGGTCTAAGCCGGTTATAAAGCTATTTTATTTGTAACTCGTTGGGATCAAATAGGATGCTTCTTTATGTCGCCCAAGTGTCTGTTGTATGCCATATCCGTAGGTGATGAAGAAGCTTTTAATCTCATATGTGAACTCAATGTTTTCCTTAGTTGCGTCACTTTTTCTTGGGAAGGTTCTGATGGTGGGTCGGTGATGCTGTGGTGTAGTATATAGCTTTGTCTCCGCTGTTGGTGGAAAAGGTCTTCAATGTTGTGGATGATCGGTTCTTGAGCTGTGTGCTTATTTAGGATTTTTGCGAAGATATCTGGCTTTTGTGACGCTAGTAGGGTGGATGTTGAGGCAGGTTTGGTCCGGGCTCTTATTGCTGAAGGTAGTATTGCTCTTAATGGTCTTCTTGTGACTGTGTTCTCCTTCGCAGAAAATTTGTTTAGGCAACATATCAATGTTGAATCGTCGTCCAAAATATGTTTGAATTTTACTCCACCGTTATCTTTATCGGATCATATTAATGCACAACAAAACTGTTTGTGCATATTTCTTGTTATTTTCGCCATGTGTAGACTGTGTAATCTGACCATCGTAGGTTGTTCGGGAGTCTCTTAGTGCTTGGAGGGCCTTGTTTTGTTGGCGTAGGATGTGAAGACAAACTTGGGCCCTTCAGATTCTTCAATGTGTTGATGTGTAAGGGCTGAACTGAAATCGTCTTCGTCTGTTGAAGTCTTTGTCATTCAGCCTTCAGGAAGGTTTTAAAAATATTCCTTCGATTAACATGCTCTATTCTCTCTGCAGCTGCTTCGTAATAAATGTCGTGCTAGAAAGTTTCAGCATGGTCTTGTATTTTTGTTCAAATGGCTCTCTATCTTTTGCTTTTCACACCTCGACAGCTTCGCATATAGCCATTACGAATTTTTCTTAAAAAACTTTTTATAAAGTTTCTAAGAGATGTCGATTTGGATCGTCTAAGATTTAAGAGGCGCTCATTCGTCATAATCGGTTACTTCAAATCGGATTCTGTTGTGGGTTATATGTCTTCCTTATCTGTATCTGGAGGTCCGTGTCTTTAGTAGTGAGTTGTGTCTTCCTTGGTAGCTCCGATGAGTAACCTTCTTCTTGAATTTTTTCCATCATATGTATTGATTTGTTTTGGGATTATCTATTGGCTTTTGCCTTTTCAAGATGCTGATCAGGCTATCTGTTGGCTTTTGCCTTTTCAAGACTATTCCACAATGCTTAAATTTGCACCAGATTTGCCCTATTGATTTTTTGTCGCCAGGGCTTTATCTGTGATATACTGGGCTTTTATCTTTATCAAGATTTATCCACAGTTCCATTGGATTTTATGGGCGTCCCCTTACTCCAACTCAATTAGTTAATTGTAGGTACTTATTTATAATATTTGCGAAGGGTAGTGACCCAACTGCGCTTATGTTAGCAGAGCTCAGTAAGCATCTGGCACTGAGTTATCTGCTTGGTGCCCACGTAGGGTCTTATAGTTGTGACAGAGATTTGTACCTTTCAAGCAGCTTTGTGGTAGGAAGGTTTCGGCTCCGTCGTCTTTTGATGTGATCGTTGGCTATCCGCTGATTAAATGCTCCTCCTTCGGCGTGCTTTGCAAATGTTGCGCCAATTGCTTGATATAGTCTTCTGGGAGCTTCGGAGATCATAATATAGTCTTCGTTACGCGTAGAGCTGTGCCAGAATATCGGAGAGTAAGTGTGATATGGTCGTTCGCCTTTGGTGTTACGACCGTCTTTGTAAACGTATTGCCTTCGGTCCGTGCCTTTGAAGATGACATCTTTCTTGCAAATATAATATGTTTCGGCTGGAGGTAGGGGGTCAAGATAAATACTGTAGTCTTCTGGATGTTGTAATGTGCTTGCGAAGGATCGTATGTGCATCATCGAATATCCATTTTTCTTATTATGTCGATAGTATCTTCCATTTGCTTCATAGCAGAAAATCACTTTCTCTCCTTTTTCCGTTATCTCTGGCAAGCTTGGATAGGTTGAATACATCAATTTCTCCAACGATCTTTTATTTTAATCATCGCGATATATTATCTAGCGATGCCATCGGGGACAAATTTCCTAACGATGGACTCTAGGGCTTGGGGGCCCCAATGCGAGTTTTAATAATTCCATTCCCGCGTTTGTGGCTACAAAGAGCTCTGTTAAAGATATCCCGGTGGTGCATGGCCTTGTGGGATATATTTGTGACGTTCCTCCTGAACGAACACAAGTAAATTTATCTTGAATGTATATCTTCAGTCGGAAGCTTTTACCTTGCGGGCATTGTTGTTGTAGAAGTGTCGCGTTGCTCGGAGGGGGACAAAGAAATCATGTAGTTCGTAGCTCCTTTTTGTCATTTTGTGACATATGAATGTTCATCACTTGTTGCCTTGTCTTCATGCAAGAATAATGCTATGTGGCCATGTATTTTGCATATTATTTTCCCCATACTCCTGTGGAGAATTAATTGCACCATCACTTTAGGGAACACTAATTAAGTTCCCTGTCCAAAATGAATATTGACATCATATATTTGTTTGTCATGCACGAGAAGTTGTGATACCGGCTTCATGATCCACGTGCCAACCACTTCTTTTGTTTCTCGAATGCCTTAATCATAAAGTGTATCCGCCTGCCATGCTGAGATTTTGCTTCCTTTCGCGAGCATATATAGGTTTTATTTACTCGGAGCAATTGTAGCGTCACTTCCTTTTTCTTTTTTTTTTTGTAGAGCAAGCTGTTTTATGTGACTACACTACAAATAATGTTGCATTTGTCCACACTTTTAGCTAGTGTGAACAAATTAAAAATTTTGTCACGCATTTATGTGTGTAAAAATATATAGAACTATAAGTGTGTAGAAATTTATCCACACTAAAAATGTGTGTAGAACTAAAAGTTCACACTTTTTAGTGTGGACTTTCATAATTAATTTGTAACACCCCATTTGTCCACACTAATAAAAAGTTAGTGTAGAACTAAAAGTTCACACTTTTTAGTGTGGACTTTCATAATTAATTTGTAACACCCCATTTGTCCACACTAAATAAAAAGTTAGTGTAGAACTAAAAGTTCACACTTTTTAGCGTGGACTTTCATAATTAATTTGTAACACCCCATTTGTCCACACTAACTAAAAAGTTGTGTAGAACTAAAAGTTCGCACTTTTTAGTGTGGACTTTCATAATTAATTTGTAACACCCAATTTATTCACACTAACTAAAAAGTTAGTGTAGAACTAAAAGTTCACACTTTTTAGTGTGGACTTTCATAATTAATTTGTAACACCCCATTTGTCCACACTAACTAAAAAGTTAGTGTAGAACTAAAAGTCACACTTTTTAGCGTGAACTTTTATAATTAATTTGTAACACCTCATTTGTCCACACTAGTGTGGACAAATGAGGTGTTACAAATTAATTATGAAAGTCCACACTAAAAAGTGTGAACTTTTAGAAAACCACAATTTTTAGTGTGGATAAATTTTACACGCTTTTAGTTCTACATATTTTTACACACATAAAAGCGTGACAAAATTTTTAATTTGTTCACGCTAACTAAAAGTGTGGACAAATACAACATTATTTGTAGTGGTATAATAGTGTTGTCATTGTGGTTGTTGCCAACTTGTGCTTTGTAGCTTGTCAAATTTTCTCTTAGCTTGTCGGTCACCAATGTGATTATTGTTCTTAGCTACATCTCTTTTGCTGCTTTAGACATCGCGTACGAGTTGGCCTTTACAAAGCTGATGCATCTTGTTGGGTTACGGTAGCTAGGCTCATTGTAGCCTGGAGGAGCGCCGTTGCTAATTCACTTTTGTGCTTGTAGGCTGGTCTTGGCCGAGCTTTATGCTCTTGCTTGACAGAACTTGATCGAATGAGCCTGCGGACGCCCCTTTTTTTTTTTTTTTTTTTTTTTTTTTTTTTTTTTTTTTTTTTTTTTTTTTTTTTTTTTTTTTTTTTTTTTTTTTTTTTTTTTTTTTTTTTTTTTTTTTTATCTGTTGTTTTATCGAAATAAGCTTCGTGATACGAGTTGTTCTTTTTCTCTTGAGATCATTAGACTTGTCGTAGTAATCAATATCATTATGCACAAGAGTTTGGTTTTTGACTAGGAAAATTTTCATGTCCATGCGCATTATCCTTTTGCATGCATACGTTCATGTTTTTCCACCTCCATCTTTCATCTTCTAAATATATATATATATATATGTATGTATATATATTATGGGAGCCATTAGTTCGGACAGGTGGTTGGGCTGTTCTAATTGCATAAGTGACTTCTCCGTAGTGGTGTTAGACAATGGATGCGGCGCCCGTTGGTAGCGTCGCGGTGGCAATGATCTTTTGGCTCTTTAATTGTTTTGGTTATCTTGGAAGCTGAATACGGTGTCCCATAATGGTAGGGGTCTGGCTTGATGGCTTAGATTCAGCCTTCTGAGTGGGCGTGTATGGTGGTGATCAATGGTGGTGCAACGATGGTTCGTAATAGACAGTGGCGGATCATGGAAAGAAGTGAGTTTTTGCGATTTTTAGACGTTTTTTCTTCAACTCCTCTGAATCAAGGCTTCTGTTTTTTGAATTCTGGTCTACTTTCGCATTTCTCTCAACATGTTTGTGATTAGGTTTCACTTATACAGCTGCTTCAGGTGACGGTTGAACCATAGCTTGCGACGGCACACCCGAAAAAATCGTTTTCGGTTCTTTTAAACTTCTTTTCGTCCAAGATCATGTCCTGTCATCGTCATACCTACTGTTGCAGCCCTGTTGGGGTGTTCTTCATGGTTGGAGATCAAATTTGCGGTGGCTGATGGCGGCGATGCCAAAATTCGGTTTTTCCGTCTTTTTCGGCTTGTTACGAATATGTTCGTTAACCAAGGATCATAACTCAACTCCTGATCTTCATTTGCATTCTTCTGCACCTTTTTGGAGGTCTAGCACGACCTATATGACTGCTACAGGTGATGGCTTAAATTGTGGTTTGCAATGGCATATTTAGAGTAAGCTGCGTTCGGGTCGTTTTAATCTTTGTTTATTATCAAGATGAGAATTCATGGTTTTCGTAAATTTTGGTTGCCTTCTAGAGCCTCTTCTCCATGCTCATAGATTGCGGTGTTTGCTTGTGATAACGGTATGGTGGCGTCGGTTTTCGAATTTTGTAGTTTCGGGTTTTTTTTTGTTGCGATCATCTAATTTAGCAACCTTAGATCAGATTTGGATCTATTATATATATATATATATATATATATATATATATATATATATATATATATATATATATATATATATATATATATATATATATATATATATATATATATATATATATATATATATATATATATATATATATATATATATATATATATATATATATATATATATATATATATATATATATATATATATATATATATATATATATATATATATATATATATATATATATATATATATATATATATATATATATATATATATATATATATATATATATATATATATATATATATATATATATATATATATATATATATATATATATATATATATATATATATATATATATATATATATATATATATATATATATATATATATATATATATATATATATATATATATATATATATATATATATATATATATATATATATATATATATATATATATATATATATATATATATATATATATATATATATATATATATATATATATATATATATATATATATATATATATATATATATATATATATATATATATATATATATATATATATATATATATATATATATATATATATATATATATATATATATATATATATATATATATATATATATATATATATATATATATATATATATATATATATATATATATATATATATATATATATATATATATATATATATATATATATATATATATATATATATATATATATATATATATATATATATATATATATATATATATATATATATATATATATATATATATATATATATATATATATATATATATATATATATATATATATATATATATATATATATATATATATATATATATATATATATATATATATATATATATATATATATATATATATATATATATATATATATATATATATATATATATATATATATATATATATATATATATATATATATATATATATATATATATATATATATATATATATATATATATATATATATATATATATATATATATATATATATATATATATATATATATATATATATATATATATATATATATATATATATATATATATATATATATATATATATATATATATATATATATATATATATATATATATATATATATATATATATATATATATATATATATATATATATATATATATATATATATATATATATATATATATATATATATATATATATATATATATATATATATATATATATATATATATATATATATATATATATATATATATATATATATATATATATATATATATATATATATATATATATATATATATATATATATATATATATATATATATATATATATATATATATATATATATATATATATATATATATATATATATATATATATATATATATATATATATATATATATATATATATATATATATATATATATATATATATATATATATATATATATATATATATATATATATATATATATATATATATATATATATATATATATATATATATATATATATATATATATATATATATATATATATATATATATATATATATATATATATATATATATATATATATATATATATATATATATATATATATATATATATATATATATATATATATATATATATATATATATATATATATATATATATATATATATATATATATATATATATATATATATATATATATATATATATATATATATATATATATATATATATATATATATATATATATATATATATATATATATATATATATATATATATATATATATATATATATATATATATATATATATATATATATATATATATATATATATATATATATATATATATATATATATATATATATATATATATATATATATATATATATATATATATATATATATATATATATATATATATATATATATATATATATATATATATATATATATATATATATATATATATATATATATATATATATATATATATATATATATATATATATATATATATTTTGTTGCGATCATCTAATTTAGCAACCTTAGATCAGATTTGGATCTCATTGGTGGCTGGAATTTGAATGATCGTCTATGGTGGTCACTTTTATGCATGCGAAAAGCTCTTTCTTCATTCGTCGTATTTGTCGGCTGGGATCTGGATGTATTGCCCATGTCGCATTGTCGAGGAGTTTCGTCACGAGGAACACGTACTGGGCTAGTTTGGCTTAGTCGCTGCTATAAATTCGCCATCGTATGGACTGGTTATGGCTGCGCAACTTTTTTTTAGTTGTGATGAGATTTTTTGCCCAGGACTTTTGAATTATGATTCTAGTCGCTAGCTAGGCTTCAAAATCTAAATTTATAGAATCCATTACTAGCAGCTTGTCGGGTCATCATCAATATTATTATAATGAGATGATACTTCCAAGTTTTGCAAGTTGTAGTTTTGGATTCAATAAATCTTCTTTTTTTTTTTTTTTGGTATCTTGCATTAGGCCTCTCCTTATAAGGCCCGTGCTTATAGGGGAGTCCTCCCTGCGTCCCCCATGTCCAAGACGACCGACGCCAGTGGCACGGAGCGTCCAAATGGCTGCGTCCCTCGAACCAGTCCTCACGAGGACTCTTGAAGACGCGTGATGTGGGACCAAAGCAACGGATAGTTTTGAATTCAAAGTTTTTTTTTTTTTTTTTTTCTTTTTTTTTTTTCTATTTAAACACACCAACTTATTCTCATTTTAACACACAACATTTTATCACATACCATTTCATTCATCAAACACCACCAAAATTATGTCTAATTCATCATCAAGTGACGATTTCAAATTTCTAAACTCCACCGTTACGCAAATGAACACCCTATTTAATCCGGAGATCGCAGGCGCCATTTTTGATGTTTGTAACGAAGAGGAAGCAAACGATGTCGAGTCAAGTTCACGTGTACCATTTCTAAACTCCACCGTTACGCAAATGAACACCCTATTTAATCCGGAGATCGCAGGCGCCATTTAGTTTAATAAGTGTTGTAATGTTTTATTTAATAATAAAAGTATTTATTTGAATGGTGTTTTGTTTATTAAAAAAATATAAAAGAATTGATGATGTGGCGAAGAAGTCCTGAAGAAGCTTGTCTTATAGGCAGGGAGAGTCCTGGGGGAGTCATGAGGGGAGTCCTGCTGACGTGGCAGTCAGGACTCCCGAGGACTCTCCTCCTTATAAGGAGAGGCCTTATAGAGGATCTTGGTGGAAAATTGTGATGGGTTCTGGAGCAAATAAAAACAACAAAGATTTTGTTTGTTTTTAGTACAGGGAGTGGATCGATTATATGAGGGGGGAGTTTGGCATTGATGTAGCAGATTTCTTTTAAAATAAAGAAATCTATCATGATGGTACGTGTTGAAACTTGCGTGGCACTTTTTTTTTCCTGGTAATTGTGAATTGACTTTAAAAATAGGGTGGATTTTGTTTGGAGTTTGTAACAGGATAGCCATGGGATTTGTTTTCAGTGACTTTTTTTTATTTGCATGGGATGGAACGATAAGGATGAATAATAATGTGTGAGACTTTTGGAATTTTGATATGATAGAGAAATAACAGATCTGGCAATTCGATTTGCTCAGTGATTGAGACACAAGACATAAATTGATTATGTCCCACGGATGACGCCAATTTGTTTGTTCCAAGAATCGCACGGATCTTCGATCGGGAACAAGGAGGGGTTTTGATCGATTTATTGACGATTCCCTACCGGTGTAAAGCTTTGAGAAGCTTAACGCCATTGTATCGGAGGTGTTTGTGTTGGCGGTGGAGACTTCTCCATAGAGAAGCCGGCCACCTTAGGTATTTTGAGGGTGAAGAGAACATGTCTCCATCCAATGATGAGAACCTCTATTTATAAGGGGAACTCATCTTGGGGAATAAGTTAGGTCATTAGGGTTTTACCCTAGAGTTCAGGAAGGGATTTAGGTAGATCCATTTTTTTTAGGAGGAAGAAATAAGAGATTTCCTCCATATTTGGCGGAGCTCCGTTCTGACGGAGTGCTCCGTTCTGATGGGTGAGCTCCGTTATTACCGAGCTATTCTGAGGTGAGCTCCGTTCTGACGAGGTGAGCAACGTTATTCTTACTGAGGTGGTCCGTTCTGACGGAGGTGAGCTCCGTATTTCTGCCAGGAAACATCCTTAAGCAGCCTTCGTAATAGCAGATTTACATACGGAGGTAGGGCTCCGTATAGAGTATATCATCACCGTCCAATCGTATGTAGAAGTGAAGAAGAAAATGATGGCGAATATCACCGAGAAGACGCAAGCACTTTTGGACCTCCAAATCATACAACAAAAACAAAATGACCGAGCGGGATGACTACAAGTTCTTCAAGGATTCGCATCGTGACATCGATGATCTGGTTTTGTTAGAATGGGTGCTCGACAGAAACGCCAACTCGGAAAGCAATATGGATGGTCGTGCAACTTTTAAACTATTATTGTTATTTGTAGTTTTATTTCAATTATTGTGTAATGGACTTTATCGTATTTTTATTTTTATGGCTCATGTAATGGACTTTTTATTTGTATTTTATTTTAAGTTAATGAAATAGTATTTTAATTGCTTAAATAATTGTTTATTTTAAATATAAAAATGAAAATAGAAAAATAAATAAACTTGGGAGGATTGAAATTTTAATGAATGCCAATAAAAAAAGTTTAGAGGGTTGGTTGGGAGGGTTGAAAAGTTAGAATGAGATGGATGAGTTTTATTGGCTTATTTTGAGAGGGTTGATAAATTCACATTTACCACTCCTAGTCCTCTCATAAAATAATAGTTATTTCAGAAGTTTACAATCTGAGTACTTGGACATAAAGAGACAAAAGATCATGTTTCTTAAATATTTAACATGCATGCACTCATAACAAAAGTTCGTTGCTTCATCAGTTTCGTGCTTTCACTTCTTACTGATTTAAATACGAAACAACTTCATCAATCAAACTACTATCACACTCGATTTGCAACGGTAACTGTCCTTGACGTTCCAATTTACCTTTACCGATACGTGGTGTTTGATAGTGGTTGCTACCATGCACCTTCATGATTTCTTTCATGCATGTTTGTAGAGTCAAAAAGACATTGTTAAGCTCACGTGATGACATCTTTTCAAAAGAAGTTTGGACCACGTTGACTCATTCATCGACTGATCCCCAAAACTTCTTGTTCTTGAAGTGACTGAATCGTCCGAAAAACTCCAAGATCTAACACATTTAAATCCAAGCTATTTGGAGGTTGAAAACTGATGATATACCCTATACGGAGCTCTACCTCCGCACTCAAAGAAGATACCTTTGAAACAGGTAAAGATGCTTATACGGAGCACCACCTCCGTAGTCAGAAATAATCCCGGAGCATCCGAATCAAATTACTTAGCTCCGGAGGAATATACATACTAAATCCTTGATTGATCAAATAATCGCACTATGGCTCAACCGAAGGTGTGAGTGGGGTTTTAGGTGTTTTGTTGGCGATTCCCTTCCGGTCAGAGGGCCGTAGGCCGCTTTACGCCTGTTGTTGTTGTTCTAAGCCGATCGGTCAGGCTTAGGGATTCGGATATCGAATATGTTGGTGATTGAGGTTTTGATGTGTTGAGTATGATCAGGGTTTAATATGTCGAATGTGATGATCCTCTGCCGTATGGCACATCCTCTATTTATATAGAGGGTAAACTTGGAGAGGAGGGTAAGAGAATTAGGGTAAATCTCTTCCTCTTTTAAGAATATCTTCTATCTTTTAGGAAGATTTATGATAATAATGAGCTGCGTCCAGAATAGTCGGACCTAAATATATGTTTCCTCTTATGTATATTCCTCCGGAGCTACGTAACTTTAACTTAGGTGCTCCGGGATTATATCTGCGTATGGAGGCAGTGCTCCGTATAGGCATTTTTACCTGTTCGAAGGTATCTTCTTTGATTACGGAGGTAAAGCTCCGTATAGGGTATATCATCAAGCCCCCCAGTCTAATTGGAGAGGCTATCTATAGACTGTCTTATTAGACTTCAAAAACAAGGGTCGCTTCCCAGGCCATCCTTTCGGAGGTCCACCAGAAACAACGTGTGTTGATTGAAATATTCGAATACTTATCCCGTAATGTTACTTGAACGGTTAGGATTTATCTAACAACCTTAGCTATAAATACTCTTCATATATATTTTTCTTTTCACACTGTGTTCAAAATATAAAGTTTTTTACCTTTCTTAGAGGCGATATCTTCTTCAGCGGTTCTCCCGTATTTCTTTCTTCCTTTCGCCATCGTTCTTTTGTTTAGGTATGTGCTTCCAATCTTGATTTATTCTTCAAATCCTCTTCTCATATCGTAGGATGAATAGGGATGTATTTGAGTTTTACAACTTGAAACCCTAGTATTGTCTTTGACCAATGGGGGTCTTTAGATCCAGGTTTCTCTGTTATCTTCTCAACCCTATTTTAGTGTTCCTTTGATTGTGTCTTGTTGCCTGATTCTGTAATCCTTAGTTGTCGTTGCCCCGCTCTCCTTCCCCTTGTTATTATTATTATTTTTGGGGGTAACGATGACTTCTTGGATATATTTCTGATTTGATCAATTCCCCTTCTGATATTGGTGTTTGTCTGCTTTTAGGATTTTGCTCGCTGTGTGCCGTTGGCTCTTCCATTTCCCCCCTTTTTTTGTGTGTGTCACCTGTTGTTCTTCTTCTTGCAGTAATGGCGTTCAAACAGATGATCAATAGGCAATCATCCCTTGCTCATCTTATCGTGAAAGCTACTCCATCTATTGCGGCTTCAGGTTCGGAGACCTCTGCCGGGGGTTCTGATGCCCAGGCCGTTGATCGTGCCGGGTTGGAGGCAATTTGCCAAGCAGGCGAGGCCATTCTAAATGACCCAACTTCTCATCCTGTTGTTGAAGTGTCTGACTGCCCTACCAGTGGGGATAATTGCGATCAGGCTATTGATGAGGAGGGCACCGTTGCTGGTCGTCTTAGGAGTAGAAAGAAAACTTCTGCGAAGAGGCCCGGTGTGCCCTCGTCCAGGAAAAGAGCGAGACGATCCGAGGATGCAGGGGAAAATATCGGTATGCATTTATATGCCCGTTCTTCAGATTTTTAGTTTGTCTTCTTATCTATTTGTGTTTTTTTTTGTAGGGTTTAACCCTTTTCTCCAAGCTCCTGATGGTCAATCTTGTCATCATAGCATCGGATCTGTTGCTCCTTCTGAGTGGATTCCAAAGTTGATGGGCATGGATTTGGCAAAGCTTTCCGAGTTGTTCAATCAGTCTTCTTTTTGTGCTTCTATAATTGGGAATGTATTGGATTCGAAGTTACGCGAATTTTCAGAGGATGGTGGTCCGTCGTCTGAGCAAATCGATAAGCTCAAAGCAGAGAAGTTGTCTTTACAGTTCAAGGTGTCAGAATTGGAGGTTAATGTGAGCGGTTTGACTGAGGAGTTGAAGTCTGCTCAGGAGGTAGTGCAAGCTAAAGATGATGAAGTTAATGTGTTGAAGGAGGAGTTGGCTGCCAAGAATGCATTGTTGGGGGAGGAACGTTCTGCTTTTGTTGATCTGAAGGAGAAGTATAGGCGGCTCATTGTTGAGGTGATTCCCCATGTCTGTAAGTCTTTTTTGAACGGTTGCTGAGGTTGGGAAAAGGATTTCAAACTTATGTAACGCTAACCGGGTCGATGCCGAGTCGGAATTGATCCGTACCCTTGCTGCGGAGGGTCGTATTACTCTTAGCGGTGGAGAGCTTGTTAAGGATACTGCGGGTCCTCTGAACAAAGCTATGAGTGAGCTTGAGGATATGCATTCTTTCTATCTTCGCGCTCTTTCTTCAGATCCTGATGCGTCCCCTACTCAGCTGATGCAAATTCCTACTTCATAGATTGCTTCTTGGACTTGTTCATCTATCTCTCCGTTTGTTGGATATAATCTTTACTGTTTCGTTTGATATTTTTGGTTGTTGCTTTGCTGGATATTGCTGCTATCACTTGGTTCTGTAAATTCTTCTCTTTATTTTTCTAACAGCCTCTTATTTTGTTTTGGTGAAATTTCTCATAGTTGTCTTATGGCAGTCGCCTTATGACGTTGTTGTCTTATGGCAGTCGCCTTATGACGTGGTTGTCTTTGTTATGACAGTCGCCTTATGACGTGGATGTCTCATGGCAGTCGTCTTATGACGTGGTTGTTGTTTGTCTCATGACAGTCGCCTTATGACGTGGATGTCTCATGGCAGTCGTCTTATGACGTTGTTGCTCATGGCAGTCGTCTTATGACGTGGATGTCTCATGGCAGTCGTCTTATGACGTGGATGTCTCATGGCAGTCGTCTTATGACGTGGATGTCTCATGGCAGTCGTCTTATGACGTGGATGTCTCATGGCAGTCGTCTTATGACGTGGATGTCTCATGGCAGTCGTCTTATGACGTGGATGTCTCATGGCAGTCGTCTTATGACGTGGATGTCTCATGGCAGTCGTCTTATGACGTGGATGTCTCATGGCAGTCGTCTTATGACGTGGATGTCTCATGGCAGTCGTCTTATGACGTGGATGTCTCATGGCAGTCGTCTTATGACGTGGATGTCTCATGGCAGTCGTCTTATGACGTGGATGTCTCATGGCAGTCGTCTTATGACGTGGATGTCTCATGGCAGTCGCTTATGACGTGGATGTCTCATGGCAGTCGCACTTATCTCCTGGGTTTCATGTGTGTATCTTGCGATAAAATCCCTAAGTGTTTCTTCGCTATGTCGTTTTATGTTGTGTGCCGACACATGTGTCTTTCGATGTTTCTTCTGCATATTGAATTGTGATCGAAACTTGCTCTTTAGGGTCTCGAAGTTATCTACTGAGTTAGCTGGTAAGCCATCGATCCATTCTCTTGCATCGTTCGTTAAGGAGTAGGAGAAAGCCTGACAAGTGGTTGGCATGTCCCATCTTCGGATTATTGCAGCTCCGATAAACTTCTTTAGGAAGTGATCTGGATCTCCCTTTATGTCGTAGTACCCTAGGTGCTGGGGATACTTCATATTTACTGGTATCGGGTAGTTTCGTATGTTACTGGTAAATGGGGTGTTTATATTCTTTAGATGTGACATGTCCATAGGTTCCCACTCGGGTGAGGAAGATGCATGATCATTATCTCCACATGTTTCTCTTGTTCCTGTTTTTCGTCTGGGCTGGCTTTGAGTCTGATTTGCTTGGTCAGGTCTGCCTTCCGCGGATCCCGTTTGGAGATTCTGTACTTCTCCATTGTAGGGGTCCCCTCGTGTGTTTGGGAAACTGTGTTCCGTGGTTGATGGCCTAGTGAGTATGTTCTGTTCGGGTCCTTCTTGTATCTCCCCTGTTTGGTGTTCGTTGTAGATGTAATGGGCTATTGTTTTCGGTTCATACACCTGGCCTGTCTCCCTTAGATGCCTAATTATTGCGCACAACACATCATAGTTTGCTTGCACGTATGCGTCGGTAATTTCCCTATCTACTAATGTTGGCACCTGGTTTGTGTTTCTGGGTTGCTTCGATATCCTTGATATCTTAATTTGTGGCTTGCCTGGCTAGAGGGTATCCTTATGTGACTGTGCTTTCTTCGGACCCGGAGGGGTGCGGCCTGACCCCTGCTTGTCCGGGTCCGTAGCGTCTTGGTGTTGACCGTGTGAACCTGACATGGATCTATCTTGGTGTTGGCCTTGGTACATCGGTGTGGGTTCGTCTCGGTCTTGACCTTGTAACCCTGGCGGACCAGTCTCGGTCTTGACCTTGGTGCATCGGCACGGGTCCATCTCGGTCTTGACCTTGTGACCCTGGCGCGGACCTATCTCGGTCTTGGCCTCGGTGCATCGGCACGGGTCCATCTCGGTCTTGACCTTGTGACCCTGGCGCGGACCTATCTCGGTCTTGCCTCGGTGCATCGGCACGGGTCCATCTCGGTCTTGACCTTGTGACCCTGGCGCGGACCTATCTCGGTCTTGGCCTCGGTGCATCGGCACGGGTCCATCTCGGTCTTGACCTTGTGACCCTGGCGCAGACCTATCTCGGTCTTGGCCTGGTGCATCGGCGGGTCCATCTCGGTCTTGACCTTGTGACCCTGGCGCGGACCTATCTCGGTCTTGGCCTCGGTGCATCGGCATGGGTCCATCTCGGTCTTGACCTTGTGACCCTGGCGCGGACCTATCTTGGTCTTGGCCTCGGTGCATCGGTCTTAACGTACCACGATCAGCCTGTATGGATGCTCCATATATCTCCTGGTCCGCTAGCGTTAGTGCCTGGCTAGGGTTTCCCGGGTGATCTGATATTATTGGGGTTCTTGCCTGTAATCCGTCTGTCTGGGAGGTATCTCTGACGGCGCATGATCCTCCTTGGTTCTCAGGGGCGGATCCTGATTTCTGACGTTGTTCATGCGATACTGTAAGGGCGGGTATACACGGGCCCTGACCTGTCGACACGAGCATAAGTCGATCCAAACTTTGCCCTTGTGAATCCTGTTTATCCCTTGTTGCCGTGTTTCTATCCTCGAGCATAATGGTTGATGATTGATCAAATAATCGCACTATGGCTCAACCGAAGGTGTGAGTGGGGTTTTAGGTGTTTTGTTGGCGATTCCCTTCCGGTCAGAGGGCCGTAGGCCGCTTTACGCCTGTTGTTGTTGTTCTAAGCCGATCGGTCAGGCTTAGGGATTCGGATATCGAATATGTTGGTGATTGAGGTTTTGATGTGTTGAGTATGATCAGGGTTTAATATGTCGAATGTGATGATCCTCTGCCGTATGGCACATCCTCTATTTATATAGAGGGTAAAGCCTTGGAGAGGAAGATAGGAATTAGGGTAAATCCCTTCCTCCTTTCGTGATATCTTCTAAGTATGGAAGATATGTTTAGGACTCTTAGAACCGTGTCCTAGTTTATAGGAGTGTTTGATATCATTCCCTTATTGGGAGGTCGGATAAGCATGGAATGGATTCATGTGTATCCGTTTATTATTTGTGATCATCTTAGGAAGCTCCGGAATTACGGAGGTATACATCGTAGCTTCGGCTACGGATACGCCTGCTTGGTGCAAGACTTTCGCTGTTACGAAGGGTCCTTCGTATTCGTTCCTTTATACGGAGGTAAAGCTCCGTATATGGTATATCATCAAGCCCCCCAGTCTGATGGGAGAGTCTATCTGTAGAGTATCGCATTAGACTTCAAAAATAATCCAATAAATATAAATAAAGGCGTACCTGTATAACCGGAGCTTGAAAGAGCTTTGGTTATGTTTGCTCCGTTGTTTTTCCGTAACTCGTTTTAAGGGTAATATTGACATTTCACTGTGCCGCGTATATATCCCATCAACAGTTAATTCGGGCGCGCTTATCCCTAGGAGAAAACCAATCGACGGTTTGGGTCGGTTATGCGCCGGTTTTTCAAACCATCAGTTTTGTCTCCTATTTAATCTGTGACGGCTCTGAAGATCTTCTCTTCTTCTTTTTGTTTTTGCTCTTCCTTCCTTACTCTATTTTCTTCTTTATCGAAAACATTCACTCCCCCTGTTCGATCTTCTCCATACTATGGATCGTAATCATTTTTGCATTATTAGTACCACGTATTCCGAGATGACCGAGGACGATGTCGCGTGGTTTCGTCAGTGCTTCTGCCGCCCTACCGATCCTGAGATTAGGGTTCCAGGCCGATCGGAATCAATTCTTGATGCGCCTCCTGGGTTCATAGGTATGTACACCGCTCCTTTTTCCGGTGGTAATCTTAGGTTTCCTTTGTCCCCTTGGTTATTAGGGTTGCTTGATTACCACAACTTGTATCTATCTGTGGTGCACCCTTTAGCGATTACTATGATAATGTCGTTTATCGTTGTTTGTCGTGCATATGAGATAGAGCCCAGGATAAGTGTTTTTCGATATTTTTCAAGTTTGGTGTTCGTGATGGTTGGGTTATAGTGGAGGAGAGGCCTGGTAGGTTATTTTTTGATGTAGGCGATTCTGATATGTTGAACTGGAGGCCTGGGTTTTTGTTTTTCAGTCAAGAATATATTCATCCGATGTTTAGGGGTTTGTTGGATACGAGTAGGTTGGTGTCGGGGATGTCATTTGAGGATAATGTGCATGACTGGGTTACTCTTGATAATGCGTTGGTCCGTCAGGTGCATAGGTCTCCATTTGAGTTGATCGCTTATCCCTCTGTGATTCTGTATCTTTGTGGAATCACCATGTCATGGGAGGGTTTCCTGATCAACCGGTTTTGATATGGTGTTGTGAAGGTACCATTCTTTGTTATTTCGTCTTTTGACTATTGATTGTACTTTTTCCTGACGTCTTCATATTGTGTTTGCAGAGTTAACACTCAGAGAGGTTGTGACCATGAATCCTCGGGGGATGGTCGTTGGTAGAAGGCCCCTGTCTCCTTCTGATGATGGGGAGGGTCCCCTTTTTGCTGGTGTTTCTCTTCCTGAGCCACCTCCGAAGAGGCAGAGGGTGATGGGTGGCCCTTCTGGTGAAACGGACCCTGTGGCTGTAGGTCCTTCTGTCATTATCCTTGATTCTTCTCCAATAAGAGATGAAACTGCTACTACTACTGCTGCTCCAGTTTCTAATGCTAATCAAGGTACGTGTTTTTTCCCTGACTCTATTATTTGTGTCCGCATAAATCTGATTTGTATGCTTTTTCTTCATTTAGCTGGTACCTCTCAACCTGGACGTAGGCCTGGGAAAGAGCCAGTTGATGAAACTGGAGCTACTACAACTGGAGTTACCACAACTGGTAAGTAGCTGCAAGTTATGTGGATATTTTAATCACTGTCTCCCCTTTCATATTACTTATTGAAACTCTTTGTAATTTTTAGGGATTCCTCTTCAGAGTGAATTGCCTGATCCGCAGCTTTGCCGAATGAGTCTAGATATGATGGTTCCTGATCATCTTAGGACCATGCTGGATGCCATGCCTGCTCAAAGGCTTGCTGAGATGACTAGCCAGGCTCTGTTTGCCGCTGGTATGATTGGTTCAGCTAGTAGTGCCAGAGTGCACTATCTGGAGGAGAATCTGCAGAGGCACATGGCAGAGTTAGCTTCTCTGAGGGCTGCTCCGTCTACTGGTGGTGATTCTTCTTTGGTTGATTCTTTGCGGAGGGAGCTTGCTGATTCTCAGGAGGCGTTGTCCCTTGCTACGCAAAGTTTGGATGCTGCCCACGAGCGGATTTCTACTCTTACCTCTGCCGGGCCTGCTGCAGTGATCAGCAGGTTGGAGTTGGAGTTGGAAAATTCAAGAAACTCCATGCGCCAGGTTATTTCTGGTGTTATTCCTCATGTCTTCCGTATGTTGGTGGCGAGTCCTGAGTTTGATCAGAGCCTTGATGAGTTGATCGAGGCCAACCGGGCTGATTCGAGGGCCTTTATTACTTTTTCGTATGGAGAGTCGTGGGCAGGTTGTGCTGAATAATAGGGAGAGGCTTCTTGGTACTGAGGAGAGGATTGTTGCTGCTGAAGAGGCTTTAAGGAACATTTCTTTTCCTTACATCCGGCAAGTTTCTTCAAATCCCGATGCTTCAGTGGCCGATCTTTATAATATTAGGCCTCAAGGGATGTAATTTGTTGGTCCTCTGTACTCTGTACATATATTTTTTGAAGCCTTGGCTATGTATAGGTTCTTGACTTGCTTTTACTTTCTTGTTCCCTCTCTTTTTTTGTTGTTGGTTGTCTTCTCCGTTCCTTCAGAACTTATTTGTTTTGTTATGCTTATACATTCTTATGAGAATGTCTTATGCATTTATGCTTTTGCACTTCAATCATAAGGAAGGAGTGACTTATGCATTTTATTCATGGGTTATTACCTCATGATTGTGTTTGAAAAGTCTTATGGGCGTCCCCTTAACAATTCAAAATTGAAAAATTTTTATGCGCATTTATGAAATTATTACGATCGTTTTATATAGTTTTGTGGGAGCTTATAAGTACATGGCAGGAGGAAGTTACAATATTTGTATTGTTCCTAGCTGCTACTTTTGTGCTGCCCTGTTTGCTCCGTTAATTTGGCTTATCCCGGGGGCAAATTATGCTCCAACCAGTCTTAATGCCTGTCGGAGTCTTTGGTGTGTGGATTTCTGCATCCTCTGCTGGCCTTTCTTCTTCGAAGGATCCTTCGTCCATGGTTACCATCTGTCCTCTGGGTCCTTTTTGGATTATTCTTCTGTTGCGTTTGTACGACGGTACGGAGCTCTTTCGTTTTGTGTCTTCAGTAAATGAAGAGAGTATTGTTTGCATTCCTCCGTGGGATTTGTACTGTACGCAACCATGTATTGTTGATGCTATCATATGAAATTTCCTCATTCCTTCTCTGCCCAGGAGCATGTCGTAAGGAGAGTCTGCTTTTATCACGATCGCCAGTATCTTTGCAGTTTTTCGCCAGGGGTATCCTCCTATAGTGGCATCCAACCAAATTTCTCCTAACGGACGGATGCGCTCGCTGGCGAATCCTACTACTTCTGTTTCCAATGGTGTGATTGTTTCACGAACCTTCTTTGGCAATCGGAGGAAACTTTTCTCATATATTATATCTCGCCCGCTTCCTGTATCTACCTGCGTATTCTTCAGGCACACGCTGCCTATGTTTACTTTTATTAGCACTGGGTCTATCGATGCCTTGTCATCTAACTCACCGAAGTGATAGTGTTGTGGTCCTTTTCGGATCAAGGTATTTGATAGTATTCTCCTCCGGTGCTCTTCCGGTTCCGCTTCTTCGAAGCTTGGTCTGCTCCTTTTCACCAGATGTGCTAGCTTGTTTTCTCTTGCTGCGTTGTCTATCTGCCTTAGCAACTCTCTGCAGTAATCCGTACTATGCCCATATCCGTTGTGGAAGCAACAGAATTTGTCTAGGTTTCTGGTTCCTCTTCCGGATAGTGGCAGTGGCCTGACAAATGTTTTCGCTATCTCCTCTGATGACAGGATTTCTGATGGGGTCTTTCGGAGGTTAGCAATTGTTCTTTTGTAGCTATTGGTCCTGCTGTATGCAGGGGAGGACTCCTCAGCTGCTACGTCCTCCGTTACTTCAATTTGCTTCCCGTTCTTTTTTATCATGGTTTTCCATTTAGCCATGGCTTTTTCCGCTATTTCTTCTGCACTCATCCACTCGTGGAATTTCTCCATCAATTCTAGGTAGCTTTTTGGCTTACCGAGGCATAAGTGCGTATCAATTCTTTTGACCGGAGGCCATGTATGGCTCCGGATATCCTTTCTTCCTCTGATATGCGTACTAGGTTCCGAGTGCTGTCTCCGTATCGCTTCAGAAAATCTTCTGCTCCCTCATCTTCTTCCTGCTTTATATCGTGTGCCCACAGGTGGGAGCCAAATTCCTCTCTTAACTTGATTTTGAAATCTTTGATATCATGTATACTTTCTTCGGGTAAGCTTTCAAGCCATCCCCTTGTCTTTCCATGTAAAAGGTAGAGGATGATGTGGCAGGTTGTCGACCGCCCCATTCTTCTGCTTCGGCTGCTTCGTCGATTTTCCCGAGGAACTCGTCAACATCGAAGGTGTCGTCGTACCAGGGTAATTCTTGGAGGTCCAATATTTTTGCCGGAGGTACATGTTGGCGTAAATCTTTTGCGAATTGTGTGCATGACCCCTTGTATCTAGGCTCTGGCCCCTTATGTTCAACCTTGTCTTTTTCGACTCCGGTTATTGGGCTTGCCTTAAAATACTGTGGGGTTACAATTCCGTATGGATAGTACCATGACGCCTGTGCGTGTCCCGGGTAACTCCCACCACAGGGTGGTGTTCCCATGTACTGGGTCTGTGGGGCTCCGTACGGATAAAAGTATCCTCCGTAATAATACGGTGGATATGATGACGGGTACGTCCCTAGCCCGGATGTTGCCTGTATGACATCTGCTGCGGCTATTCCTACCGGAGTCCCTTGATAGATCGGGTACGGTGGGCATACTAGCATCGGGCTCTTCAGCGTACTGGAGTTGCCTTTATGTTTGCTTTTCGCCTCTTCCTTCTTCTCCAGATCCTTCGCAGTTGGCTGCTGGCCGGTTTTATCCGTTGTTGTGGGATTGCTTTCTGTATTTTGGATCTGGCTTTTGTTTTCTTTCCTGCACTCCTGTGCCGTTGGCGACGGGCTATCCTGTGCTGCATGCCTGGAGTGTTGCACAGTGCTTTCTTCTGGTTCAGGGGCCGCATCTTCTTTGACGCCACTTTTCTTTATGTCGGGACCGGCGTCTGTTGCCCTGCTTAATGCCATTATCTGGCAGGTTGGTCGATATGCTGTCTGGCCGTCTGGACATTGGTGATCCTCTCTGTTCCCCTGTTTATCCGGGGAGCTGGGCCTCTCGGCTGGGAGAATCCCATCATTGTCTTTACCTTGGTTACAAGCAATATTTGACCTGTGTTGCCCTGGAAGGGGATCGAGGTTCGACATAATGCTTTTTTTTTATCGTGGCTGAGTTCGAACTTGAGAGCAAAGGTCCCACGGATGGCGCCAATTTGATTGATCAAATAATAGCACTATGGCTCAACCGAAGGTGTGAGTGGGGTTTTAGGTATTTTGTTGGCGATTCCCTTCCGGTCAGAGGGCCGTAGGCCGCTTTACGCCTGTTGTTGTTGTTCTAAGCCGATCGGTCAGGCTTAGGGATTCGGATATCGAATATGTTGGTGATTGAGGTTTTGATGTGTTGAGTATGATCAGGGTTTAATATGTCGAATGTGATGATCCTCTGCCGTATGGCACATCCTCTATTTATATAGAGGGTAAAGCCTTGGAGAGAAAGATAGGAATTAGGGTAAATCCCTTCCTCCTTTCGTGATATCTTCTAAGTATGGAAGATATGTTTAGGACTCTTAGAACTGTGTCCTAGTTTATAGGAGTGTTTGATATCATTCCCTTATTGGGAGGTCGGATAAGCATGGAATGGATTCATGTGTATCCGTTTATTATTTGTGATCATCTTAGGAAGCTCCGGAATTATGGAGGTATACATCGTAGCTTCGGCTACGGATACGCCTGCTTGGTGCAAGACTTTCGTTGTTACGAAGGGTCCTTCGTATTCGTTCCTTTATACGGAGGTAAAGCTCCGCATATGGTATATCATCAGTTAATAGGTCAAAATTTGACATAAACGTGTGGAAGGGATACCGTTCTTGGAGGTCCCATCCTCCTGGTGGCATCTGAAGTCCCTCCGCATTCTGCGGATTCGACGGATGACTGGTATCTCTATCGGCCTTGGTAGCGGATTATTCTGATCGCGGGTGGGTTCGAAAAAAAAGGTGTGTGCGGTGTTGCTTTGTTGTTTTTTTTTTGTTGGGTCCCACGGATGGCGCCAATTTGATTGATCAAATAATCGCACTATGGCTCAACCGAAGGTGTGAGTGGGGTTTTAGGTGTTTTGTTGGCGATTCCCTTCCGGTCAGAGGGCCGTAGGCCGCTTTACGCCTGTTGTTGTTGTTCTAAGCCGATCGGTCAGGCTTAGGGATTCGGATATCGAATATGTTGGTCATTGAGGTTTTGATGTGTTGAGTATGATCAGGGTTTAATATGTCGAAAGTGATGATGCCCTGCCGTATGGGAGACATGTGCAAAAAAACCGGTTCCTAAGGAACCGGTTCGGATTATCCAAGAACTGGAACCGATTGGAACCGGTTCCCGAGGAACCGGTTCCGCCGGTTCCACTTTGGATCCAACCGGTTCCTCGGTTCCGAACCGGTCCGGTTCGGGACCGGTTCAACCTTTGGATCCAAAAATCGGTTCCTTACCGGTTCCGAACAGAAAAAAACCGGAAAAAACCCGAAAAAACATGGTCAAACGTTGACCAAGAACCGGTTCTTTCGGTTCTTGAAGAACCGGTTCCAGTCAGCGTTGACTGGAACCGGTTCCGGTTCCATCGGTTCCGAACCGGTTCCGCTTTCGGTTCCGAACCGGTTCCGCTTTCGGTTCCGAACCGGTTCCGCTTTCGGTTCCGAACCGGTTCCGCTTTCGGTTCCGAACCGGTTCCGCTTTCGGTTCCGAACCGGTTCCGCTTTCGGTTCCGAACCGGTTCCGCTTTCGGTTCCGAACCGGTTCCGCTTTCGGTTCCGAACCGGTTCCGCTTTCGGTTCCGAACCGGTTCCGCTTTCGGTTCCGAACCGGTTCCGCTTTCGGTTCCGAACCGGTTC
This sequence comes from Erigeron breviscapus, assembly GCA_034093135.1. Classification (NCBI taxonomy): domain Eukaryota; kingdom Viridiplantae; phylum Streptophyta; class Magnoliopsida; order Asterales; family Asteraceae; genus Erigeron; species Erigeron breviscapus. The sequence goes on along the minus strand of CM067167.1, from coordinate 54,634,415 downwards.
CGCTTCGGTTCCGAACCGGTTCCGCTTTCGGTTCCGAACCGGTTCCGCTTTCGGTTCCGAACCGGTTCCGCTTTCGGTTCCGAACCGGTTCCGCTTTCGGTTCCGAACCGGTTCCGCTTTCGGTTCCGAACCGGTTCCGCTTTCGGTTCCGAACCGGTTCCGCTTTCGGTTCCGAACCGGTTCCGCTTTCGGTTCCGAACCGGTTCCGCTTTCGGTTCCGAACCGGTTCCGCTTTCGGTTCCGAACCGGTTCCGCTTTCGGTTCCGAACCGGTTCCGCTTTCGGTTCCGAACCGGTTCCGCTTCGGTTCCGAACCGGTTCCACCGGTTCCGATCCAATGCCCCGCCATCTGTGGCCCAACAAAAAAAAAAAAAAACAACACACACTTTTTTCGAACCCACCCGCGATCAGAATAATCAGCTACCATGGCCGATAGAGATACCAGTCACCCGTCGAGTCCGCACAATGCGGAGGGACTTCAGGTGCCACCAGGAGGACTGAACCTCCAAGAACGGTATCCCTTCCACACGTTTGTGTCAAATCTTGACCTATCAACCATTATGCCCGATGACCGAAACGCAGCAACAAGGGATGAACAGGACTCACAAGGGCAAGGTTTGGATCGACTTATGCTTGTGTCGAGAGGTCAAGGCTCGTGCAGACCTGCATTTACAGTATCGCATCAACGATGTCAGAAATCTGGATCCGCCCCTGTGAACCAAGAAAGATCATGCGCCGTCAGGGATACCTCCCAAACGGATGGGCTACAGGCAAGAGCCCCAATAATATCAGATCACCCGGGAAACCCTAGCCGAGCATTAACACTAGCAGACCAGGAGATATATGGAGCACGCATACGGGTTGATCATGGTACATCAAGACCAACACACTGAGGCCAAGACCGAGATAGGTCCATGCCAGGATTACAAGGTCAAGACCGAGATAGGTCCGCGCCAGGGGTATGAGGCCAAAACCGAGACGGAGCCGTACCAATGCCACAAGGCCAACACCAAGATAAACCCACGCCAGGGTCACATGGACAAAATCGAGGGAGACCCACGTTACCATCACAAGCCCGATGACCGAAACGCAGCAACAAGGGCTGAACAGGACTCACAAGGGCAAGGTTTGGATCGACTTATGCTTGTGTCGAGAGGTCAAGGCTCGTGCAGACCTGCATTTACAGTATCGCATCAACGATGTCAGAAATCTGGATCCGCCCCTGTGAACCAAGAAAGATCATGCGCCGTCAGGGATACCTCCCTAACGGATGGGCTACAGGCAAGAGCCCCAATAATATCAGACCACCCGGGAAACCCTAGCCGAGCATTAACACTAGCAGACCAGGAGATATATGGAGCACGCATACGGGTTGATCATGGTACATCAAGACCAACACACTGAGGCCAAGACCGAGATAGGTCCATGCCAGGATTACAAGGTCAAGACCGAGATAGGTCCGCGCCAGGGGTATGAGGCCAAAACCGAGACGGAGCCGTACCAATGCCACAAGGCCAACACCAAGATAAACCCACGCCAGGGTCACATGGACAAAATCGAGGGAGACCCACGTTACCATCACAAGGCCCAGATGAAACCACCCTTACAACATCGCATGGCCAAGACAAGCATAGGTCAGTCCGCACCCCTCCTGACCCAGAGAAAGCGCAATCACATAAGGATACCCTCCAGACAGACGAGCCACAAATAAAGATATCGAGGATAACGAAGCAACCCAGAAACACAAACCAAGAGCAAACATTAGTAGACAGGGAAATCACTGACGCATACGTGCAAACAAACTATGATGTGCTGTGTGCAATAATTAGGCGTCTAAGAGAGACAGGACAGGTGTATGAACCAGAAACAATAGCCCATTACGAATACCGTGCACAGGAGATACAAGAAGGATTCGAACGGAACATATTCACCGGGCCATCAACCGCGAAACATAGCTTCCCGGACACACGAGGGGACCCCTACAATGGAGAATTACAGAATCTCCAAACGGGAACCACGGAAGGCAGACCTGACCAAGGAAATAAGACTCAAAGCCAGCCCAGACGAAAAACAGGACCAGGAGAAGCAGGTGGAGATAATGACCAGGTATCCCCCTCACCCGAGTGGGAACCCATGGACATGTCACATCTAGAGAATATAAACAGCCCATTTACTAGTAACATACGAAACCACCCGATACCAGTAAATATGAAGTACCCCCAGCACCTAGGGTACTACGACGGAAAAGGAGACCCAGATGACTTCCTGAAAAAGTTTATCGGAGCTGCAATAATCCAAAGATGGGACATGCCAACCACTTGTCAGGCCTTCTCATACTCCTTAACGAACGATGCAAGAGAATGGATCGATGGCCTACCAGCTAACTCGGTAGACAATTTCAAAACCCTTAAGAACAAGTTTAGATCACAATTCAATATGCAGAAGAAGCATCGGAAAACACATGTGTCGGCACATAACATAAAGCGACAAAATGGGTAGACACTCAGAGATTTTGTTGCAAGATACACATGTGAAACTCAGGATATAAACGGGCTACCGGAAAGCCAGAGGATATCAAGACTTATTCACGGACTACGGGCAGTAGATCTCGTTGAACACCTCACAACGAACTTACCAGAGACGTATAACGAATTAACAGTTAAAACCCATATCTGGCTCGACGTCAAAGAAACAACCGGAGCAGAATATGCCCTGGGAAAACGAAGAAGAGGCCCAGAGGATAATGAAAGCGAGGGCTTGATGGAAAACCCCAGGGGGAAGCAATGCCAAAGAAGGTAGAAGAGTAATACTGCTGAAAGTAACAAAATCACCAAAGGATATGCTCGCAACAGAGCGGGTAGCACAAACCTTCCCAGCCCCGCCAAGATTAACGACCCGAAAAAGGGATCGAGGAAAATATTGTGAATTCCACAAAGATTATGGACACGACACGGATCTGTGTCGAAATCTTCAGAAAGCCATAGAAGAAGCAATAACCGCTGGAAAATTGCAGCACCTCGAAAGGAAGGTAGAAGAAGAAGCAATAAACGCTGGAAAATTGCAGCACCTCGAAAGAAAGGTAGAAGAAGAAGCAATAACCGCTGGAAAATTGCAGCACCTCGAAAGAAAGGTAGAAGAAGAAGCAATAACTGCTGGAAAATTGCAGCACCTCGAAAGAAAGGTAGAAGAAGAAGCAATGGAAGCGGGAATCAAGGATAACATAACAGCCGGCCCTCCGCAGGAACAAGTCCCCATGAGAGGGAGAGTACTGCTAAACAATGAACGGAGCCACCACGACACCAAACTAGCAGAGGAGGTCAGGAAAAGACCAGAATTGAGAGAAGTACTGACTTGGCCCGCAAGAGAGGAGCTACGGATGAAACAAAAGGATGAATCACAAATACAAATTCCATCATCCGAATCATCACCAAGAATTATAACGATGGAAGGAAACGAGATTGCACTAGCAGATGGGAGAATTGATACATCTATACCCAGGTGACAGCTCGCTCCGTAAAAGGAAAGAAAGCCCGCTCCCCCTATGATAGTACGGGGAAGCAAGGCTGAAAGAAGAATTCTGCAGAAGCAGAAAGCACGGGTCAGGAGACTCGCAGGAAGTAGCAAAGACTCCGGATAAGTACGGAGCAACAAATGAAAGCTAGCAGTTAGGAACTTTACTATGTAATGTCCTTCTGCCAATTATTTTCTAGGAAATAAAGCTTTCAAAGATCGATCGAAAACAAAATCGCGCGTAATAATAAAATATATATATAACAAAAGACTTTATGAAAAGCTAAGGGGACGCCCGATAACGCTTCCATAAAGCAATCAAAAGAACGTCATAAGGCGACTGCCATAAGACAACCACGTCATAAGGCGACTGCCATAAGACAACCACGTCATAAGGCGACTGCCATAAGACAACCACGTCATAAGGCGACTGCCATAAGACAACCACGTCATAAGGCGACTGCCATAAGACAAACACGTCATAAGGCGACTCCCATAAGACATATACGAGAGACTTCACCAAGACACCATAAGAGAAGAATTTACAAAACCAAGTGATCGCAGCAATATCCAGCAAAACAACAACCAAAAAATGTCAAAAGAAGTAGTAAAGGATTTGATGATATACCATATACGGAGCTTTACCTCCGTATAAAGGAACGAATACGAAGGACCCTTCGTAACAGCAAAAGTCTTAATACATTGCACCAAGCAAGCGTATCCGTAGCCGAAGCTACGATGTATACCTCCGTAATTCCGGAGCTCCCAAAGATAATAACAAACGGATACACATAAATCCATTCCATGCTTATCCGATGTAACACCCGTCGTTTAAAAATATGGATTTCCAAAAATTTTCGCCTAACGGCATCAAAGAAAGAGGAAGTAAACTTTAAAAGACCAAACCAACAAATCTGTTTGGTTCATTTATTAACTGGTGTTACTAGCTATATCATCAAAACAAGTTCAAATGAAAACCATCGGTTGCCCAACATTAAACAACCGACAACATAGTAAACGCAAATCATAAATGTCTAATCATAAAGCAATCATCTAAAGCGAGCAGCCATTATGGGTAACTATAGCCATCCTCATTGCAATCTACCCATGCCTCGCACTTCTCACATCTACCTGCTCTCTAATATTGGACCTGAGGGCACAACACGTTTAAAAAGAACAAGTCTTAGCTAACGAATTAGCTAAGTAAGATAACACATCATTAAAAAAACATTTGTCCATTTAAACATTATGGAAAAGTCATTTGAATCGTTAAGGCACAAATCACATCATACATTACATCTCACATAACAAATCATCACATCAAACATCTTCATATAGGATGGGTCATCCTAAATGTGCCTAGTCATCTTTTGCATCTTCACATATAACATCTAACATCTTTGTATGTGTGACATAAGTCACGCATCTCATATAACATATACATCTTGTAAGGGTGACATATGTCACACCCGACTAGATGGACAAACCTTACGGCTGTACATCAATGTCGTTAAGGAATGGCAAGCCAATCCCGGAGTAATCCGTATGTTCAAGACAAATGGGGCGGGTCAGACCTCCCGTATTACTCTTCACATCTTTGACCATGTTGCAAGGAGCCACCCGAGCAACCATATCTACGCACCCGCCGGGCAAGGGCAAGTACGGGTTAAGCTTAACACTTTCATCTAAAATTACGAGATCGATTTAACATCTCATATAGTTTACATATACATCTTAACATTTGGGCCCTTAAACGTGCACGTGCCATGGCAACTTAATAAGTCTAGTGGACTAGATGAACAAACCATACAATCATGCACATTTCACATCTCATATAGTTTAGGTGTTCATATTACCTAAACATTATCACATATACATCTTAACATTTGGGCCCTTAAACGTGCACGTGTCATGGCAACTTAATAAGTCTAGTGGACTAGATGAACAAGCCATACAATCATGCACATTTCACATATCACCAACATATCATCACATTTCAATTCATCTCAAGACATTACATAGCATTTCATAGCATATCATTACATCTCATATCATTGCATAACATTTCATAGCATATCATTACATTTCATATCATATCATTACATTTCATATCATATCATTACATTTCATATCATAGGGACTGCATTTCAGGCCTCAACAGTCATTTACATAGCCCATATCACCTCCCGTGTAACCCCGAATACCCATAAGCAATCAAGATATCAATTGGGAAGTTATTATATGAAAACCATGTTTTTATTGAACCCTCAACGTGTCAAAGTTAGTGTATCTTACCTCGTAGAAGCGTACAACAAATGATAACGTAAGTTACCAAGCTTTGCAAGTATTCCCGACTACCTATAAGCATTGAACGACCATAATGAGCTAAACAAGTACCTACTTACTTATATTCATGAATCAAGCCTAAATATCTATAAACATGACCCATGACAAGGCTTGCTGCATCGGACATTCGATTAATACTTTAGAGCTTACATAACTCGACGGAACTCGGCATTCACTCACTAAATTAACCTTTCTGAAAACTTGACATAATAATCATCTTTTAAAAGCATTACCATTAGAAAGTAGACTCTCTCACGATTCCGTGGATAGCTTATTTGTCAAAAACGGAGTTACGGTTCAAAAGTTATGGCCTTTTGAAATTCTGTCGCTATTGCGTCACAATGGGATAATTGCGTCGCAACTTAAGTCACTGCATTTTTGTTGCGCCTCAACTAAGGAGTTGCGCCGCAACTAGCCCCGATTCTGCACAAACCTCATTGTTTAACCTCCAAAACTTAACCAAACACACCCCAAACGACCCCAAACCTTATGAACGACTTTTGTACCTCAAAATTCATCATTTTAAGACCATAATGATGCAATGAAATCATTGATTAACCCCTACTTGATTTGCATCACAATAACAAACGTTTTAGGTTACCGAATCGATCAAAACATACGTTTTTGACATCAATTAATCCTCTAATGACCTAGACCAGTTATGGATCTGATTATATGATTGAAATGATATAAAATCAATGTTGTTATACCTTTACTACCTGGAGATTACAAAAAGGATGTGAAAACTTGATCAAAACGCTCCCGAATCAACCAAATGATGATGAAATCGAACAATAGAATGCTATGGAACCAAGGAACGGCTAGGGCTTCAAAGGAAATGTATATTCTCTGTATTATGAGTCTAATGACAGGTTATTAGACCCTTAACCCGTTTTTTAGTTCAACCCTAAGTCAAAACTAGTCCCTAAGCTTCCAAACGACTCATATTTAGCTCAAAACACCTATAGGGAATACTTACAACACATTAAACACTTCAAGCACCTCTAAAGGCATATAAATATACCTTAAACACATTAGTACATCAATCATTAAGGCATTAAAGCCTCACACATATAGCACATTAAACACAACTAAGCATTAAATCTCCTAGAGACTTAACGGACACGTTGTGTTGACTTAACGACTCAAGTCAACCGTTAATTAAAAAGTTTGGGATGTTACATCCGACCTCCCAATAAGGGAATGATATCAAACACTCCTATAAACTAGGACACGGTTCTAAGAGTCCTAAACATATCTTCCATACTTAGAAGATATCACGAAAGGAGGAAGGGATTTACCCTAATTCCTATCTTCCTCTCCAAGGCTTTACCCTCTATATAAATAGAGGATGTGCCATACGGCAGAGGATCATCACATTCGACATATTAAACCCTGATCATACTCAACACATCAAAACCTCAATCACCAACATATTCGATATCCGAATCCCTAAGCCTGACCGATCGGCTTAGAACAACAACAACAGGCGTAAAGCGGCCTACGACCCTCTGACCGGAAGGGAATCGCCAACAAAACACCTAAAACCCCACTCACACATTCGGTTGAGCCATAGTGCGATTATTTGATCAATCAAATTGGCGCCATCCGTGGGACATTTGTTCTCAAGTTCGAACTCAGCCACGATAAAAAAAAAGCATTATGTCGAACCTCGATCCCCTTCCAGGGCAACACAGGTCAAATATTGCTTGTAACCAAGGTAAAGACAATGATGGGATTCTCCCAGCCGAGAGGCCCAGCTCCCCGGATAAACAGGGGAACAGAGAGGATCACCAATGTCCAGACGGCCAGGCAGCAGATCGACCAACCTGCCAGATAATGGCATTAAGCAGGGCAACAGACGCCGGTCCCGACATAAGGGAAAGTGGCGTCAAAAAGATGCGGCCCCTGGACCAGAAGAAAGCACTGTGCAACACTCCAGGCATGCAGCACAGGATAGCCCGTCGCCAACGGCACAGGAGTGCAGGAAAGAAAACAAAAGCCATATCCAAAATACAGAAAGCAATCCCACAACAACGGATAAAACCGGCCAGCAGCCAACTGCGACGGATCTGGAGAAGAAGGAAGAGGCGAAAAGCAAACATAAAGGCAACTCCAGTACGCTAAAGAGCCCGATGCTAGTATGCCCACCGTACCCGATCTATCAAGGGACTCCGGTAGGAATAGCCGCAGCAGATGTCATACAGGCAACATCCGGGCTAGGGACGTACCCGTCATCATATCCACCGTATTATTACGGAGGATACTTTTATCCGTACGGAGCCCCACAGACCCAGTACATGGGAACACCACCCTGTGGTGGGAGTTACCCGGGACACGCACAGGCGTCATGGTACTATCCATACGGAATTGTAACCCCACAGTATTTTAAGGCAAGCCCAATAACCAGAGTCGAAAAAGACAAGGTTGAACATAAGGGGCCAGAGCCTAGATACAAGGGGTCATGCACACAATTCGCAAAAGATTTACGCCAACATGTACCTCCGGCAAAAATACCGGACCTCCAAGAATTACCCTGGTACGATGACACCTTCGATGTTGACGAGTTCCTCGGGAAAATTGACGAAGCACCCGAAGCAGAAGGATGGGGCGGTCCGACAACCTGCCACGTCATCCTCTACCTTTTACATGGAAAAACAAGGGGATGGCTTGAAAGCTTACCCGAAGAAAGTATACATGATATCAAAGATTTCAAAATCAAGTTAAGAGAGGAATTCGGCTCCCACCTGTGGGCACACGATATAAAGCAGGAAGAAGATGAGGGAGCAGAAGATTTTCTGAAGCGATATGGAGACAGCACTCGGAACCTAGTACGCATATCAGAGGAAGAAAGGATATTCGGAGCCATACATGGCCTCCGGTCAAAAGAACTGATACGACACTTATGCCTCGGTAAGCCAAAAAGCTACCTAGAATTGATGGAGAAATTCCACGAGTGGATGAGTGCAGAAGAAATAGCGGAAAAAGCCATGGCTAAATGGAAAACCATGATAAAAAAGAACGGGAAGCAAATTGAAGTAACGGAGGACGTAGCAGCTGGAGGAGTCCTCCCCTGCATACAGCAGGACCAATAGCTACAAAAGAACAATTGCTAACCTCCGAAATACCCCATCAGAAATCCTGTCATCAGAGGAGATAGCGAAAACATTTGTCAGGCCACTGCCACTATCCGGAAGAGGAACCAGAAACCTAGACAAATTCTGTTGCTTCCACAACGGATATGGGCATAGTACGGATTACTGCAGAGAGTTGCTAAGGCAGATAGACAACGCAGCAAGAGAAAACAAGCTAGCACATCTGGTGAAAAGGAGCAGACCAAGCTTCAAAGAAGCGGAACCGGAAGAGCACCGGAGGAGAATACTATCAAATACCTTGATCCGAAAAGGACCACAACACTATCACTTCGGTGAGTTAGATGACAAGGCATCGATAGACCCAGTGCTAATAAAAGTAAACATAGGCAGCGTGTGCCTGAAGAATACGCAGGTAGATACAGGAAGCGGGCGAGATATAATATATGAGAAAAGTTTCCTCCGATTGCCAAAGAAGGATTCGTGAAACAATCACACCATTGGAAACAGAAGTAGTAGGATTCGCCAGCGAGCGCATCCGTCCGTTAGGAGAAATTTGGTTGATGCCACTATAGGAGGATACCCCTGGCGAAAAACTGCAAAGATACTGGCGATCGTGATAAAAGCAGACTCTCCTTACGACATGCTCCTGGGCAGAGAAGGAATGAGGAAATTTCATATGATAGCATCAACAATACATGGTTGCGTACAGTACAAATCCCACAGAGGAATGCAAACAATACTCTCTTCATTTACTGAAGACAAAAAACGAAAGAGCACCGTACCATCGTACAAACGCAACAGAAGAATAATTCCAAAAAGGACCCAGATGATAGATGGTAACCATGGACGAAGGATCCTTCGAAGAAGAAATGCCAGCAGAGGATGCAGAAATCCACACACCAAAGACTCCGACAGGCATTAAGACTGGTTGGAGCATAATTTGCCCCCGGGATAAGCCAAATTAACGGAGCAAACAGGGCAGCACAAAAGTAGCAGCTAGGAACAATACAAATATTGTAACTTTCCTCCTGCCATGTACTTATAAGCTCCCACAAAACTATATAAAACGATCGTAATAATTTCATAAATGCGCATAAAAATTTTTCAATTTTGAATTGTTAAGGGGACGCCCATAAGACTTTTCAAACAGAATCATGAGGTAATAACCCATGAATAAAATGCATAAGTCACTCCTTCCTTATGATTGAAGTGCAAAAGCATAAATGCATAAGACATTCTCATAAGAATGTATAAGCATAACAAAACAAATAAGTTCTGAAGGAACGGAGAAGACAACCAAAAAAAATAATAGAGAGGGAACAAGAAAGTAAAAGCAAGTCAAGAACCTACACATAGCCAAGGATTCAAAAAATATATGTTCAGAGTACAGAGGACCAACAAATTACATCCCTTGAGGCCTAATATTATAAAGATGGGCCACTGAAGCATCGGGATTTGAAGAAACTTGCCGGATGTAAGGAAAAGAAATGTTCCTTAAAGCCTCTTCAGCAGCAACAATCCTCTCCTCAGTACCAAGAAGCCTCTCCCTATTATTCAGCACAACCTGCCCACGACTCTCCATACGAAAAAGTAATAAAGCCCTCGAATCAGCCCGGTTGGCCTCGATCAACTCATCAAGGCTTTGATCAAACTCAGGACTCGCCACAAAGATACGGAAGACATGAGGAATAACACCAGAAATAACCTGGCGCATGGAGTTTCTTGAATTCTCCAACTCCAACTCCAACCTGCTGATCACTGCAGCAGGCCCGACAGAGGTAAGAGTAGAATTCCAGTGGGCACTCCAACTCCAACTCCAACTCCAACTCCAACTCCAACTCCAACTCCAACTCCAACTCCAACTCCAACTCCAACTCCAACTCCAACTCCAACTCCAACTCCAACTCCAACTCCAACTCCAACTCCAACTCCAACTCCAACTCCAACTCCAACTCCAACTCCAACTCCAACTCCAACTCCAACTCCAACTCCAACTCCAACTCCAACTCCAACTCCAACTCCAACTCCAACTCCAACTCCAACTCCAACTCCAACTCCAACTCCAACTCCAACTCCAACTCCAACTCCAACTCCAACTCCAACTCCAACTCCAACTCCAACTCCAACTCCAACTCCAACTCCAACTCCAACTCCAACTCCAACTCCAACTCCAACTCCAACTCCAACTCCAACTCCAACTCCAACTCCAACTCCAACTCCAAAAATAACCTCAACTCCATGGAGTTTCTTGAATTCTCCAACTCCAACTCCAACCTGCTGATCACTGCAGCAGGCCCGACAGAGGTAAGAGTAGAAATCCGCTCGTGGGCAGCATCCAAACTTTGCGTAGCAAGGGACAACGCCTCCTGAGAATCAGCAATATCAAGAGTAACCCAGTCATGCACATTATCCTCAAACGACATCCCCGACACCAAACAGGATCTGAAGAAAGAGCGCGAAGATACAAAGAATGCATATCCTCCAGCTCACTCATAGCTTTGTTCAAAGGACCAATAGTATCTTCAACAAGCTCGGAACCGCTAAGAGTTATACGACCTTCCGCAGCAAGGGTACGGATCAACTGCGACTCAGCATCGACCCTATTAGCATTACACAAGTTTGAAATCCTCTTCCCAACCTCAGCATCGTTCAAAAAGACGAAATAACAAAGAATGGTACCTTCACAACACCATATCAAAACCGGTTGATCAGGAAAACCCTCCCATGACATGGTGATTCCACAAAGATACAGAATCAGAGAGGGATAAGCGATCAACTCAAATGGAGACCTATGCACCTGACGAACCAACGCATTATCAAGAGTAACCCAGTCATGCACATTATCCTCAAACGACATCCCCGACACCAACAGGATCTGAAGAAAGAGCGCGAAGATACAAAGAATGCATATCCTCCAGCTCACTCATAGCTTTGTTCAAAGGACCAATAGTATCTTCAACAAGCTCGGAACCGCTAAGAGTTATACGACCTTCCGCAGCAAGGGTACGGATCAACTGCGACTCAGCATCGACCCTATTAGCATTACACAAGTTTGAAATCCTCTTCCCAACCTCAGCATCGTTCAAAAAAGACGAAATAACAAAGAATGGTACCTTCACAACACCATATCAAAACCGGTTGATCAGGAAAACCCTCCCATGACATGGTGATTCCACAAAGATACAGAATCAGAGAGGGATAAGCGATCAACTCAAATGGAGACCTATGCACCTGACGAAACCAACGCATTATCAAGAGTAACCCAGTCATGCACATTATCCTCAAACGACATCCCCGACACCAAACAGGATCTGAAGAAAGAGCGCGAAGATACAAAGAATGCATATCCTCCAGCTCACTCATAGCTTTGTTCAAAGGACCAATAGTATCTTCAACAAGCTCGGAACCGCTAAGAGTTATACGACCTTCCGCAGCAAGGGTACGGATCAACTGCGACTCAGCATCGACCCTATTAGCATTACACAAGTTTGAAATCCTCTTCCCAACCTCAGCATCGTTCAAAAAGACGAAATAACAAAGAATGGTACCTTCACAACACCATATCAAAACCGGTTGATCAGGAAAACCCTCCCATGACATGGTGATTCCACAAAGATACAGAATCAGAGAGGGATAAGCGATCAACTCAAATGGAGACCTATGCACCTGACGAACCAACGCATTATCAAGAGTAACCCAGTCATGCACATTATCCTCAAACGACATCCCCGACACCAAACAGGATCTGAAGAAAGAGCGCGAAGATACAAAGAATGCATATCCTCCAGCTCACTCATAGCTTTGTTCAAAGGACCAATAGTATCTTCAACAAGCTCGGAACCGCTAAGAGTTATACGACCTTCCGCAGCAAGGGTACGGATCAACTGCGACTCAGCATCGACCCTATTAGCATTACACAAGTTTGAAATCCTCTTCCCAACCTCAGCATCGTTCAAAAAGACGAAATAACAAAGAATGGTACCTTCACAACACCATATCAAAACCGGTTGATCAGGAAAACCCTCCCATGACATGGTGATTCCACAAAGATACAGAATCAGAGAGGGATAAGCGATCAACTCAAATGGAGACCTATGCACCTGACGAACCAACGCATTATCAAGAGTAACCCAGTCATGCACATTATCCTCAAACGACATCCCCGACACCAACAGGATCTGAAGAAAGAGCGCGAAGATACAAAGAATGCATATCCTCCAGCTCACTCATAGCTTTGTTCAAAGGACCAATAGTATCTTCAACAAGCTCGGAACCGCTAAGAGTTATACGACCTTCCGCAGCAAGGGTACGGATCAACTGCGACTCAGCATCGACCCTATTAGCATTACACAAGTTTGAAAACGTTTGCCAATTAAATATATTAACAAAGTCATATCATCATTATGTGTTAATATCACGTGAGCACCATAAACATCATATCATAAGAAACATCATGAACATCATAAGCATCATATAGCATTACACATTAGGAACATCATAATCCTAAGTGTGCCTAACTTTCTTACGTAACTTACTTTACTTCGTATCTTTTCTTTACTTCATATCTTTTCTTTACTTCGTATCTTTTCTTTACTTCGTATCTTTTCTTTACTTCGTATCTTTTCTTTACTTCGTATCTTTTCTTTACTTCGTATCTTTTCTTTACTTCGTATCTTTTCTTTACTTCGTATCTTTTCTTTACTTCGTATCTTTTCTTTACTTCGTATCTTTTCTTTACTTCGTATCTTTTCTTTACTTCGTATCTTTTCTTTACTTCGTATCTTTTCTTTACTTCGTATCTTTTCTTTACTTCGTATCTTTTCTTTACTTCGTATCTTTTCTTTACTTCGTATCTTTTCTTTACTTCGTATCTTTTCTTTACTTCGTATCTTTTCTTTACTTCGTATCTTTTCTTTACTTCGTATCTTTTCTTTACTTCGTATCTTTTCTTTACTTCGTATCTTTTCTTTACTTCGTATCTTTTCTTTACTTCGTATCTTTTCTTTACTTCGTATCTTTTCTTTACTTCGTATCTTTTCTTTACTTCGTATCTTTTCTTTACTTCGTATCTTTTCTTTACTTCGTATCTTTTCTTTACTTCGTATCTTTTCTTTACTTCGTATCTTTTCTTTACTTCGTATCTTTTCTTTACTTCGTATCTTTTCTTTACTTCGTATCTTTTCTTTACTTCGTATCTTTTCTTTACTTCGTATCTTTTCTTTACTTCGTATCTTTTCTTTACTTCGTATCTTTTCTTTACTTCGTATCTTTTCTTTACTTCGTATCTTTTCTTTACTTCGTATCTTTTCTTTACTTCGTATCTTTTCTTTACTTCGTATCTTTTCTTTACTTCGTATCTTTTCTTTACTTCGTATCTTTTCTTTACTTCGTATCTTTTCTTTACTTCGTATCTTTTCTTTACTTCGTATCTTTTCTTTACTTCGTATCTTTTCTTTACTTCGTATCTTTTCTTTACTTCGTATCTTTTCTTTACTTCGTATCTTTTCTTTACTTCGTATCTTTTCTTTACTTCGTATCTTTTCTTTACTTCGTATCTTTTCTTTACTTCGTATCTTTTCTTTACTTCGTATCTTTTCTTTACTTCGTATCTTTTCTTTACTTCGTATCTTTTCTTTACTTCGTATCTTTTCTTTACTTCGTATCTTTTCTTTACTTCGTATCTTTTCTTTACTTCGTATCTTTTCTTTACTTCGTATCTTTTCTTTACTTCGTATCTTTTCTTTACTTCGTATCTTTTCTTTACTTCGTATCTTTTCTTTACTTCGTATCTTTTCTTTACTTCGTATCTTTTCTTTACTTCGTATCTTTTCTTTACTTCGTATCTTTTCTTTACTTCGTATCTTTTCTTTACTTCGTATCTTTTCTTTACTTCGTATCTTTTCTTTACTTCGTATCTTTTCTTTACTTCGTATCTTTTCTTTACTTCGTATCTTTTCTTTACTTCGTATCTTTTCTTTACTTCGTATCTTTTCTTTACTTCGTATCTTTTCTTTACTTCGTATCTTTTCTTTACTTCGTATCTTTTCTTTACTTCGTATCTTTTCTTTACTTCGTATCTTTTCTTTACTTCGTATCTTTTCTTTACTTCGTATCTTTTCTTTACTTCGTATCTTTTCTTTACTTCGTATCTTTTCTTTACTTCGTATCTTTTCTTTACTTCGTATCTTTTCTTTACTTCGTATCTTTTCTTTACTTCGTATCTTTTCTTTACTTCGTATCTTTTCTTTACTTCGTATCTTTTCTTTACTTCGTATCTTTTCTTTACTTCGTATCTTTTCTTTACTTCGTATCTTTTCTTTACTTCGTATCTTTTCTTTACTTCGTATCTTTTCTTTACTTCGTATCTTTTCTTTACTTCGTATCTTTTCTTTACTTCGTATCTTTTCTTTACTTCGTATCTTTTCTTTACTTCGTATCTTTTCTTTACTTCGTATCTTTTCTTTACTTCGTATCTTTTCTTTACTTCGTATCTTTTCTTTACTTCGTATCTTTTCTTTACTTCGTATCTTTCTTTACTTCGTATCTTTTCTTTACTTCGTATCTTTTCTTTACTTCGTATCTTTTCTTTACTTCGTAACTTTCTTTACTTCGTATCTTTCTTTACTTCGTATCTTTTCTTTACTTCGTATCTTTTCTTTACTTCGTATCTTTTCTTTACTTCGTATCTTTTCTTTACTTCGTATCTTTTCTTTACTTCGTATCTTTCTTTACTTCGTATCTTTTCTTTACTTCGTATCTTTTCTTTACTTCGTATCTTTTCTTTACTTCGTATCTTTCTTTACTTCGTATCTTTTCTTTACTTCGTATCTTTTCTTTACTTCGTATCTTTTCTTTACTTCGTATCTTTTCTTTACTTCGTATCTTTTCTTTACTTCGTATCTTTTCTTTACTTCGTATCTTTTCTTTACTTCGTATCTTTTCTTTACTTCGTATCTTTTCTTTACTTCGTATCTTTTCTTTACTTCGTATCTTTTCTTTACTTCGTATCTTTCTTTACTTCGTATCTTTTCTTTACTTCGTATCTTTTCTTTACTTCGTATCTTTTCTTTACTTCGTATCTTTTCTTTACTTCGTATCTTTTCTTTGTTTCTTTGCCTAGACGTAGGCTAAGTGACTTAAGCCACTTACATTGGGATGTGGGGTTGTGTGTAGGCGGTCAAAGACCATACAGGGAGTCCTCACACCCGACATGATGGGTAACCAAAAAGGGGTCCATCGGCGTCGTTAAGGAAAGACAAAGTCATTTCCAACTGAATAAACCGTTTATGCCTTTTCGCATTGGTGGTTAGTTACTCCACCCGGAATAAACAAACATAACTATGCCACAAGGAGCAACTCAAGTGACCACGTACGCACCAGCTTTACAACTAGCACGGGTTAAGCTTAACACAACTTTAAATATGCTCGAGACTTCATTATTATGTTAGTTTAGGCTACACTTTCACCTAAACTAACCACTTTTATCTTTCTTTACTTCATCTTTCTTACTTCGTATCTTTCTTTACTTCGTATCTTTCTTTACTTCACATCTTATCTTTACTTTATTTCAACTTAGGCTACACTTTCACCTAAGTTAATCACATAACGTCATTTCTTTAGTTTAGGGCCCTTAACGTGCACGTGAACATGGCAATCCTAATCAAAGGACTAGTGACTAAGTGATCAAGCCACACATGTAATCATATCATAAACATGTCACCATTTCGTGTTCACATATCAGAAGCATAACATCATATCATGATCAATTAACTTAAACATAACATTGGATCATGATCACATAACATAAACATGGCATCATATCATATTCACACTTCATAAACATATCATCATTCCATGATATGGGAACTTACCTTATGCCTTTGCAACCTGCATATACATGTCATTCATCATAGAAAAGTAAGCATCATATCCCATATCAACCTCCCATAATCCCTTTTACTTTACTTTTAATCATACATAAGCGTTTGGAAGGTTTTACTTATGAAAACGTGTTTTGTTGTACCACCAGGTGACAAAAGATGTTATCTTACCTTGGTACAGCATATGAACCTGTTATGAACTGATTATAGTGCTTGCTAAGTGCTCCCGACTACCTAGAATGAGTACAAGATCAAACTATAAGCTAAACGAAACGTTTTTGTGAAATCTGGGCACTTGGTGCGCCGCACCTGGAAAGTGGTGCGTCGCACCAATCCTCCAGAAAAATCAAATCATCTAGAGGTGCGCCGCACCTCCCCTTTGGTGCGTCGCATATCGGGCTTTTTAAGAAAATCACATTCCCAAAACTGGGCTATGGTGCGCCGCACCACTCCTTTGGTGCGCCGCACCTGGGGTGCAGACCAGCAGTTAAATTTTCAAACTTGTTCCAAACGATACCCATTCGATCTCAAACCCTTAGCCCGACCTGGGGGTATAAAATTGACCCTTCTAATGATACTTTTGATGACTCAAATCAATCAATTGATCTTATAATCCTTTGCATCATGAATCAATCATTCAATCACCCGAATAACATGAAATCAGTGATCGTTTGATCAAATAACCCAACCCAAACCCTACGGCCTGGATTATAAACTCAACTAAGACTCATAAGATCAGAATTCAAAGATAATATTACCTATATTACCTGTAGATGACTTAGAGGATTCAAGATCTAATCAAAACTTGATCAATACGGCACGAATCAATTGAATCTTGAGGGAACTTTGCTTTGGGAGAGGAGGGGATCGGTTGGGGCTTCACACACACAAGAGGGCAGAAGTTTTGTGACAATTAGGGTTGCCTAATTTCCCCTTAACCCCTGGTCATCAACTCCAAATCTTACACTTAAGACCCCTCAACTCTAAAACTTTACTTTCTTAGCTTAACTTTCTACCGGGAGTCTTAACATACCAACAAGCACTTTATAACTTAACTTTACTTTCGTTAATCATCATATTTGTCATTTCATATTAAATGCCTAAGCATTTAATCACATAATCCCATATAGGGCACATAAACATAATAGACCTAACGTTGACTAACGGTCAAGTCAATAAGTCAAACTCGAAAAAGTTTGGGATGTTACAAGTAAATAAGCAAACTCAAAAAGTTTGGGATGTTACACGAACAGACTTAAGCTCTGCAGTCAAACTACCCAATTTCACTTCCAACTCAGACACCTTAAGCTTAAACGACGACTTCTCCGCCTTGATCTTGTCGACCTGCTCACTTGAAGGGCCACCATCTTCCGAGAGTTCACGAAATCTCGAATCCAACACATTCCCAATTACAGAAGCACAAAAAGAAGAATGATTAAACAAATTGGAGAGCCGACAAATCCATACCCATCAAATTCGAAACCCATCCGGAGGGAGCAAGAGATTCAATGTTATGGTGACAAGAACGACCATTAGGAGCCTGCAAAAAAGGGTTAAACCCTGCAAAAACAGATATAAATAAGAGGACCAAAAAACTAAAGATCAGGTACACAAAGCAAATGCATACCAGGAGTTTCTTCTAAACCCTCGGACCGTTTTGCTCTCTTCCTAGAAGGAGGCACACCAGGCCCCCTCGCGGAAGTTTTCTTTCTGCTTTTGAGGCGGCCAGCAACGGTGCCCTGCTCACCAAGAGAAGGATCACAGTTATCCCCATTAGTAGGACAATCAGACACTTCAACAACAGGATGGATAACCGGGTCACTTTCATGAAGAATGGATTCACTCGCCTGGCAAATTGCCTGCAGACCAACATCATCAGCGGCCTGCACGTCAGAGGTTCCGATAGGAAGTTCCGAATTTGAAGTCACAATAGCAGGGGGCAACTTTCACAACAAGCTGGGAGAGGAACGATTGCCTATTGATCATTTGTTTGAAAGCCATTTCTGCAAAAGAAAAAGAAAATAATCATAACAGATGACAAACGAAGACAAGAGATGGAGGATTCAACATCAACGACAGGATGAGAGCTGTTCAGATACAAATCCAGAAATATCACTCAAAGTCACCGCCACCCCCATTTCAAAAAAGAAAGAAAGAGAAAAAAAAGGGGGGGCAGACGACAAATGGGGACTACAAGATACAAGGATGGAGCAACAAAATGGAATCACTGGAAAACTAAAATAGGGCTGATTAAATAACAGAGAAACCTGGATCTAAAGACCTTCATCGGTCAAAGAAAATACTAGGGTTTCAAGTTGTAAAACTCAGATACATCCCTAATCACACTATGATGAAGAAAAAAAGATTAAAGGAAGAAATCAAGATAGGAACATATACTTCTTCAAAAGAATGATGTCAAAAGAAAGAAGGAAGCAATGCGAGAGCCGCCGGAGAAAGTACCGCCTATAGGAAAGGTAACAATTTAATATTTTGAAAATATACAGTGTTAAACAGATATGGAGTACTTATAGCTAAGGTTGGTAAACAAATCCTAACCGTCCAAGTAAAATCTGGAGATAAGGACTAAAAAGACTCACAAAGTTAGCTTTGACTTAACGCATGTTGTTTCTGGCGGACCTCCGAAAGAACGATCTGGGAGCCGACCATTGTTTTTGAAGTCTAATAAGACAGCCTGCGGATAGCCTCTCCAATTAGACTGGGTGGCTTGATGATATACCCTATAAGAAGCTCTACCTCCGCACTCAAAGAAGATACCTTTGAAACAGGTAAAGATGCTTATACGGAGCACCACCCCCGTAGTCAGAAATAATCCCGGAGCATCCGAATCAAATTACTTAGCTCCGGAGGAATATACATACTAAATCCTTTATAAGAGGAAACATACATTTAGGTCCGACTATTCCGGACACGGCTCATTATTAGATTATCGTAAAAGATAGAAGATATCCTCAAAAGAGGAAGAGATTTACCCTGATTCTCTTACCCCCCTCTCCAAGTTTCCTACCCTCTA
Organism: Erigeron breviscapus; assembly: GCA_034093135.1. Classification (NCBI taxonomy): domain Eukaryota; kingdom Viridiplantae; phylum Streptophyta; class Magnoliopsida; order Asterales; family Asteraceae; genus Erigeron; species Erigeron breviscapus. The sequence goes on along the minus strand of CM067167.1, from coordinate 54,614,554 downwards.
TATAAAGAGGAGAATGCCATACGGCACGAGGTCATGTCTCTCATACCCTACACACATAATACAACACCGACCCTTAGGATCGGTAATCTACTTCAAACAACCATAGGCGTAAAGCGGCCTACGGCCCTCTGACCGGAAGAGAATCACCAACAAAACACCATAAACCTACCTCACACCTTCGGTTGAGCCATAGTGCGATTATTTGATCAAACAAAAACAAAGTCGAATATCAAACCCATCTCGAGATGCTTCTTGCATAAATTGTATATCGTCAATAGCTTATATGTGGCTTCACATTGTTTTGTTGAATAAAATTGGATCTGTATGATCTTGTGGTCATTTTTCCCTTATACCCGGTAGTACTTTATCAATTAACCATGACCTCGTTACCTCTTTAGTCACTGATAATATAGGCCTAGTCGATCTCCAAGGTTCCCTCAACACGATTCTTGCTTGAACGTTTTACGGGTTCTAATTTTGTGAAAAGAAAGATACCAATCTTTCCCGAAAAAATTTCATTACCCGACGTATCAAATTTTGGCCATGCAACGTCGGCTAGAAAACATGACCTCTGTGATAAATTTTTTGGATTTGCATGTTCGTAATGGCTCATCTTCACCATGTACAAGATAGTAACGTTTTGATAATTTTGACATGTAAAACCATTTTTCATCAATGTGGACAACGTTAAACATATCATAAAATGAAAGAGTTGACAAAGATGGATCATGTTAGGGTCAGTTTTACTGGACCCACTCCAGACGAGAAGTCTGGAGTCCTACTGAAGATTTGTTCAGAAATAATAATGGAAGACCAGTGAGCAAAATACTTGTATAGGAAATCTGGAATCCTCCAGATTAGCTCACTGGACTTCACCCCAGTCCAGATCTCTTCTACTGAAGACATTCTCACTGAAGTCAAAGACTGAATTAGAATAAAGAAGACTGACAAATGGCGGAGTCCACTGGAAGTCTTACCAGATCTACGACTGGAGATTTGTCAGTGTTCTAGACCTTACAAGTCTGAACACTGATTACGAGGAATTGACTTTTTGCCTTTACACACTTTTCAAAGAACATTCCACTTGTCTTTACAAAAGTACTTACGTGTGTAAAGGTGGTTGGTTAAAAGGATATTTGTCATATTGATGTGACTTTATCCTTGTACCTTAACCAATGCATTTAATAACCTTGTCGGTTCATTAAATGCATGCAACCATATTTGTACGGCACAAATTCACTGGTGAATTTGTTGCCTATAAATACAAAGTCATTTCCTTGTTAAAATTACTTTTAGCAATTAAGGTGAATTTGTCTAAATACCCTCGATCGTAACAGGGATACTTCACAACTTTAAGTATCTCGATCAAAAGAGTTTATTTGGAAAATATAGATCATTTGTAATTCATAGGTTGTTAGGATACTTACATATTTGTATTATCTTGATTCCGCACAACCTTGTATTTTATTTAACATCATAAATAAAATACTGTGAGTCCCTTAAATACGATGGTTAACCCCGAAAGTGTAAAATACAAAAAGTCTAATAATCACTAGAATGGACTAGTATTACTTAAATATAAATGCAAGTATATAAATAAAGTAATACACGACTTAAAGCAATAAACAAGTAAAGTGGAACATTATGTATTTTTCAAGGTGTATTTTATTTATGATGTTAAATAAAATACAAGGTTGTGCGGAATCAAGATAATACAAATAAGTATGTATCCTAACAACCTATGAATTACAAATGATCTATATTTGTCAAATAACTCTTTTGGATCGAGATACTTAAAGTTGTGAAGTATCCCTGTTTAAGATCGAGAGTATTTAGACAAATTCACTATAATGCTAAATGTATGCTTTAAAGTATTTTTCTCAAAGAAATGACTTTGTATTTATAGGCAACAAAATTCACCAGTGAATTTTGTGCCGTACAAATATGGTTGCATGCATTTAATGATCCGACAAGAACATTAAATGCATTGGTTAAGGTACAAGGATAAAGTCACATTAATATGACTTTATTCTTTTAACCAACCACCTTTACACACGTATAAACTTTGGTAAAGAACAAGTGGATTGTTCTTTGGAAAGTGTGTAAAGGCAAAAGTCAATTCCTCGATATCAGTGTTCAGACTTGTAAGGTCTAGAACACTGACAATCCTCCAGTGTACAGATCTGGTAAGACTTTCAGTGGACTCCGCCATTTGTCAGTCTTCTTTATTCTGACTTCAGTGAGACCGTCTTCAGTAGAATAGATCTGGACTGGGGTGAAGTCCAGTGAGCTAATCTGGAGAATACTCAAGATTTCCTATACAAGTATTTGCTCACTGGTCTTCCATTATTTCTGGACAAATCTTCATAGGGACTCCAGATTCCAAGTCTGTAGTAGGTCCAGTAGAACACGTTTCTGGACAGATCTTCAGTAAGGCTCCAGTAGTCGAGTCTGGAGCGAGTCCAGTAAATCTGGACCTAACAAATTCCCCCAATTTGTTTAGAAATAATGCAAGTGTTTTCAAGCTTAAATCTATACAACTTTGTATGCTTGAAAAACACAAGTTTTGACTTAGTCTAAAAAATCTAAGTTACTGGAAAACACTTTATAGATCATGAGTGTTTTCAGTTTCATCTTTTAAGTTCTAACTTAGACTAAATCTGATCATTTACTTTTATGAATCAAAAATTGCAACTAATATTACATACATCAACTGATAAATAGTTACAATTTTCATCAAACAATAAAATTACAATAAGTAAATGATAAGAGTCAGGCCCTTCTCTTCGATGTCTGTCCTGGAGCATCTTTAGAAGCCTTTCTCTTTGGTGATGGAGAAGATGGTACTGATTCTGGCAATTTCATGCCTATTGCAACTTCCATCTGTTGCTTTCTTCTCCATACCTTCTCAACCCTCTTCAGAAATGCTTTAACATCAGTCGACACATTTGTCTTCCCCCTGAATGTTAAGGCAATCTCCTTCAGTTCACTCCATCCAAACGCTTGGACTGAAGTACTCTTTCTTTCATCAGTAAAGTTACCTTTCCTGGTCAACTTTACTTCAAACTTTGACATACCTTCATGATTTTCAGCAAGCTTAATCTCTGCACCAGTGATCCTTCTAGCATCAGCCCTGAAATTCAACATTTCATTATACTTGTCTTTCAATTTGGCTGTTTGGATCATTGCTTCAGTTTCCTTTGACACTCTCTTTTGTTCTACAGCAGACTGGAGTTGTTGACGATTGATTTTCAGAGAAGTGTCCAGGGGAATGAATCTGCTTACATCAGCATCTTTAATTGCTTTGATCTGTTTGGCAGTCAGTTTTGGTAAGCCAGTCACTTTCTTTCTGTACTCTAACTCTAGAGCACCAGCATTTTTCCTTATCTTCCTCTGGAGGTTCACCAGTTCCTCCTTTCTCTGTCTGATAAGTTCTGGTACACTAACGCCATAGATTATTGAATCATAAATCTGTTCTTCTTCAGCGTAAAAGGAGCGTACATGAACATCATTCAATGCATTCAGACATTGATGAACTCTGGGGTCTTCCTTCATCTTTTTGTATACATCAATGTTTATGCCTAACCTGCCAGCATTATAAGAGTCCAGAGTCCCCATAGTTGCCATCTCCCTTTGATGGGCCAGCAGTTCATCTTTTTGATTTCTCTTGAAGATTTCAATCATTATGCATTCTTGTTCCAGCTTTTTAGAGGTTTCATCATCAGCAGTGGGATACTCTGATGATTCTTCAGCAGTTTGCTCTTCTTCACCAGATACCATTTGTTCTTTTCCTTTAACCAACTTCAGAGTAGTTGGTATATCTGGGAAGGATTCAAACTGGGGCTCACTGGCTTCAGTACCAGCAGCTTTTTCAGTCAGCATAGTGGCTTCAGTGCCAAATGCTCTTTGTGCTAATCGTGCACTGGCATCAGTACCAGTCACTTGTTTTTGTTGCACAATGCTTTCAGTAGCAAAGGCCTTTTCAACAGCACTGGCAACAACATCCTTCTTCTTTCTAATCAACCCTTCTTGGACACCAGACGACTTTTCCCCCTTGGAATGATCACCAGTTCTGGACTTGAGATCATTCCATAATTGTTCTAGCATATGTCTGTCCAGTGCACCAAAGGTTCTTCCAGCCACTGGAGTTGTATCAGTCACAATTTTCTTAAGTGCCTGCACTTCCTTTTTGACAGTTTCAACTTCTTTAGGCAAGTGCTTTGGCAATTTTTCTTCCATCAACTTCTCCACTTGGGGTAACATCCCATCTTGAATAGTTCGAAGAACAGATTCAGAAATTTCTTCAGATAATTCTTTCAGCATACTGATTCTGAACTTCTTTGTACATTCATCACTAATCGTGCTAACAACAGCAGCTGATCAAGTGTGGGCCTACTCTCCAGAGAACTTATCCTGGTAACCAACTTCTGAACCTCTTCTTTTAGACCTGCCAGTGGTTGAACAATTTCACCCTTCACTGTAGTCTGAACCGAACTAACCAGCCTTGTCTCTAATCCCTGGACTGCCACTTTGAAATTTTCAGTATTGTTGTTTGTGGCCAGTACCAGTTCATCAAGCTTCTCAAAAACAAGCTTCTCATTCCCAGCAAACACATTCATCTCAGATGCAAGGTTATTTGATAATAAAGATTTAAAGTCTGAAATAACCTGCGATGAAGTCTGGAGTGATCTCTCCAGGTCCGCCACCTTACTTAAAAGGCCTTGGACCTCGGAAGAAGATGAAGTGGAGAGACCACTAGGAGGTTCAAGATTGGAAGTCAATCTGGTCATTAATGGTACTTGTGCCCAGACCTCTTCAGTTGCAGCTTCAGATGTTACAATTGTTGAGTCCAGCGCATGAGGTTCAGATATCTCGAACTGGAGTTTCAATGGTGGAGGTTGAATTTGTGAAGTTTGGATTGTGAATGGATTAAAGTAAGGAGTGGATTCTGGAATTGAAGGTGGTGGTGGTGGTGGCATGTTTGATTCTGGTGGAGGTGGTGGCATTTCTGGTAGACTTTCAACTTGTACAACATCCTCACCCAGAAAGTTCATATTACATCAAAATTTTGATCTTCTGATATGGGAGAATCAGCCTCATCCCAAAACATTTCACCAGCCTGAGCACTAACCGGTTCACCAGCCTGTTCACTTGCTTCAACATTCAAATCGATTTGAGCCTCTTGCTCACCAGATACTTTTTCATCAGTCTGAACATCTTGTTCGACCTGCTCAACAACCTGCCCAATAATCTGAGCCACATTTTCTATCTGTTCATCAGTCACCTGCCCAACAACCTGACATTTCTATCTGTTCATCAGTCTGAACATCTTGTTCGACCTGCTCAACAACCTGCTCAATAATCTGAGCCACATTTTCTATCTGTTCATCAGTCACCTGCCCAACAACCTGTACATTCTCTTCAGGTTCAAAAATCGGAGACCCATCCAAATTCATTACATCACCAGGATGTTTTTCTGGATTTACCTGAACTCCAACTCTCATCAGACGCCTTGATCTTGGTCGTATGGAAGGTTCAACATTTTCTAGTCCTTGACCTTCCGGAGCCACTTGTCTGATGAGTTGTACAACTTCTATAATCTGTACATCTTGGTCACCAGAGGGTCCTTCAACAACTTGACCTATACCTGGAGCCAATTCTATTTCTTCCCTTTGAAAGGAGAGCATGGACTGAGGAATATCTACCTCATTCAGTAGAGATCTTAGGTTGGTCAGATCCCTCATATACCCACTCACAGAAAAGTGAGTAGTTTCAAAATCGTACTGGTCTCCAAGAGCTCTTTTAAACATCAGTGAAAGAAAGCGTATATATGGAACAAAAGCTTTTCTTCCTTTCACCCTAAGACGCTCTACCAGATCATCAAATAGGATCTGAGCGAAATCCACTCTAAGTCCAAACCAGAGGCAGTAGGCAATCTGGAGATGAGTTTGATTTATCTGGTCTAACCCTCCAGAACTGCCTCCCAAACATTCAACAATGTGCGTGAAGAAGAATCTCCATGAGTCTGTTAGTTTGCTCATGTAGACTGTTCCCTTCCTGGATAGCTGGCCATGCTCATCCACAATATCTGTGTGCCCCATCAGTCTGCACACTTCCCTTGTATTGATACCAGAGGGAAGCTCAATGGGCAACTCATTCTGTTCAAAATAATTCAACTGTAGAACAGACCTGAGTAAACTAACAGTGAAACCCAAGGATCTGGTACCTTGCTTCAGAGAATAAGTAATTGAGGAAGTTATATCATCATATTGTGCAGTGTACCAGAATTCACAAAGGTAATCATGGTACATCCTTCCTGGATTTATGGTCAACGCACCATATAATGGACATGAGAGAAAAAATGTGTTTATTCTCCAAATAACGGATTGGGCATCATGAACACTGGAAAGTGAAAGTCTGGCCATCCAGTTATTCATGTTTATTCTTATGGCCTTTGCCTCTAATGTGATATGAGGTGCCCTTTCAACATTTTCAGTTGGAGCATATTCAACGGTGAGCAGATTTTTAAGCGATTTGGATTGTCTTGGTGCCATTTGAATATGAATAGATGAAGATGAAATTTAATATTTAGGGTTTTGATGAAGAATTGAATGGAAATGGTGTAAATATGAGAGATGATTATGATTGGAAATTGAATGAAGAAATAAATGAAGGAATTTGAAAGATTTGGGAGTAAATATGTTCGAAGTAAATGCAAATGAAATTGAAAGTGGGTATATATAGGAGAGAGAATGTGGAACTCAAACGGTTTAATTTGAAATTATCAAATAAAATTTTGATTTGGTTCTGAGATCCGCATTAATTACATCACATCACACATAAATGTGTGACGGTTTACAGTCCACAAACAGTAACAAGTTGCACTTTTTGTTTTCCCAAGGTAAAAATACCATCATTTCTTTGAAAAATTTACATGCCACGTAGGATTATAAGATAAATATCTTTTAAAATTTTTTTTGCTTACGTGGCACGCACAATGACCAAGTATTTAAAAAATATTATGACTCATTTCAGTGCATCTGGAGGTTGACTGAACACTCCAGTATCACTGGTGGATTAGTCCAGTGAAGCATGCACTGATGGTACACTGGAGGGACACTCCAGTAAAGTACAAGTGAAAACCATTTTGAAAGACTGGTAACCTCAAACGTGCACGTCAACTAATACAGACAAATGAGAGGGACACATTTACAAAGTACCAGTAATATTTTCTGAAGAATTTGTCCAGTGAGAAAATAAATTAATAAATTCCCCCTGAACTTAAAACATTTTTAAGAACAAAAATATCTTTCAAGTCTTTCCCCCTGGAATGTTGATCAAAAAATCAAAAAGAAAAAAAAAAAAAAAAAAAAAAAAAAAAAAAAAAAAAAAAAAAAAAAAAAAAAAAAAAAAAAAAAAAAAAAAAAAAAAAAAAAAAAAAAAAAAAAAAAAAAAAAAAAAAAAAAAAAAAAAAAAAAAAAAAAAAAAAAAAAAAAAAAAAAAAAAAAAAAAAAAAAAAAAAAAAAAAAAAAAAAAAAAAAAAAAAAAAAAAAAAAAAAAAAAAAAAAAAAAAAAAAAAAAAAAAAAAAAAAAAAAAAAAAAAAAAAAAAAAAAAAAAAAAAAAAAAAAAAAAAAAAAAAAAAAAAAAAAAAAAAAAAAAAAAAAAAAAAAAAAAAAAAAAAAAAAAAAAAAAAAAAAAAAAAAAAAAAAAAAAAAAAAAAAAAAAAAAAAAAAAAAAAAAAAAAAAAAAAAAAAAAAAAAAAAAAAAAAAAAAAAAAAAAAAAAAAAAAAAAAAAAAAAAAAAAAAAAAAAAAAAAAAAAAAAAAAAAAAAAAAAAAAAAAAAAAAAAAAAAAAAAAAAAAAAAAAAAAAAAAAAAAAAAAAAAAAAAAAAAAAAAAAAAAAAAAAAAAAAAAAAAAAAAAAAAAAAAAAAAAAAAAAAAAAAAAAAAAAAAAAAAAAAAAAAAAAAAAAAAAAAAAAAAAAAAAAAAAAAAAAAAAAAAAAAAAAAAAAAAAAAAAAAAAAAAAAAAAAAAAAAAAAAAAAAAAAAAAAAAAAAAAAAAAAAAAAAAAAAAAAAAAAAAAAAAAAAAAAAAAAAAAAACTACGATACATTGAACAAGAAGACAAAAAAAAAAAAAAAAAAAAAAAAAAAAAAAAAAAAAAAAAAAAAAAAAAAATTTAGTTTGCTTACGTGGCACGCACAATGACCAAGTATTTAAAAAATATTATGACTCATTTCAGTGCATCTGGAGGTTGACTGAACACTCCAGTATCACTGGTGGATTAGTCCAGTGAAGCATGCACTGATGGTACACTGGAGGGACACTCCAGTAAAGTACAAGTGAAAACCATTTTGAAAGACTGGTAACCTCAAACGTGCACGTCAACTAATACAGACAAATGAGAGGGACACATTTACAAAAAGACAAAAGTCACCTTAAACACGCACTTCAACCTGTCCAATTACCAGTGAGAGGGACACATTTACAAAGTACCAGTAATATTTTCTGAAGAATTTGTCCAGTGAGAAAATAAATTAATAAATTCCCCCTGAACTTAAAACATTTTTAAGAACAAAAATATCTTTCAAGTCTTTCCCCCTGGAATGTTGATCCAGAAATCTATTAAAGCAAAGATAGTACACAACGGCGTTCAATATCTGAGCAGTTATAAATTTATAAATCTTTAAATCAAAGATCCTCAGTAGTACACAATGGTGTTCAATACCAAGGTTCCAGATTTAAGGGTTTAACATTCCCAACTCACCAACAAGATATTCAAAAGTTTTGACATCCAGAGGTTTAGTAAAAATATCAGCGAGTTGTTTGTCAGTGAGAATAAAATGGAGTTCAATGTTGTTTTTCATAATATGATCACGGATAAAATGATACCTGTCTATCTTACACCAGTAGTGGATTTCCTGTCTATCTTACAACCTGCATGATCTGAATCTGAATAACCCATTAGATCCATGCCTAAGCCTTTGGGATACCAAAGACCCAAACTTGGGACACCTTTAAGGTACTTCAGTATGCGCTTTACAGCAAGCATATGAGATTCCTTTGGATTAGACTGATATCTGGCACATAAACATGTTGAAAACATAATATCTGGTCTACTGGCAGTTAAATACATCAGTGAACCAACCATGCCTCTTTAGACAGTGGTGTTCACTGGTTTACCATCTGGATCGGAGTCCAGTGTCAGTGGTGCAGAAATTGGAGTTGGTTTAGATGGTGAAAAGTTCATATCATATTTCTTTAAAAGATCTCTAACATATTTTTCCTGATTAATAAAAATGCCATCTTTGTTTTGTTTAATCTGGAGTCCAAGAAAATACGTTAATTCACCCATCAAACTCATTTCATATTCAGTTGACATTATTTTCGAAAATTTCTTACACATGTTTTCATCAGCAGACCCAAAAATAATATCATCAACATAAATTTGTACCATTAACAGATTACCTTTTTCATGAAAAATAAATAAGGTATTGTCAATTGCACCTCTTTTGAAACCATTTTTCAATAAATGTTTAGTCAGAGTGTCATACTAGGCACGTGGGGCTTGTCTGAGGCCATAAAGCGCTTTGTCCAGACGATATACCCAATGTGGGTGCTTTTCATCAACGAAACCTGGTGGTTGTCTGACATAAACTTCTTCTTCAAGCTTTCCATTCAAGAAAGCACTCTTTACATCCATCTGGTAGACCTTGAACTGATGATAAGCAGCGAATGCTAAGAATATTCTAATCGCTTCAAGTCTAGCCACTGGAGCAAATGATTCATCAAAATCGACATCTGACTGGCAGTACCCTTGTGCTACCAGTCTGGCCTTGTTTCTGATGACATGGCCATCTTCATCTACCTTATTCCTGAAGACCCATCTGGTTCCAATTGGTTCTTTCTTTCCAACTGGGAAAGGAACCAGGTACCAAACCTTGTTCCTTTCAAACTGGTGAAGCTCTTCTTGCATAGCAGTCACCCAACTTGGATCTTCCATAGCCTCGTCAATCTTCTTAGGTTCAATCAGTGATAAGAAACTGACATATAAGCATTGATCACTGGAGGCTCTTCTGGTCAGAACCCCTCTACTGGAGTCACCTATGATCTGATCAATAGGATGAGCTTTTGTCCATCTGGAGTATTGACCAGGATTGTTACTGACAACAATATCAGTGCAAGAATTCAGTTGAGTCTCCCCTGGTGTTGCTTCAGGAGGAGGATCTTGCCAGACTACTTCAACATCTTCATCTAAGTCATTTAAATCACGATTTGCATCATGAAATTCTTCATTTGAAGGCATTTCTTGAAGTACTGGTTCAGTTTGGAATTCTTCATAAGAAGACATTTCTGGTATATTCTCAACTGACACTGATACTGGGGGAGTAGTACGAACATCTGATCCAATATTAATTTCAGAGGGTAGTTTGAAAATAATAGAAGGAGAGAATGAAGTACCACTGGAGCGTTTCTTTTTCTGAACAGGTTCCAGATCAGGATGACTGGAAACTGTGTCTTCTGAATCTTCTTTATTATAGTTGATAGGATCAGATTCACAAAAGACAATTGGAGTTACTGGGGGAGTGTCAAGGGCTGGCTTCTTATTGATTGCAGCATTTGATTCATCAAATATGACATGAATTGACTCATGGACCTTCTCCAGTCTCTTGTTGTAGATTCTGAAGGCCTTGCGAATGGCTGAATAGCCTAAGAAATACCCTTCATCAGCTTTGGCATCAAATTTGCCTAACTGACTGGAGTCGTTCAGAATGTAAACTGGACATCCAAAAACGTGAAAATAACCAATATTTGGTTTTTTATTTCTTAAGACTTCATAGGCTGTCTTTTTGTGTCGCTTCACATACACTGACCGGTTCTGGGTGTGGAAAGCAGTAGCAATTGCTTCAGCCCAGAAACTGGTAGACAGACCAGATTCAGCAAGCATACTCCTGGTAGCTTCTATCAGCGTTCAATTCTTCCTTTCCACCACTCCATTCTGTTCTGGAGAGCGGGCTGATGAGAAATTCTGGGAGATGCCAGTGTTAGTACAGAATGACTCCAGAATTGCATTCTGGAATTCTGTTCCATTGTCACTTCTTAACTGACACACCTTTCGACTGTACTTGAGCTCAATTTGCTTGATAAAACTGATGATTTCAGCAGCAGCTTCACTTTTAGACCTGAGAAAGATAACCCAACAATATCTGGAAAATTCATCTATTATTACTAGGGTGTATCTTTTACCAGCACGAGTCTGAACATTCACTGGACCAAAGAGGTCCATATAAAGCATATGAAGAGGTTCAGATATGCTGAAATTCTGTCTGGTCTTGAAACTGGTACGTTTCTGCTTACCCATCTCACATCCTGGACATGGCCTTTCCTTTTTGAAGGAAACTGAAGGTATCCCATCTGCAAGTTGTTTTCTGGACAACTTATTAATATTCTTGAAATTTAAATGGGATAACCTTTTGTGCCATAACCAGTTTGTGTCTTCATCAGCTTGAGTATAGAAACACTGCTCTGAATGAGAGCTTTCCATATCCATCACGTACACATTCCCTTTTCTGGGAGCAATCAACACTACCTTCCAGTCCTTGTTGAATACGATACCCTGAGCAATATTGAATAAAACTTGATAGCCATCATCACACAGTTGGCCTTACACTGATCAGGTTATATTTCAAACCATTCACAAATGCAACACGTCTGAACTTGACTTTTCCATTGTTCAGAACACCGTATCCTTCAGTCTTTCCACAACCATCATTTCCAAAAGTAATGGAGGGTCTATCAGAAATGGTGAACTCCTCCAGCAGGGTCTTACATCCGGTCATCGTCCTGCCAGCAGCACTGTCAAGATACCAGATATATTTCTTTCGATCGCCCTGCACATCCACCAGATATTATCAGTTAGATTTGGGAACCCATCGACTGATGGGTTCACTGGACCCTCCCTTATAGGTCCCTGGGGCAATCTGGTTTAGTTCACTTTCTTCAACAGTGGTCTTAGAAGAAAAGACCACTGGGGTTGATAGTTTTGAAACCTTTTTCTTTTTCTCAACTGGAGAAATAGATTTATCTTTCTTTGCAAAAGGTTTTGTATTTTGTCTAGGGCCAGATGAAGTACCCTCAATAAAGTTTAATCTTGCATTAAAACATTGAAATTGACGAGTCAGTATTTGAATCTGGCTCTCTAACCTGGACAAAATATTTTCATCAGATGATACCTTAGCCTTTCCAGTTCTAGGCTTAGGTAGGGGATTGGTCTGAGGCAAAGGTTTATTCCGATAAACCTCTTTAACTGGAGCAGTCATCTAGAATGCTCCAGTCTTAACCTCTGGGGATTGAACTGGGAAAATTTTGGCCTTGGGAGTTACAGGCTCATCATAAACAGTTGTGGGCCTGAACCCCTCTGGTAATCGATCGATTAGTGGTATTAATGATGCTACATGAGTATTTCCATCTAAATATGCACGTTTTTGAGCAGGAAATTGATTTACTCCAGCATCATATGGCTTTCTGGTTTCTAGCCATGATTTAATCACCAGTTTTTCTTTCTCTAAAATGAATTCAAGATCTTGTTTTTCTTGAATCAATTGTTCAGTTACCAGAACCTAGGCTTGAAATGCCAGTTCAATGTCTTGAAGTTCTTTCAATTTTGATTTTAAAACAGTTATTTCAGAAAAATCTGTTTCTAGACCATTTACACAATCAGATCTAACAGTTTCTACAAATATCAAATCAGAATTAAGAGCTTCAGCAATGTCCAGTTTTAATTCTTGGTCAGTTGCCGTATCATAATCACTAACCTTTTTAATAACAATGTCCACCCATCGTCCAGATGTGACATCTTCCTTCACCAGGTGCTCTTCGTCTGCCAGAGCCATGTAACAGCAATCTCTTTCTTCTTCTTCATCAGCAGATGATTCATCAGAAGGAACCCACTTCTCTTCAGTAGTTGCGATCATGCACTTATTATTGTTTTCCATTTGTTGTGCCATGAGAGCAATCTGGGCCTTAAGTTTTTTATATTTCAATTTATAGCTATCATCAGGCTTATTATTTGAAGAAAATAGACCAGGCTTGGATACAAACTGGTTGGACCTGCAATCTTTCATGAAATGACCCTTTTTGCCACACTTAAAGTATGTCAAATTGTCCAGATGGCCTATTTGCTCTTGCTTTGAAACGGTTAAACATTTTAGCAATCATTGCAACAAGGTCATCATCATCAGTTTCATCACAACAGTCTGGAGAGATTTGACTGGACTCTCCAGAATCCATGAGTTCAGACACCATCTTCTTCATAGAAAATACATTCTCAGAAGATATCAGTGCTGTACTTTGTGGTTCAGTATGACTAACCACATTAGGACTATTGGAGGCATGGTTATAAGCATCTTGTTCTGCCACCACTCTTTGAGCTTGATTTTCTTCAGTGTACCTGAAAGCTCCATAAAGAGTTGAGAGAGTATGTGTGTGCAGAGTTTTACCTTGTCGTAAGACCAGGATCATGTGAGACCATTTGGTGGGCAGAATATCACAAAATTTCTCCAGAAGTATATCCTTGTCCTTTTCAACCCCAAGACCTCTCAACTGGTTTATGATACTCATAAATCTGGTGTAAGTACCAGTGAGAGACTCATTAGGCTGAGCAAAAAATGACTCATACCTCTTGTTTAAGGAGACCTTTCTGGTGACAATGGTGTCATCTCCTCCTTCATGCTGGTTTAAAAGTTCATCCCACATGGTTTTAGCACTAGGAAAAAGAACTAGTGTGGGAATTAGGGTTTCTGGAACGGCCCCGAGGATCATGTTTTTAAGAAGGGTGTCTAGATTCACCAATCTCCTCTCCTCTTCAGACCAATGTTCCTCCCTCTTTTCCCTTCCTCTTCTAGATCCAGAAGGATCAAGAAGGGGATTGAGAGGTGATGTAGGGACATAAGGACCTTCATTTAAGATTTTCATCATGTTCCTCTCAATACCAGTGATATGCAATACCATCCTAGCCTTCCACGTACCAAATTCATCACTGTTCCCACTGAATTTAGGAACAGGATTATTTGAATAGTGCACATGCACGTGTGGAGAAGCAGGAGTAGGAGGTGGTGGATTAGTGTTATTAACAATAGGTGGTTCATTATTTTGATCATTAACATTAACATTAGGATCGGGACCAAAATTAAAACTTCCTTGTGTATTTTCAGGGGTGGCCATCAAAGAAGCAGATCTAGGAAATGTTTAGCCTTCTGCTCTGATACCAAATGTGAGGTCCCTAAATACGATGGTTAACCCCGAAAGTGTAAAATACAACAAGTCTAATAATCACTAGAATGGACTAGTATTACTTAAATATAAATGCAAGTATATAAATAAAGTAATACACGACTTAAAGCAATAAACAAGTAAAGTGGAACATTATGTATTTTTCAAGGTGTATTTTATTTATGATGTTAAATAAAATACAAGGTTGTGCGGAATCAAGATAATACATATAAGTATGTATCCTAACAACCTATGAATTACAAATGATCTATATTTGTCAAATAACTCTTTTGGATCGAGATACTTAAAGTTGTGAAGTATCCCTGTTTAAGATCGAGAGTATTTAGACAAATTCACTCTAATGCTAAATGTATGCTTTAAAGTATTTTTCTCAAAGAAATGACTTTGTATTTATAGGCAACAAAATTCACCAGTGAATTTTGTGTCATACAAATATGGTTGCATGCATTTAATGATCCGACAAGAACATTAAATGCATTGGTTAAGGTACAAGGATAAAGTCACATCAATATAACTTTATTCTTTTAACCAACCACCTTTACACACGTATAAACTTTGGTAAAGAACAAGTGGATTGTTCTTTGGAAAGTGGGTAAAGGCAAAAGTCAATTCCTCGATATCAGTGTTCAGACTTGTAAGGTCTAGAACACTGACAATCCTCCAGTGTACAGTTCTGGTAAGACTTCCAGTGGACTCCGCCATTTGTCAGTCTTCTTTATTCTGACTTCAGTGAGAACGTCTTCAGTAGAGTAGATCTGGACTGGGTGAAGTCCAGTGAGCTAATCTGGAGAATACTCCAGATTTCCTATACAAGTATTTGCTCACTGGTCTTCCATTATTTCTTGACAAATCTTCAGAGGGACTCCAGATTCCAAGTCTGGAGTAGGTCCAGTAGAACACGTTTCTGGACAGATCTTCAGTAAGGCTCCAGTAGTCGAGTCTGGAGCGAGTCCAGTAAATCTGGACCTAACAAATACACTTGAAAAATTACATTGTGTTCCACCATTAATTTATTGCTTTAAGTCTTATATTACTTTGTTTATATACTTGCATTTATATTCAAGTAGTACTAGTCCAATCTAGTGCATATTAAACTTGTTGTATTTTACATTTTGGGTTAAACCATCAAGCTAGGGACTCCACAATTGGTATCAGAGCAGAAGGCTAAACAAACTTGCCTAGATCTGCTTCTTTGATGGCCACCCCAGAAAATACACAAGGAAGTTTTAATTTTGGTCCTGATCCTAATATCAATGATCAAAATAATGAACCACCACCTGTCATTAACACTAATCCACCACCTCCTCCTCCTACTCCTGCTTCTCCACATGTGCATGTGCACTACTCAAACAATCCTGTTCCTAAATTCAGTGGGAATAATGATGAATTTGGTACATGGAAAGCTAGGATGATATTGCATATCACTGGAATTGAGAGAAATATGATGAAAATTTTAAATAAAGGACCTTATGTCCCCACATCACCTCTCAATGCTCTTCTTGATCCAACTGGATCTAGAAGAGGTCGGGAAAAGAGGGAGGAACATTGGTCTGAAGAGGAGAGGAGAATGGTAAATCTAGATACCCTTCTCAAAAACATGATCCTCGGGGCTGTTCCAGAAACCCTAATTCCTACACTAGTTCTATTTCCCAGTGCTAAAACCATGTGGGATGAACTAGTGAACCAGTATGAAGGAGGAGATGACACCATTGTCACTAGAAAGGTCTCCTTAAATAAGAGGTATGAGTCATTTTTTGCTCAGCCCAATGAGTCTCTCACTGGTACTTACACCAGATTTATGAGCATTATTAACCAGTTGAGAGGATTGGGGGTTGAGAAAGACAAGGATATACTTCTGGAGAAATTTTGTGATATTTTACCCACCAAATGGTCTCACATGATCCTGGTCTTAAGACAAGGTAAATGTGAGGTCCCAAATACGATGGTTAACCCAGAAGTGTTAATACAACAAGTCTAATAATCACTAGAATGGACTAGTATTACTTGTAAATAAATGCAAGAATATATAAACAAAGTAATACAAGACTTAAAGCAATAAACAAGTAAAGTGGAACATTATGTATTTTTCAAGGTGTATTTTATTTATGATGTTAAATAAAATACAAGGTTGTGCGGAATCAAGATAATACAAATAAGTATGTATCCTAACAATCTATGAATTACAAATGATCTATATTTGTCAAATAACTCTTTTGGATCGAGATACTTAAAGTTGTGAAGTATCCCTGTTTAAGATCGAGAGTATTTAGACAAATTCACTATAATGCTAAATGTATGCTTTAAAGTAATTTTTACAAAGAAATGACTTTGTATTTATAGGAAACAAAATTCACCAGTGAATTTTGTGCCGTACAAATATGGTTGCATGCATTTAATGAACCGACAAGAACATTAAATGCATTGGTTACGGTACAAGGATAAAGTCACATCAATATGACTTTATTCTTTTAACCAACCACCTTTACACACGTATAAACTTTGGTAAAGAACAAGTGGAATGTTCTTTGGAAAGTGTGTAAAGGCAAAAGTCAATTCCTCGATATCAGTGTTCAGACTTGTAAGGTCTAGAGCACTGACAATCCTCCAGTGTACAAATCTGGTAAGACTTCCAGTGGACTCCGCCATTTGTCAGTCTTCTTTATTCTGACTTCAGTGAGAACGTCTTCAGTAGAGTAGATCTGGACTTGGGTGAAGTCCAGTGAGCTAATCTGGAGAATACTCCAGATTTCCTATACAAGTATTTGCTCACTGGTCTTCCATTATTTCTGAACAAATCTTCAGAGGGACTCCAGTTTCCAAGTCTGGAGTAGGTCCAGTAATTATCATTTCTGGACAGATCTTCTGTAAGGCTCCAGTAGTCGAGTCTGGAGCGAGTCCAGTAAATCTGGACCTAACAAATTCCCCCTATTTGTTTAGAAATAATGCAAGTGTTTTCAAGCTTAAATCTATACAACTTTCTATGCTTGAAAAACACAAGTTTTGACTTAGTCTAAAAAATCTAAGTTACTGGAAAACACTTTATAGATCATGAGTGTTCTCAGTTTCATCTTTTAAGTTCTAACTTAGACTAAATCTGATCATTTACTTTTATGAATCAAAAATTGCAACTAATATTACATACATCAACTGATAAATAGTTACAATTTTCATCAAACAATAAATTACAATAAGTAAATGATAAGAGTCAGGCCCTTCTCTTCGATGTCTGTCCTGGAGCATCTTCAGAAGCCTTTCTCTTTGGTGATGGAGAAGATGGTACTGATTCTGGCGATTTCATGCCTATTGCAACTTCCATCTGTTGCTTTCTTTTCCATACCTTCTCAACCCTCTTCAGAAATGCTTTAACTTCAGTCGACAAATCTGTCTCCCCCTGAACATTAAGGCAATCTCCTTCAGTTCAGTCCATCCAAACGCCTGGACTGAAGTACTCTTTCTTTCATCAGTAAAGTTACCATCCCTGGTCAATTTTATTTCAAACTTTGACATACCTTCATGATTATCAGCAAGCTTAATCTCTGCACCAGTGATCCTTCTAGCATCAGCCCTGAAATTCAACATTTCATTATACTTGTCTTTCCATTTGGCTGTCTGGATCATTGCTTCAGTTTCCTTTGACACTCTCTGTTGTTTTACAGCAGACTGGAGTTGTTGACGATTGATTTTCAGAGAAGTGTCTAGGGGAATGAATGTGCTCACATCTGCATCTTTAATTGCTTTGAGCTGTTTGGCAGTAAGCTTAGGTAAGCCAGTCAATTTCTTTCTGTACTCTAACTCCAGAGCACCAGCATTTTCCTTATCTTCTTCTGGAGGTTCACCAGTTCCTCCTTCCTCTGCCTGATAAGTTCTGGTACACTAACACCATAAATTATTGAATCATAAATATGTTCTTCTTCAGCGTAAAAGGAGCGCACATGAACATCATTCAATGCATTCAGACATTGATGAACTCTGGGGTCTTCCTTCATCTTTTTGTACACATCAATGTTTATGCCCAACCTGCCAGCATTATAAGAATCCAGAGTCCCCAGAGTTGCCATCTCCCTTTGATGGGCCAGCAGTTCATCTTTTTGATTTCTCTTAAAGATCTCTATCATTATGCATTCTTGTTCAAGTTTCTTAGAGGTTTCATCATCAGCAGTAGGAAACTCTGATGATTCTTTAACAGTTTGCTCTTCTTCACCAGATACCATTTGTTCTTTTCCTTTAACAGACTTCAGAGTAGTTGGTATATCTGGGAAAGATTCAAACTGGGGCTCACTGGCTTCAGTACCAGCAGCTTCTTCAGTCAGCATAGTGGCTTCAGTGCCAAATGCTCTCTGTGCTAATCGTGCACTGGCATCAGTACCAGTCACTTATTTTTGTTGCACAATGCTTTCAGTAGCAAAGGCCTTTTCAACAGCACTGGCAACAACTTCCTTCTTATTTCTAATCAACCCTTCTTGGACACCAGACGACTTTTCCCCCATGGAATGATCACCAGTTCTGGACTTGAGATCATTCCATAATTGTTCTAGCATGTGTCTGTCCAGTGCACCAAAAGTTCTTCCAGTCACTGGAGTTGTATCATTCACATTCTTTCTGAGTGTCTGCACTTCCTTTTTAACATTTTCAACTTCTTGAGGCAAGTGCTTTGGCAATTCTTTTTTTATCAACTTCTCCACTTGGGGTAACAACCCATCTTGAATAGTTCGAAGAACAGACTCAGAAATTTCTTCAGATATTTCTTTCAACATACTAAGTCTGAACTTCTTTGCACATTCATCACTAATCGTGCTAACAACAGCAGCCTGATCAAGTGTGGGCCTGCTTTCCAATGAACTAACCCTAGTAACCAACTTCTGAACCTTATCCTTCATACCTGTCAGTGGTTGAATAAGTTCACCTTTCACTGCAGTCTGAACAGCATTCACCAGCCCTGTCTCCAATCCTTGGACTGCCACTTTGATGTTTTCAGTGTTGTTATTAGTGGCCAGTACCAGCTCATCCAGCTTCTCAAAAACAAGCTTTTCATTCCCAGCAAATATATTCATTTCAGATGCTAGATTGTTCGATAATAAAGATTTAAAATCGGAAACAACCTGGGATGATGACTGGAGTGATCTCTCCAGGTCCGCCACCTTACTTAAAAGGCCTTGGACCTTGGCTGAAAACGAAGTGGAGAGACCACTGGGAGGTTCAAGATTTGAAGTCATTCTGTTCATTAAGGGTACTTGTGCCCAGACCTCTTCAGTTGCAGTTTCATCAGTAACAACTGTTGGGTCCAGCACACGTTGTTCAGATACGTTGACTGGAGTTTCAAGTGGTAGAGGTTGAGATTGTGAAGTTTGAATGGTTGGAGGAGTGAAGTATTGAGTATTTTCTGGAATTGAAGGTGGTGGCATGTTTGATTCTGGTGGGGGTGGTGGCATTTCTGATTCTGGTGGCGGCATATTTGTTTCTGGTGGAGGTGGTGGCATTTCTGGTAGACTTTCAACTTGTACAACATCCTCACCCAGAAAATTCATATTGACATCAAAATTCTGATCTTCTGACATGGGAGAATCAGCCTCATCCCAAAACATTTCACCAACAGTTGTATCACCAGCCTGAGCACCAACCAGTTCACCAGCCTGTTCACTTGCTTCAACATTCAAATCGATTCGAGCCTCTTGCTCACCAGATACTTGTTCATCAGCCTGAACAATTTGTTCTACCTGCTCAACAATCTGAGCCACATTTTCTTCTTGCACGACAGTCTGTACAACATTTTCTGTCTGCTCAATAACTTGTATATTTTCAACATTCTCCTCTTCAAAAATAGGAGACCCATCAATGTTCATTACATCACCAGGATGTCTTTCTGGATTCACCTGAACTCCAGCTCTCATCAGACGCCTATTTGATCTTGGTCATCTGGAAGGCTCAACATTTGGTTGTTGACCTTCAGGAGCCACTTGTCTGATGGGTTGTACAGCTTCTATAATCTAAACATCTTGGTCACCAGAGGGTCCTTCACCAACTTGACCTCTACCTGGAGCCACTTCTACTTCTTCCCTTTGAAAAGAGAGCATGGA
>CM067167.1:54424006-54593190 GCA_034093135.1 Erigeron breviscapus | reverse complement strand
ACCGATTTCAGTTAAATTTTAATAAACATCATTTTCTAAACACAAAACAAAATTCATCATCCCAAATCTCAAAAACAACCAAAAATTGATGTTGAATCTGATGAAAGAAGCATTAATCTATATATAGTATAGATATATTGAAAGCTTACGAAATCATCTGATGGTGCGATCTTTCCGATTATATATCAAATGTATGAGCCGTAAAGTGGGGGATGGATCTTGTACCAAATTTTGGACTGAACCTTGGTGTGATAGCGAAGCTCTTGCTGAAAAATTCCCTAGACTAGCGGCCCTTGATTTGGACAAACATTGTGTTGTTAGTGACCGCTGGGAAGCTTCTGGTTGGAGTTGGAAATGGCGCAGGCCTTTAAAAACTGCTCGTGAAAGTGAACAGCTCAACCAACTTATAAGCAAGTTACCTAGAGACTTGGTCAGTGAGGATCGAGATAAATGGTGTTGGAATTTCAACGGGAAGATCAGTTTCTCTATTGCCCAAATTCGTAAGTCGGTTGATCATCATTGTATTCCTACTGATGCTAATTTGAAAACCAAATGGAACTTTCTTGTCCCCAAGAAAGTCAACATCTTTATTTGGAGATTGAGAAGAAATTGTTTACCAACAAATGTGAACCTTTTTGCCAGAGGTATTGACGTGACAAGTTTTCGATGCGAGCTATGTCAGTCGGGAATTGAAACCATTAACCATCTCTTTAATCGGTGCAAGATGGCGAAAGAAGTTACGATTCTTCTTAACAACTGGACTCGGCTGGTTATTCCTAATTCTCCACCTGAAGATATTCTCAAATGGTGTGATACTTTGAACATTTCTGGTAAGAACCGAAAAATACTTGAAGCTATTTTATACACCTCGTGGTGGTACATTTGGAAAGCGAGAAACGAGGTACTTCATAATAACTCGAAAGAAAACAGTTTGAATATATTCCAGGCTATCATTTCTTGTTCATATCTTTGGGTTCACAACCGGGATAGAAAGGATTCTTATGTTTGGGATGAGTGGTTAGTCAAGCCGTTGCATACTGATTAATGCTTCAAGTTGTATGTTCGTAGCTTTATGTCTTGGCCTGTTTCTTAGGTTCGTTTCGCAGTTTTATATATCGAGTAGGGTCTAGATTAGTTTGCTTTTAGTAATATCTAGATGTCTCTTGTAATTGTATTTTTTACAGCTAGTGTCTTGCTAGTTGTATATATTAATAAAATTCTGCCGTTCAAAAAAAAAAATATTGGTATTGTAAAACAAGTATTAAAGTAAAATAAATAGGACAAGATTTTGACCCTTAGATCATGGTTAAATTGATGCACGAAGATTCACGAAGCAATTGATGCACGATGATTTTTATGATGCACGGTGATTTTTAGTGAAGAGAAACCTATTGTTTTATTTGTTTACTTTAATACTTGTTTTATTTATATTATATGTAAATACGTCAATATAACAATATTATTTTAAGAATATAATCTTATATAGATATGATTTTGAGAAAAAAAAAACCTTACTCTTAAAAACCTCTTAAAATTGTTAAAAAGATTTTTAAACAAAAATTTTCTACATAGAGATTTAAAAATAAGCCTGAGCCCTCTAACCTAGAGGTGCAAGAAACGGTTAACCGATTTCAGTTATTAATTTTAATAATCGGTTTCGGTTATTTTTTGAAACAGTAATAACCGGTTACGGTTAACTTGTACCGGTTCATAACCGGTTTCTAGGTTTTAAAACTGGAACCTATCTAACCGATTTCGATTAATAATAACCGGTTAACCGATACCGGTTAACCTATTCGGGTTTTTTTAATCGCCCATTATAATATTGAGAAAGTGGTGAACAATGGGGAAAAACAATCATTTCCGACAAGTCTGAGCGACGAACCCATATTCCAAATAAACATCATTTTTTAAACACAAAACAAAATTCATCATCCCAAATCTCAAAAACAACCAAAAATTGATGTTGAATCTGATGAAAGAAGCATTAATCTATATATAGTATAGATATATTGAAAGCTTACGAAATCATCTGATGGTGCGATCTTTCCGATTATATATCAGTGTATGTATATAATATGATTGATATATATATATATATATATATATATATATATATATTATATATATAATATGTATATAATATGTGATTAACCGGTTATTATTGGAATAATTAACCGGTTATAGGTTAACCGGTTAATAATCGATTTTGGTTTTGAAAAGAGTAATCGGTTAGTAACCGACGGTTTCTGGTAACCTATAATCGGTTTTTACTATTCCGGTTACTAACCGGTTTCGGTTACCGGTTACAAATCGAGTCGGTTCGGTTAATCGGTTTTTTCTTGCACCCTACTCTACCCTAGTCCAACCCCAAGCATAAGCCTCAGTGGCCAGCACCGGCTTCGATCATTTTTGACAAACACCTTATATCTATATCTATATTTCTATATACCTCCTCTTATCTTACTAGAGTTTTTTATTACGTTTTTAATATACTGCAGTGTGCGTGTGCGTGTGCGTGTGGTGTGTTTTCTTTGGGGGAATTTAGATGATGAAAATGGCTACTCTCACCGGAATAGGAATCGGACTCAACATCGGAAACGGAACTCGAGCAGTTATTTCACCAACCACACATTCAAAATTCATACTCTCACATTCAAACTCAAACTTCATTCAATTTCATCATCATTCATTACACACAGTTAAAACTAATTTGATCTCATCTGCTACCAAAAGACGGACATTTTCAATATCCGCATCGGCCGGTAGCGAAAAACAAGTTCGTGTTCGTTTCGCACCTTCTCCCACTGGTTATCTTCATGTTGGTGGTGCCAGAACTGCTCTTTTTAACTACCTTTACGCTAGGTAGGTGGTACTATGTGTGTGTGTATATCAGTTTTTGTGTTATTTAATATCATCATGGAATTAATGAAAGAATGGAAGATAGGTCTAAAGGAGGAAAGTTTATACTAAGAATTGAGGACACGGATTTGGAGAGATCAACTAAGGAATCCGAAGAAGCCGTGTTGCGTGACCTTGCTTGGCTCGGCCTTTCCTGGGATGAAGGTCTTGAATTTCTAATTCCTTATACTATAGACACATGTATCGTTTATTAGCCATAGACGTATATGTAGGCGCGTGTATCGTTTATTCTTTAGTTGTTATTACTATAAATGTATATTGATGAATGATACTTTCAATGGAAACAAATCACAAATGATGTTAGAAATCTTTTTGATTGTCTATATAGGTCCTGGAATTGGTGGTGATTATGGTCCGTATCGCCAGTCAGAAAGGAATGACATGTACAAACAATATGCTAACAAGCTCTTACAATCCGGTCAAGTATATAGGTGCTTTTGCTCAAATGAGGTAATTGTGTGTTCTCCTTGGTTCAATTTGTGTAGAGGGATGTAAAATTTAATTTTTTTCAAACTAAAAGGTTATTTTGTAGTATGGTAATTAGATCAGTTAAGAAAAGGAAAGGCCCGAAATGGTATAAGCATCTAAGTGTTGAAATAGCGTCAGCCTTACTTGAACTATAAGCTTACTCGTGACATGGCAAATGCCCTAAATGGTTTCATTGTTTATACGTGACCTTACAGCCTGCAACTTCCTAGTATGTCGTTAGATTTTCTCCTAGTTTATTGGACCATACCGTGATCATCCAAAATGGATCTTTGCATTCATGAATAGTAAGAAATCAGTCAAGATATTGATTAATCTGGATTGAACCTTTAACAATACAGTAGATTTCTTTGCCCTCGTTACTTGACACCATTTCATTTCCATATCCCCTAAATCAGCACTCTCTAGCCATGAACTGACAAAAGTTGTTTCTTTCGAGGTGAGAGCATCCAGACCATAACAGCACTCTCCATAACAATTAAAACAGCCTCAATTACAGCAGTAGCTAGAGTTAGCCATAAAAAGGTGGTGTGTAACTTAAATTGACCTGACTATGGCCAAGAATAAACATATTATGCTGGAACTCCTATTGCTTGTCTGATCCAAATAGTATATAAGCCATGAAATTATGCAAACATCATGACCTATCTCTCTAATAGTATCCTGACATATCTTCATAGTCCCTGCTTCACCAGATCATAGACAGTAGCACTGGGACTCTGGGAGATGCTGTAAGTAGAATAGCTCTAGCAGCATGTCAGACCCCCTTCAACTTCATTGTACTTGTTTTGACAGAACCTATTTAGAAAACAAGTAGCATAAATATGCACCGAGGCACTAAGTTCAACACTTGTGTTGTCTTTTTTCATTCCTACAGTTTAACCAGTTGTAAAAGTCTTCCTAGTCAGGGTACCAGCTTCAGACCAGTTATCTGGGGAATCATTAATGCATCAGATTGTACTGAATATTTGTGAAATCACTCGTGGAATCATGAATGTAATTATACCAGACCAGCTACCTATTTAATCAAGTCAGTGAGAAATCAATAATGCATAATGGGGCGATATTGGTACGGTGGGTATGTAGTATAATAGTTACTCTATAGTCAATTGGCCGAGTAGCAAGTGGCACTATGATAGGGTTTTAGCTCCCCCATATTTGCTCTTTTTATTTTGATGACATCGATATTCTAATTGCATAGGTTTACCCTTATGTCGCAACAACCTGATGCATTTATGCATCTCACAGCCCTGTTTCTTGTAATCCCTGAGATACATGTACTTTGATCATGAACAACAAACGAGTAGCCTAGAATTATGCTGTCACTGCGATGTTGTATATTCCATTTCCAACACCGCTATCTCGGTTACCTCTAGGGTAGCCTCATTAAAGTTATGATCACAGCTATTGCAAAATTTCTTGATCACTCTTTCCAATTCAATTAGCGCATAGATTCTACAATTCACATGGCCCTTGGTGTGGTCTGATCTTACTGTTAAAGCATATTCATTTCTATCTTCAACAAACCTTTATTAACATACCTGTTTGACGAAGAATGGTAGATCTGATTTTGTATTGCTCTTCCAACTTCAGCTATGGACATGAGTTTTTATAAGAGGATGAATATAATTCTTCTCTTTTTTCTTCGTTTTCATGTATTTTCTCATATTCCTCCTTTGTTATCTGCTTCATCTGAGCGGCTCTGTCTAATGGTATGCTAGTTTTCACATGTTGCACACGCATAAATTGTTTGGGGAATCTCAAATCTAGGTTGTAGTTGGAATAAATGATCATATTTGTACCCCTATTATCATATTTACAGTTTTCTTTTATCTAAACTTGTTAGTCTGCGTGGCACTCAGACTTAGCTTTATACTTTTGATTTGTTAGACGATTTATCCTCCTCTATCTTTTTCTTTTTCTAATATTTTATCTTTATCAGCATTTGGTTAATACGTTATGTGCTATGAAATCTACTAGGAACTTGAGCAAATGAAAGAGAGAGCAAAGGAAAAGCAGTTACCTCCTGTATATACAGGAAAGTGGGCCACTGCTACAGACGAGGAAGTTCAAGAAGAGTTAGCAAAGGGAACCCCATGTACTTACAGATTTCGGGTGCCTAAGGAAGGGAGTTTAAAAATCAATGATTTAATCAGAGGAGAGGTAATTTATATATGCACGAAAGCTAATTGATCAGCTGTCAGATGCTGAAATTAAGACGCGTTACATTTTTCCCTAATCCTGAATTCGTATTCTAGAGTTATCTTATGAATTCATAGCAGCTTGTTTAATGTCTATTGAATTTGGTACTTCCAAAAATGATACCAATCACCAGATTGTTATTTTCTGTGATTCTGAATTATGCATATTCATGCCTTGGTATATGACACGATATGGTTAATTACAGATGTACTCACTTCAAAATACATCAAAAGCAGTTAGTCTTGGATCCCATTTATACATATCACATAAATAGTTTACTTAGGTCCTAGACTGCAACTGTACTTGTTCACACTGTCTTCTTTGCCGCACGAAACCAGTTGTCTGAGTATATATATAATGTTGCTTTTGCATGTTAAATCTGATAATCAGTTATTTATTGTTACATAATCATTTTCAAAGCACACAAATTGTGCCATGCTACATATGGTTATCATTCCTGTGCTGTTAATATATTTGATAATGTTGTATAGGTTAGCTGGAATCTAGACACACTTGGGGACTTTGTAGTTATGAGGAGTAATGGACAACCAGTATATAATTTTTGCGTCACTGTTGATGATGCTACCATGGCTATCACACATGTAATAAGGTAATCTGATGAGTCATTTTAGTTGGCTGCTGTAGGCTTCATAATCATGAATATTTTATATATGACATCTGTTAAAACGCTTGGGTTTCAGGGCAGAAGAGCATTTACCTAATACCCTAAGACAAGCGTTGATCTATAAGGTAGTTTTTTATGTTGCTATTTCTGGAGGGGGGGAGATAGACGGGTGGGTTACTAGGTCAAAATAGGTCTTGTTCGGCCTAAAACATATTTATCCACATTTTTTGGTCTCTTTTCTCATATAAACATAAGTGTGTTTAAATGTTATCAAAAAATACATCATTTCATAATAGTGTAAAAAATGTAAATGGGATACTTTATGGGGTATTATGCATTAAAAGTACACTTTGGAGTTTGGACGACTTACGATATGTTTGACTTGTTTCCTTACGATATGTTTGACTTGTTTCCTTATCGCTAAACTTTTTAATAATACCCATTTCACCTATTACTTCGTTAGAGATTAAACATAACCCGAATTGACCCATAAGTAAATGGGTAGAAATTGCGACTTCTAAATTTCTTTTTGTCTGTAAATTTACTCTTGGCAGTACTATCATTCTTTACATATATTTTTTTTCGTAGGCCCTGGGCTTCCCAATGCCTTCTTTTGCACACGTTTCATTGATTCTTGCCCCTGATCGAAGCAAACTGTCCAAACGGCATGGCGCGACTTCAGTAGGGCAGGTAGTTGCCAATCTACATTTCAATTTTTTATCAGCGAAACGAGGCTCTTTGGAATGTGAGCCCAAGTGCCATCTTCTCATGTGTGGTAATAGATATTAGACAGATGAGTTTATTAGTCTTGCACTCTTACCAAGGTATAAAGCCAAAAAAACTGGTTATTGGGATGTCCAGCGGACCACCATCTTTGTGATACATATATTTTATTGCTTTCCGCTCTTATTACCTTTCGACCTTCACAGTTTAGGGAAATGGGATATTTGCCTCAAGCAATCGTGAACTATCTAGCGTTGTTGGGTTGGAGTGATGGGACTAATGCTGAATTTTTTACACTAGAGCAACTGGGTTAGTGTCTCTTATCTGGTGTTATGCACATTATATGTTCTTTATGATATTACTTTATTAGAGTCACCTGTTTTGGTCTTGATATAATTTTCTTGTGTTCAGTTGAAAAATTCTCCATCGAACGTGTTAACAAAAGTGGTGCCATATTTGATTCAACGAAATTGAGGTAACCAATGTCTATTATCACTAATGAAATAATTTTATTTTTGGAAATGATCCTTTTAGATAATAATCTTGGAACAGTCCAGAATTGTTGCTATAGCTGAGTTTTTTCCATCATATGTCCTTTAACACAAATGGCTTGTTGATTTGTCGATATGTGACATCTGTGGGTGATAAATTTTTTTTTTTTAAAGGTGTCTGCTTTTAAATATTCATAGCTATTGTATGTTTCTAAAAAAATTAGGTGGATGAATGGGCAGCACTTGAAAGCTCTTCCAATGGAAGAGTTAATAAAAACTGTCGGTAAGCAATGGACTAGTGCGGGCATCCTCAATGAATCAGAAGGGCTCTTTATAGAAGTAAGACCTCTGTTATTCTCGTTCAATGAGAACGTCAATTGCCATTTCCTTTAACAGTTCTAACTATGCATCTCAACCAAAGTTCACTCATGATGCATAAGCTACCAGAATTACCATTAAGTGATCACTTACCTAATATTATTGAGATGAACATATATAATAATACCTGTAGGTTGGAAGTCCAAACCATAGAAGCAAAAACAATATACGCGCTTGTGACCACGGAGGTTCACCTGCGAATCTGTGATGACTCCGGGTTACTTACCCGCAAAGCTGGTGGTCGCCCTGGGATTAGGCGGCTCGCAAAGCGGGTCAGATAGGTTAACCAAAGCGGGTCAGATACCTAGGTTAACCAAAAAAACATACATATAATATTAGAAATGAGCAGGTTCTGAAACGTCAATTTAATCTTGAGAGATCCCGCTCAAAGTTAGAAACACCCATTGTAGTCGACACAAACTAATGGTGGCAATATTGACCCATGTGCTTATGAATGTGTCGATTTGAGTTTTTAATTTTATTTAATCTCAAATGGCTCGAATGGATTGAATATGGTGAAAGATGCTTGAAGGTATACTCTCTTATGTAGCCTTTATGCAAAAGAACAGTGATACTTGATTATTACACTCTTTGCAAGAGTATGACCTGTATATATTGCTATAGATTAGAAACCATTTGTAAGAAGAAAATAACAACATATTGAGTTTTTATATTTTTTTTCTGGCAAACACATTTGTAATGAGTGTGGGACTATTAGATGAGTTAGTTTCAAGTATAAGTGCAAACTGACAAATCTTGGCCCAAAGGTCCTTTACCTAGTTTACGAGTCTTCCATTTACACCATGCGCTATCTTATATGGCTATATCTTTTCCATTGATAGTTTTGTGATTGTATCTTGTATACAGGATGCTTTTAAGCTCCTGGAAGGTGGGATTGATGTGATAACAGATGCAGAAAAGTTACTTTCAGACTTGCTATCTTATCCATTCCATGCTACTCTATCAAGGTACTTGCTGAACTTTGTTACTGCGATCAAGATTTGGAAAAAAAATGTGTTCTTGAGTTCTTCGTTTTGCTTCTCTTTAACTAAAGTAGACATATAAAAACATTATAGTTTTCTTTTTTCCTCCTCCCCTTTTACAAAACTTTTCAATTTCTCTAATATTGAGAACATAACGTGTGAGCATCTGAGTATCTGACTTCTAAAGCTGATTTACATGTGTTTTGAAGGTGAAAAGTGTTTAATATAACCAATTATTTGAGTCCTTGCTAGATCATAGCATTCAAGTTACCATTAGGATAGTTCTGCAATCTCTAAGCGGGATTTCTAGTCATCTATCCTTTGGATCTACTGGCATCATTCCTCCACCGCAAATGCATGTGGACCATTGTGGATGACTTTTTTTAGAAATACGTCATTGGTTATTCCCAACTCCATAGCGTGTTATCCAAAGACAGGTGCTCATTGCCTTGGATCTGGTCCTTGGGGAAGGATCAATTGGGTCCAAAGGACCACGGGGTCAGGGTTTCTCCACCAGTCCGCCTATTTAACCTTTTTGATATGAAAAACCAGTGAACTTAATGTTGTGCCTATATATATTAACATTTATCCTATATGTTATTATCCCCAACTAAGTATCCCCCTAGGTCTCTTGTTTAGGTTGACTAAGTTTTTGTATCTTGTACTCAAATTGAGGTGAATAGATGAAGTAGCTGACTGTCCATGTTTGTCCTTGGCATACAGTGCGATTGTTATAGATCTCCTTAAGAACATATTTTAAGTTCCACCAAGTTTCTTCTAGATCGGGATTATTTCTTGATGGTAATTAGGTTTAAGAAAAAAATGGATAAAAAGAAGCAGAACGTTGTTTTTATAGCATAAGGATATAATATCATTTTTTGAGATTTATAGCGTGCAACTGTATGTCTGTATCTGGAATCTTCCACCAACCTGGGCTGTTACTGCCACCGCACTATCACTATCTGTAACAAACTAAAAAATCATGATAATCATCATAATTACTTGGAAGATATTCATGCAACCTTTGTAATTGTACAAATAACCGGGGACATTGACATGGAGCATTATTTGGAACCAACAATCTCATTATCAGAAACCTGTATCATTTTACTGGGACTCATATTACTATGTTGTCTATATTTAAAAACAGATATCATATTTCGGAGTCCTATTTCTCCATGTGCAAATTGTACAATTGTGATCTAATTTTCACTATTTTGTCGTATGTGACAATTATGTGTTTTACTAAATAGTTTTTTCATGCTACCAATATCCAATATAATTAGAAAAAAGTCAGCTTGAAGTAGGATCAGAGCTAGATTATCGTGTGACATATTTGTGACTAAAAGCGTGTGGTATTGGCAGTTCTGAAGGTAGAGAAATCTTAGCAGACGGTCTTCCTGTAGTTGCAGAAAGCCTGTTAGCTGCATATGATAGTGGTGAGCTTTTGGGTGCACTTCAGGAAGGAAAATCAGGATGGCAGAAGTGGGTGAAAGCGTTTGGGAAATCATTAAAACGCAAGGTTAGATTGTATAGTATAGCAGCAATTGGTTGTACGGATTTCGATTATTTTTTTTTCTAATCGTAAATTTGATGTGAATGGCAGGGTAAAGGTCTGTTCATGCCCCTGCGAGTTTTGCTGACAGGAAAACTTCATGGGCCTGACATGGGGGAAAGCATAGTTCTGATCCACAGAGCTGGGACAAGTGGCATTGTAACCCCTGAAGTTGGGTTCGTGACATTAGAAGAACGACTTAAATCATTAAAAGAAGTCAACTGGGAAGCCTTTAGCATGGCAGAGCCTGCTACCGTAGCTTCTCACTGAAGTATGGCAGTTATGCACTTATGCGTGATTTTGTGGGAGATAGCTTTTTTAGGCATGCAACCAAGTAATTCAGATTTTGTAGAATATAGTCGTCATTTCATTTGTTTGTTAGTTTATAGGATATCAAACGCATTGGTTACATAAAGGCATTGTTTTATATTCTCAGCTGGCTTTGAAGCTAAAGAGGGTTCAATTACTCCCTCTTTTGTAAAAATTCTTAAGTTCTTCGATTCCTTACATTCAATATGTAATGCTATTTATACCACTTCTACTAATATAACACAGGTGCTTGGATTTTATTTGATGATCTCAGTTACAGTTACACTTTATAACACAGGTGCTTGGATTTTATTTGATGATCTCAGTTACAGTTACACTTTATAACACAGGTGCTTGGATTTTATTTGATGATCTCAGTTACAGTTACACTTTATAACACAGGTGCTTGGATTTTATTTGATGATCTCAGTTACAGTTACACTTACACACATACTATAGTTCATATTCCTATCCCTTCATTCCTTCTTTTTAGTGTATATTATGCTTGAATTATTTTTGTTTAAGCATAAATTTACACGGGCCTTAATATGTTATATTTATACTTAATTTCAGGGGGTTTTAATCTTGTTTAGAACGTGATGGGATTTGTCGAAGACTTGCTAGCGGTTCCCAGTTGGTGTGGAAGTAAGTACAACCTCCACGCTACCAAGTATATGAAATGTGTGTGTGAGTGTATTGCATGAATTGAGTATATCCTGATTTGAGGCAAAGGTCTGTTATTTATAGGCACCAAGGGAGGGTGGTCCTTGGTGTGTGACGTCTCCATGGCAGGAGGCCGTTATTTGGTGCGTCGTCTAGTGTAACAAACTTTGTCTCTTTACTCAGACGCCCAGTACGTTTCTGCAGTGTACGAGCATGGACGTCACTAACTCATGGTACTATTGACTTCGGATTAGCAAGTAATGCCGCAGCCGTAATGACGTCCGTAAGGACTGCCGGAGGGCATGCGCCATCAAGCCCCCCAGCCTAGTGTTGCGAGCTTGAGCGTAAGGCTAGGCTTGGATTTGCTTCAACCGTATTCTTTAGTTACCGGAAATGTTCCGGCTGCCGTGTATTGTTTTCAAAATTACACGTGGTGTCAACGTGTCCTTCCCCTCTAAATTTTTTTTTTTTTGGTTGATGTGGCATTTATTGCGATGACACATGGCGGCCACGTTGATAAAGTGCGATTACACGTGGCGTCCATCCACCTCGCGCGTCGATTGCGGTTACTGCTACAGTAACGCTACAGTAGCCTCCCACTTTGCCTATAAATACCCCCTCATTTCACACTTTTTCTTGCTTTTTTGCTCTCTCTCGTCTCCGTTCCGTCACGTCCGTAGGTCTTCCGACTATTGTGCAGGTAGGTTTTAGTTTCCGCAGCATATTTTTTGCATAGATCCGTAGGCGTATATACTTTAACTGTGTAAATGGGTAACAGAAGGGATATTAAAATCACTAAGTGCGGTATATGCCGTGAAGATCTAGTCTGGTTTTTGGAGAAGCATAGGTTTCCGTTAGGGTTAGGTACTGTTCCTCTTCCGTCTGACACAGCCGAAGATGCTCCGGCTGGTAAAATCACTTTATATTTTCATACCTTCTCATTAGGTAATATTCGTTTACCCTTCACCGACTACTTCTTAGCCGTCTTAAATCATTTTGAATGTCATGTCTCGCAACTCACTCTTTTTGGTGCTGCTCGTATAGCCATGTTTGAAGCTTTATGTCGTGCTCAACGTGGTGAGCCTACAGTCACGTTGTTCCGTAGGTTCTATAAGTTAGGTTGTGCTGGTGACTGGTTCACCATCGAAAAGAAGTCTGGTTGTGCCGAGGTGGTGAAGGGTGTAAAAGATTCTCAGAAAGGGTGGAAGTCAAAAAAAATTTATGTGAATTCCTCCGTAGTAGATCCTGACTATCCTAATACTCTAACTTTGCGTGACACTCTCTCGACCAAGGGTACCCGCCCAGAGTCTTCTTCGGAAGGAGGAAGAACGCTTGGACTATGTGATTGGTGTTGTTGCTCCGGCGAGAATGAAGAAATTATCGGACCAATCTGGTGAAGGCTTTCAAGATTATGCGAATGATGTCGCTGTTCGTCAGATACATGTTCAGGTAATTCTTCGGCTGATCTTTCTACTTATTTTTCCTTGTACTTTGTATTTATTTCTATCTTTTTGTTTTTAGGCTGAGTATGTGCGAAGGATTAAGGTTCTAGATCAACATTCAAAGGTTCTTATTGGGTGATGATGAGGTGAGGGCGAAGTATAATGAGTTGAAAGCTGATGTCAAGTTTGAAAAGGAGAAAACTGAGATTGCCGAAAAAGATCTGGAGTTGCTTCGTGAAAAATTTGTTGTTCTAGAGGTTGAGAAAAGGAGTTGGGAACAACGTTGTAGGGATGTTACGGGTAAGGTCGAGTCACTTACGGTTGAGCTTTCGAAAGCTTGTGATGTTGAGAAAGACCTTTCAGCCCAAGTGAAATCCCTTACCCATGAGGCCAATGAGTTGCGTGGTGATAAGCGGTCCATTCTAAATGCCATTCCGGGGTTTGTGCGCAGATTGCTTGGTAGTTGCGAGTTTGGCAAAGCTATGGGTGCTGTTCAAGCGAAGGCTCTCGCGTTGGGTGTTCAACGCTACTTGGAAGATATGAAAAAGGAGAAGCCGGAGCTTGATGTTGAAAGCATGACAAGATATAACCCTGCAACACTTACGGAGTTGCAGGAGGCTGGGAAGAAGCTTGTTGATACGCCTTTCCCTTACCTAAAGAACTTGGCCTTTGGCTTTGATCTTTCGTTTGCAGAATTGGCGGCACTTGAACCTACTCCCTGGCCGACTAAGATTGTCACCATTGCCTCTTCTGCCGAAGCCACTCCTGCTGCATCTGCCGCTGCCGCTACTTCTGCTGTTGTCTCTTCCTGAATGCATCTTGCTGGTTTGTTCCCGTTTGCTTGAAACGTTATGATGATTATGCCTTTGTTAGCAACAACTCTTATGTTTGTAAGCCTTTGTTGGCGTTAAACAATTTCTATTCCGGTCTGTAAGCCTTTGTTGGCATCGTACAATCTCTTCTATTGTTGTTAATATATCTATGTGGGCCGTAGGCCGTATTATCGTTACTCTCCGCAGGTGAATTATGCTCTTCGTGCATAGTGTTTAGTTGCTCTATATTGTTATAAGTGGTTACTTATACTTCGTAATGTACCTTTTTCCTCTAGTCATAGCCTAAGTTGAATTAAAGATACTTATGATATTCTCAAACATCTAATGTATTTTGTTCCGTTAGCCGGAGCGTGTGCGGAAGCCAAAATACTATGATTTTTTAACATAATTTTTTAAACACAATACATTTTGTTCCGTTAGCCGGAGCGTGTGCGAAAGCCAAAATGCTTTGATTTTTTAAGAATAATTTTTTCACACATAATGCATTTTGTTCCGTTAGCCGGAGCGTGTGCGAAAGCCAAAATGCTTTGATTTTTTAAGAATAATTTTTTCACACATAATGCATTTTGTTCCATTAGCCGGAGTGTGTGCGGAATAAAAATGCTTAGAAATTTTGTAACATGTAATGTATTTTATTCCGTTAGCCGGAGCGTGTGCGGAATAAAAATACTTAGAAATTTTGTAACATGTAATGTATTTTATTCCGTTAGCCGGAGCGTGTGCGGAATAAAAATACTTAGAAATTTTATAGCATGCAATGTATTTTATTCCGTTGGCCGGAGCGTGTGCGGAATAGAAATACTTAGAAATTTTATAGCATGCAATGTATTTTATTCCGTTGGCCGGAGCGTGTGCGAAAGCCAAAATGCTTTGATTTTTTAAGAATAATTTTTTCACACATAATGCATTTTGTTCCATTAGCCGGAGTGTGTGCGGAATAAAAATGCTTAGAAATTTTGTAACATGTAATGTATTTTATTCCGTTAGCCGGAGCGTGTGCGGAATAAAAATACTTAGAAATTTTGTAACATGTAATGTATTTTATTCCGTTAGCCGGAGCGTGTGCGGAATAAAAATACTTAGAAATTTTATAGCATGCAATGTATTTTATTCCGTTGGCCGGAGCGTGTGCGGAATAGAAATACTTAGAAATTTTATAGCATGCAATGTATTTTATTCCGTTAGCCGGAACGTGTGCGGGGTTGAAATACTTTAGCTTGAACATTTAACACAAATGAGGAAATGCTATTTTCATTAATTCAGTTTATAGGTGGTGTTCACAATTTGCCAAATCACATTACATAAATTTAGAATCTCTAGTTACTCATATGTAGCATTTCCTCAACTGGTTTGCGTTCCAAGTTCTTGGGATCTCTTCTTCATCTAATGTGGCCAGCTTGTATGCTCCATTGTCGGAGGTCTCTGTGACCACATAGGGTCCTTCCCATTGTGCACTAAGTTTTCCTAGCTTCTCTGCCTTGCTTGCTTCATTGTTTCGGGACACCTGGTCTCCAGGTTGGAAAATTTCTTTGCGAACTCTGTTGTTGTAATATTTTTCCATTTGTTTTTTGTAAATGGCTTCTTTGATGAACGCCACTTCCCTTCTTTCATCGAGGAGATCCAAGTTATTCCTTAGCTCCTCTTCATTTGCTGCCATGCTGATGCTTCTTCGGAGGGTTGGTACACTGATTTCGGCTGGGATCATAGCTTCCGTCCGTAAACTAGGCTGAACGGTGTTTCGCCATTGCTAGTTTTTGGGGTGGTCCGGTGTGCCCATAGTACATGATGTACTTCGTCCAGCCATCCATTCTGGCATCTTCCCAATCTGGTTTTGATTCCTTTCACGATACTTTTGTTTGTTGCTTCTACCTGGCCGTTAGCTTGCGGATGGGCTACGGAGGTGAAAGATTGCTCAATTTCTAAACCTTCACAGAAATCTTTAAAGATTCCGTATCGGAACTGCTTGCCATTATCACTGACGATAGTCTTTGGTACTCCAAATCTTGTTACTATCTGTTCCCACACAAACTTCTCCATCTGCTTGCCCGATATGGTCGCCAACGGCTTGGCCTCGACCCATTTAGTAAAGTAATCGATTGCCACCACTAAAACTTTTACATTGCCAGGAGCTTTTGGGAATGGTCCCACTATGTCGATTCCCCACTTCATGAATAGCCATGCTGCCGTTACCGGTATCAAGTCGTTTTTTGGGGCTTTGGTGGTGTATGAATGGATTTGACAAGAGTCACATGATCGAAGCTCTTCAACAGTGTCCCTATGCATTGATGGCCAGTAATACCCCATCGTCATCATTTTCCTTACGACCGTCCTGGGTCCGGAATGTAGGCCGCAGGAGCCCAAGTGCAACTCCCGTATTACCTTCTTTGCTTGCCTGGGGCCGATGCATCGCATCATAGGGCCTAGGTAAGATTTCTTGTACAGGTATCCGTCTTGGATTGTAAATTGTGGTGCTTTCACTCTTATCTTTCTTGCCTCATCTCTGTTTGCCGGGAGTGCTCCGGTAGATAGGTACGACATGAGGGGAGTCATCCAGTTTGTTCCTTCTTCTTCGATGGGGGTCACTACCTCTTCCTCTTCGATTGAACTTTTCTCCAACGTTTCAACCAGTACTTTTTTGGTGAAGTGTGCGAAAGAGGTTAAAGCTAGCTTGCTTAGGGCATCGGCTATCTTATTCTTGTTTCTGCTTATGTTTTGTATTTTGAAATATTTGAACTGCTGCTTTATCTCCAAAATCTTCCCCAGGTATTTTTTCATTGCTGGTTCTTTGGCTTCATATGTTCCTTCTATGTAACACCCCAAGCCAAGGCTCAGAATATCACGGAAATCATATAGCACAAGGTGGAATTAATGTAGAACATGATCTAAATGCAAATAAAGGATTCAGTGAATCCATACAATAAAAGAAACAAGTATCAAAATATAACAGAAGCAAGTAATCGTCAAGGTTTACAAAACGACATCGAAAGAATGCTATCAATTCTAAGTACAATGCAACATAAGGCGAATGGATCCTTGATCCATATAAGTCCAGTCCGGGTTCAACAGCAAGCAAACAATCAAACTCCACGTCCTGGATACCTGAAAGGTGTACTAAGCATAGTCAACACAAGGTTGGTGAGTTCGCAGTAATGGTCCATAAGGAACCATCGACAATAATCATAATATACGAGTAGAGGCAAAACATGACTTACAGTGAGCCTCTAAGAACAACACAACAACATCCACCACAAGATTATACACAACAGATAAAACGCGTAATAAACATTATACCCAAGTAACGTTCATAACATCAATTCAAAACAGGTATCATATCCTCTTCAGTGGGATTGATACACAACAATAATTCATATCCTCTTCAGTGGGATAGATACACAACATAAGTCATATCCTCTTCAGTAGGATAGATACACAACATAAGTCATATCCTCTTCAGTGGGATAGATACACAACATAAGTCATATCCTCTTCAGTGGGATAGATACACAACATACATACATCACAAGTCCATCAAACATCAAACCTCAAACTAAAGTAAACCATACGTACATACACTTAGGAGGATTCTACTTTCTTCGAATCCTAGATGCTTATATATAGGGTCACCCGCAGCCTTCCCACCACATCTAGAACCCAACGAAGGCATAACCGACTTCCATGTATGCACGTCTATCCTAGCAGTAATAATAATAATAACAATAATAATAATATATATATATATATCGCAATCCTCTACTAAAATCAATCATAACTACATTGCACATACATTTCATACGACTTTACTTTAAGGAATCATAGATGCTTATATATAGGGTCACCCGCAGCCTTCCCACCACATCTACAACTCATTAAAGGTATCATCGTCTTCCATGTATGCACAACATTACTAATCACAGTATCAATTCACTACAAGATCATAAGGTGTAAAGCAAACGCGTATAACAAATGAGTACGCGAATTATTAACGTCAGATCATGTATCATACGTATGTAATACCATAATGTATATCAAATGCGTATCAATAACGTCACCAATGCAACAATAAAAATATGTTTGAGTGTGCACCGCACAAGTCAAGTATAACAAAGCGTATATGAATATTCAACACATTCTCAACATCCATCAATTCCTCTAAACAATGCGTACATCCACTTCGGAGGGTTTTACTTTCATCAGGTTCTAGATGCTTATGTATAGGGTCGTCCGCAGCCTTCCCACCACACCTAAAATCCTTTGAAAGTAAAGCCGACCTCTATGTATGTACTTCTATCCTAAAGAGTTACAATATCGCAACCAAATTCGTAACCATCACACGATCAATCCAAAACCGTCTACCAAACGACAATTAATCGGGAATCAACTAGACACACAATCAAGTCAACCAACCAAACAAACAACACGTATATGTACACTTTCAGCCCGAATCTCTATTGAGTAGGGAGCTACGAAACTCACCTTGCCCGGCAAAGAAGCTAGAATAAGATTACAAACGAGTAGTAGGGTCCACACGTCCACAACCTATAATTATACATCATAATACCATAATGTCAACTCTACAATCATAAACAAGTTGGGTTATCACAATTAGGTCGAGTCACAAACCCTAAATGCCTTTACAATTTAAACGAGTAGGAACAAGACGCATTCGACTCGACCTTATTAGAAATGAGAAGAGATTCATGAAAAAAGAGTGTTACCACAAGAAAATAGACTCTCTTACGATTCCAACGATAGGTCATACGACTTATTTGGACTTACGGATCAAAAGTTATTAACGTTTAAAAATCAACGCGCAACATTTCCCAGAAACTAACCACTGCGCCGCAGTGAGCCTTTGCCAAGCTCACTGCGCCGCAGTGAGCTAACCCAAACTAGACCAGGCCCTAGCCACTGCGCCGCAGTGGGCTAGCCTAAGCCACTGCGCCGCAGTGGCCCCATACTGGACCAGAAGAGCAGCAGCACCAGCATATGCAGAAAACAAGACCAAAACCCTTAAAAACTCGACCCAAACCAACCCAAATCGATTTGTAGGAACTTGTAACTTAATGTGAAGCATAAATAAACACCATTAACCATAAATAAACATAACCCAATCCACAAATTCGACCCAAAACATCAAAATCATAACAAATCGTTCCAACCCTAATCGAAACCCTAGTTTGACCTAAATCGTCTTTTGACTCGATTCAAGACTTGCAATTGTTCAAGATGACTAGAAATGCAATAACAAACATAAGTAGGTGTAAATGGGATGAATTTGACTTACCAAAACTTCTCCTTGAGCTAGAACCCGAAATTAGGTCAAATGGATAAAAATGCAAGACTTCCACCTTTTGATTCTTCGATATGACGATAATGTGGTATAGATGGCGATGAATCTAGTGTTATAACCTTTCTAAACACTAAGTAGATGGTAGAGAGGAGGGAGGAAATGGTCTTGCTTTGTTCTTGAGAGAAAGAGAGAAAGAGATAGATAGATAGAAATGAAAATGAGAGAGGGGGAAAAGGATAAGGGGGGGGGGAAATGGGTCTTGGGGCTGGTGGGTCATAGACTACCCACGGGCCGACCCGTTTCTCTTTTCAAGCCAAGTTACAATCGTTACCCTATTAAACATCGAGTAAACATATTAACGACCCGACCAACATACCACATAGTCATATAATCACAAATGGGCCCAATTATTTCATTCCACAAGTTTGTTAGTCAAATTACACAAAAAGTCAATGGGTCAAGATTCACGGATGTTACATTCTACTTGGAAGGCAACTATTTGTGAGTCGACACAAGCATGGATGTGCTCTACTTTCATCTGTCTAGCGATTCTGAGCCTGGACAGGAGTGCTTCATACTCTGATGCATTGTTGGAGGCTTTGAAATTGAAGCGTAAAGCGTATGTAAACTCTTGCCCTTCCGGACTTATCAGAATCAGACCAGCGCCGGAACCGTCAACACTTGACACTCCGTCCGTGAAGAGTTTCCATGATGCCTCCGGTGGATCTTCATGCTCGCATCGTTCTTCGTCCGGAGGTGTCTTCCTTTTCATCACTTTGGTTTCATGGTGTGCCTCGGCTAGGAAATCAGCTAGCGCTTGACCTTTAATTGCATTTCGAGGACGGAATTCGATTTCATTCTCGCCTAATTCAATGGCCCACTTCGCTAATCTTCCTGACATTTCCGGCTTGCTCAAGACTTGCTTGATTGGTTTTTCAGTCAACACTTGTATCGGGTGAGCCTGGAAATAGCGCTGTCGCCTTCTTGCAGCGTGCACAAGTGCTAAAACCAACTTTTCTATCTCCGGGTATCTGGTCTCCGGCCCGTGAAGGACTCAGCTGACGTGATAAACCGGAATCTGTCCTTTGGCCCGGTTCGTAACTAGGACTGCACTGATTGTTTCTTGTGCGGCTGCGAAGTATATCTGCAGTGTTTCTCCTTTGATTGGTGATGTTATCATTTGCAATTGACATAAGTATTCTTTGATCATTTCGAATGCTCTTTGCGCTTCTGTTGTCCATACGAAGTCCTTCTTCTCTAAACACCCTTTCAAAGTCTTGAAAAATGGTAAAGATCTATCGGCTGATTTTGACAGGAAACGATGGAGGGCCGCGAGTTTGCCATTGAGGCTCTGGACTTCTTTTATGTTTCTCGGGGCTTGCATGCTTTGTATGTCCCGGATTTTGTCCGGGTCTGCCCGAAATCCTTCTTTCGTAACTATGTGGCCCAGGAATTGCCCCGCTCCGCTCCAAATAGGCTTTTTTTCGGGTTTAGCCTCATATTTATGGCTCTAAGAGTCTGAAACGTTTCTTCTATATCATTCAACATTTCTTCTTCATCCCTGCTCTTTATCACCATGTCATCCACATATGCCTCCAAATTCCTGCCTATCTGTTTTCCGAATGCTTTGTCTATCAGCCGTTGATATGTCGCTCCTGCGTTCTTCAACCCGAAGGGCATTTTCTTGTAACAAAATATTCCTTCATTGGCGTAAAAGGCTGTTTTGTCTTCATCAGGTGGGAACATCTGGATTTGGTGATACCCCTTGTAGGCATCTAGAAAACACTTTAACTTGAACCCGACTAGGGACTCGACCTTCCAGTCGATCTCCGGTAGGGGATAACAATCTTTAGGGCATGCTTTATTGATATCCGTGAAATCAACGCACATTATCCATCCACCGTCATGTTTTTTGACCATGATTGGGTTTGCCACCCAGCTTTGATACTTTACTTCCCTTAGAATCCCTGCTTGTACCAAATCAGCTACTTGTTCTTTTGCTGCCTTGCTTCTATCTGGAGCTAGGCTCCGCTTTTTCTGTTTTATCGGCTCGACATGCGGCATTGCGTTCAGCTTGTGTTGAGTGTCAAATTTTTCGCCTCCAATCTCTAACTGCCGTGGAACTCCCGTCATGTCTGCCGGAGTCCAGGCAAAAACATCTTTGTTTTGTTCTAACAACTTTTTAAATTTTTCCTTGATTTCTTTCGGCAAATGCCTTCCGACCAAAACATGTTGCTCTGGGTATTTGTCATTGATGAAGATCTTTTCCTCTGGTCCCTCAACACTGCTTACTTGCTTCATCTTTCGTCTCTTGCTTACGGGCTTCGGTCATATTTACCTGGTGGGCCGTAGTGGCCTCCGAGCGTATGCAGACGATGCCGTAAGGTGTTAGAAATTTTGCCATTGCATGTATCGGCGATGCTATGATGCCAAGTCGGCGCATCGCTGTTCGTCCTAGGATAATATTGTATGGTGACTCTGCCTTTACAATCACAAAGTTTAGTGTCTCTGATCTTACCCTCTGGCCTTCTCTAATTGTAAACGGTAAAACAATCTCTCCAGCTGACCAAGACCTTTCTCCGGAGAATCCTGTCAGGGGGCTGAAACATTCTTTCTTCAACTGTTTCAGTGATGGTTTTAATTTCTGGAAGCAGTGCTCATACATGATTTCGCAGCCACTCCCGGTATCCAGATAGATTCTTTTCACCGGGTGGCTGCCTATGACTGCACTAATTACAATGGGCGCTTCGGAAGCTTCTTCTTCTGGGACCGGAGGGAAACTGATCGCGGTTGACCTTCATGCATCCGGCTTCACCACTCTTTCCTCATTGTGTCTTACATCTGCAATGATTACGTTTATTGGCTCATCCAGTGGTTCCGGCTTCATTTCCGGAATAATCATTTGCTGCTTTCCTTTGTTTTGTCTTTGATTTGGCTCCCTTATCCCCTTCAAAAGACCAGAAAACTTGCCTGTCTTCATTGCTTCTTCTATCCTTCCTTTGAAAACGACACAGTCATTTGTGTCGTGTCCATGGGTGCCATGAAATTCACAAAACTTGGTTATGTCTCTTCCCTTCATGTTGCTTCTTGTTCTTGTTTTCTCTGCGGACAAGATATCTCTGTGTTGCTTAGGTGGAGTATGCAAGGTGCTGTGACTACCGGAAGGAGTATTTGCGTTTTTCGGGTAGGGGGTGTTACGGCCTCTGTCCTGTCGAGGGTTTCTTCTATCTTTGCCCCAGTGACGTTCCCTTCCGTCAGCGCACCCGGCGTACCCTACGTTTCCACTTGTCTCCTGAGCTGTCAGAAATATGTGTGCTTTATCTGTAGCTGCCGTATAAGTTTCGGGCAGGTCCATGGAGAGAAATTCTACCAATGCCTTGTATTTTAAACCATGTATGAAGCCTGAAACCCTTTGGTTTTCGCTTAATCCTCTTATCAGTGAGGTTTCATCGGTGTACCTTGCAATGTACTGCCGGACACTTTCATTTTCCTTCCTTTTGATATTGTGAGCTTCCAAGTGTATCTTTTTGTACTTCCGCTGTTGGCTGAAATGAGATCTGAACTTTGTTTTTAAATCTTCAAAGTTAACTACACTCCCAACCGGTAGGCTGTCTAACCATGCTCTCGCCGTGTCTTTTAATGTTAGAGCAAACATGTGACATGCTACCTGAACCTTCCACTTTTGCATTCGTATCATGCCACTGAAGTGCTTCAAGTGATTATCCGGGTTGTCCTTTCCATCGTACATTTCCATTCCCTTCGGGAGTCCCCCCTCCGGCAATGGGTAGTCTTCAATCCATTGGACAAAGGGACCGGGCTCTGTCTGGACGATCATATCTGCTTCCGGAGGTAGTCCGGTATTACTTGTTCGTTGATTGGACTGTTAGCTATTGAATTGCGGAGGTTGTACCGGAGCACACCCCTGCTGCGGAGTAAAGAATGGGCTATTTTGTCGCATAAAATATTGATGTTGCGGCGGAAAACCATTTAGGAAGTACTGTTGTTGGCCGTATCCCATTGAGGGTACCGATGTAGGCTGCGGCATATACGCGTAACCGTAGCCGTTGTACGTTGGGTTGTATGTTTGGCCTTGTTGATTGACCTGTTGTGCGCGAGCGGTGGTAGGTTGGTGACCGGAGCTTGTGGTGCGGCTGTACTCGTATGATTGGTCGGAGGTGATCCTCCGGTCACTGTTTCACTGAACCATACCCGCCCACCAGCTCTTTGGGATGGGCTTTATTGAGGTGGTGTTTCTGCCTCAATTTCTTCATCTACGTCTTCACTCCAGTCGTCATAATCTAGCCGAGTTTGCACACTGCGCATATTCATGCGCCGTAGACATTCTCTGAGTAATGGCTCGATTGTTTCTGACTGTCTTTCATTGTTGTTTCTTAAAAATCCCGGAGGTGACCGCTGGTTTTCCTCCGTCATTTGTTCGTCACAAGATCAGTTAGTAGAGTGCGGATGGCGCCACTTGTTTAAGCATAAATTTACACGGGCCTTAATATGTTATATGTATACTTAATTTCAGGGGGTTTTAATCTTGTTTAGAACGTGATGGGATTTGTCGAAGACTTGCTAGCGGTTCCCAGTTGGTGTGGATGTAAGTACAACCTCCACGCTACCAAGCATATGAAATGTGTGTGTGAGTGTATTGCATGAATTGAGTATATCCTGATTTGAGGCAAAGGTCTGTTATTTATAGACACCAAGGGAGGGTGGTCCTTGGTGTGTGACGTCTCCATGGCAGGAGGCCGTTATTCGGTGCGTCGTCTAGTGTAACAAATTTTAACTCTTTAGCTGAGACGCCCAGTACGTTTTTGCAGTGTACGAGCATGGACGTTACTAACTCATGGTACTATTGGCTTCGGATTAGCAAGTAATGCCGCAGCCGTAATGACGTCCGTAAGGACTGCCGGAGGGCATGCGTCATCAATTTTATTCTTAAATATTTATATACTTTACATGCTTGTGTGTTCTTTTTCTTTCTTGGCATATTATACTCTATATTTGCATACACTCACACTCTCTTACTCACGCACACAGCATGTGGCATGCCTACATGTCCACACCCACCTACATATTCATGTCAACGCCATTGCCAAATGGAACTGGGATTGCAACTGTACAGGATCATGTACGGGATCACTATTCGCTATGTCCCAAAAATTCGGTCCTATGGGGATAGGCTTGTTCCGAAATGCTTTGGTATGATATACCGTATACTTTGGTATGGTGTAGAATACATAATAGAGCTAGTACTTGATTTTTGTTTCTATGTAACTGAATGGAGGTATGTAGAATTACTTATCTTTGTCTATTGTGAAATCCTGTTGTGTTTTTGACTAGTTATGTGTTTTGTATTTGTTGAGCTATCTTAGAAAGAAGACCCTTCATAAAACAAAAAAAAATAGATAAAAAAAATTCTGGGAAGCAGCTTAGAGATCATATATTGGCTATGTGGAGATCCTACCTTACCTGATTTGATGATGAGATTGTTTTACCAGATGAAGGGAGTATT
The DNA here is from genome assembly GCA_034093135.1 of Erigeron breviscapus. Lineage (NCBI taxonomy): Eukaryota > Viridiplantae > Streptophyta > Magnoliopsida > Asterales > Asteraceae > Erigeron > Erigeron breviscapus. The sequence goes on along the minus strand of CM067167.1, from coordinate 54,568,767 downwards.
GACGTTATACCGGCATTTGAATGGGATATATGGGCTATATGATTGGCAGTATGTTCGGCGTACAGGCATTATATAGAAATTTGAATGAGATGGGTTATAAGAAGGTGATATGTTAAAAGGTCTTTTATCGCCTACCAAGATTTTGAAAATCGATATCGAGATAAGACTTTTTAGGGTGACAAGACTTATAGGGGTAACATATCACATATGCCGTCTCAATAGGTGTGGATCAATGACAGGACATGATTGACACTTTTTACAAACAGATGAAGCTTTTAAAAGTGACATATGTCGCCCCAATAGATATATCTAGTCAAATTAAATTTCTTTAGAAATACAAAACCCCTTTTATGTACTACCTTTATCGATGATAATACACACAATATACATGATTTCCTTTTTTTTTGAACATATAATATACATGATGTAGTTAATATTTTGAGTTTAAAGTTTAAAATGGGTACAAATAGGATCGACCTTAAATACTACAAGTGCATTGCAAAATAGTAATAAACATAAGCCTATTACTTTTTTAATACTCTAACATCAAATTAGATCATGTATAGGAGTGCATCTATTAATGATCTTTATGTTCTTGTCGTTATAATATAATGGGTAAGGGTCAGGGGCGACATGTCCAACCGATCCATAAACATCACAATCTATCATTATCTGGTCTGATTATTTTGACCAGGCTTAAAGCGTCAACATAAAGACTTGTCGGATGACATATGTCGCCATAAAAATCAAGTCCCATTAACAATTTTCATACTCCTAATAATATACCGGATTATGTTAATCCTATTATATATTTCAGTCACTTATTTACTCATCAATTATTATCTCAACTATTTCATTATATGGTTTTGGTGATGGTCATCATTATATATATAGACAATCATTCTAACTAAAATATGTCATTATTTTATATCTCATTCTTGTGTTAGTTTGACTCTATTACTAACAAGTGATGTAAAATGTAAAAATGATGTTTGTTATCATCTGAAACAAATATTTCTTTCCAAAGCTCACGTTGTTTTTGCTTGCATGTTAGGGGGTAAGGAGTGGTGGCCGGGTTGATGATTTTATGCCTTGAACCCGGCGGTAACACCGCCGCCACCATGAAATTTATGGTTGAGCGGCTTGGGTGATAGTATGGGAACCCGCGGTTCATAAAATCAAAAGAGGAGGAGAAGCGTGGTCCTTGTGACCGTTTGTGGGACCCAATTTCAAAAATCCTGCCGTTACTTTTACTACATAAAAAAAAATTATCCCCTTTTTACCTTTATTTAACCAATTCTTCTTCCATTTCAAACACAACAACAATATATTCAACAAAAACACATACACTTTCACATACACTATAAAAATGTCTACTTCATCTTCATCCAACGAAATCATCCTCCCGCCTATGCTACCCGACTGATCATTAAGGACGACGGGAGGGCAATATCACCGGTTCATATAATGGACCCACCGACACCGATAGTGTATGATCCTAGCGTTTTACCGGAGTTACATGACGAAAACGTCCATCATCGTCTCCGGTATGATCTTACAGAGCATGTATCGGGTCTAGATTTGGCATACCTCGATGACCCGGCTTTTCAACCACCACCGATTGAAGATTTAATTTAGTATGTTTTAGTATGTTGTGTGTTTTAGTATTAAAAATAATGTTGAAGTGTTTTTTTTTAGTTGTTTTTAAATGTAGTATTGTGTTTTTATTTATAATATGTTATGTTTTAATAATAAAATGTTATGTTTTTTATTTATTTAAAATAGAAAAATAAAAGTTGGGAGGGTTGAAAATTTTATGGAATGCCAGTAAAAGAAGTTGGGAGGGTTGAGTGGGAGGGTTGAAAAGGTAAAATGAGGTGGATAAATATTATTGGTTGGATTTGGGAGGGTTGATAAATTCTTGTGTACCACTCCTAGTCCCCTTATAGTGGATGTGGGTAGTAATTAATGGTGTAGTAATGTTTTTCTACAAATTTTTGTTTCAACTTTTAATCACTTATTAAATTAAACTGTTAATGTTTTTGTCTCTCAATCTATACCAATTGTAAGGCTAAAGGTTCTTTTTTACCGAACCGAAATAAGCCTTTTTTTAAATTGAGATAAAACAGTCTATATTTCAATCTCTTTTATATAACATCATAGACGATTAACACTGTGTTTTTCGAGTGTTATCTATACTTATCTTATAGAAAGTATATCCCTCATGTTGAAAGTTACATAGAGAAAATTACATTATTAGCCATTTATCTTTTAAAATATCTTCATTAATTCTTTACATCAATTACTTTTACATCAATTATCTACATCACTCGACGCCGTCTCTACCACCAACAGTCGTTCCTACCACCATATCATCACCATCATAAACACCGATGTGCAAAATCGAGTTTTAAATTTATAAACAAGAAATACCGATTTTACTACCTAATGCACACTCTCGGGCAGTGGACCCGTTCGTGTATAGTATAGATAAATGGTAAGTCAGGATCGATCACAGGGACTAAGTAAGCAATTCTTCAAATAAAGTAGTTCAAGTAGAAATGGGGGTTTTGTGACCGAATTGTCACTTTGCAACAAGTAAAAGTAAATAAATTAAATCCGGTATGACCGGGGCAGGATTCGTCTGAAGACGAAAGTAAAAATAATTTGTATGACAATAATTTAAAAGGCATCCATCTTAATTTCGCTCAACAATACGCTCAGATTGCACATAAATGAAGTTCAAATCCAAATTAGTTGATTAAATAACCGAGACTCAAACAAAGCACCAACCCCGTACCCGTCAAGTTAATGACATCATTTGATTCTCTTGCTTAAACTAGTTTCGTTACAAAGACCGGTACCCCAAGACATCTTTTATAACTTCCCTAATCAAACAATTGGTTTGGTTATTAAAATAACAATTATACCTATCGATTGTACCCAACCGTTAACACATTCCTCCCTATTATCATGAACGATTATCTACCGTACCCGTCATAGACCCAATCGTTTGTACCCAAACCATCAAAATGAAATATATGAAATCAATAATTACCATTAAAGACACACATAAATCACCAATCAATTCAAGATAATTTATAAAGAAGAAATACACTAAGATCTCGATATAACGTTAAATGATATCAATATTGAATTAATAAAATCGTGCAATCTTTACATATTGTCTCACTCCATCAAGATGGATGATGAAGCGATTAGCCACTCATATCAAAATAAGAATAACAAATAAAATATGAAGAATTCATTGTTACCGAATGATAATAATCGAAAGCTACAAACGAAATTGATCCAATCGTGTTTGAAATCCTTAAATATGATAAATAGATGAAAATATCTCTGAAAAAGTCTTCAAAAACGGCTGGGAGAAGAGAAGAAGGGTTTTGGGATGTTTTTGCATGCTATTTATATGTCTCCCAAAATCTGCCAGAACCGCCCCCAATTGCGGCGCAACTAATGTAGTTGCGGCGCAACTAAGTTTGACTCGTGAGTTGACTTTGACTTTCATTGACCAAGGCTGGCTTGAACTTGAATGCATTGCGGTGCAACTGTGGGAGTTGCGGCGCAACTCAACTTAATCTTCTGCTTTTCGATTGCGGCGCAACAAATAGTTGCGGCGCAATTGAACGTTGACTCGCGTTGACCTTTGACCATTGTTGACTTGTGGCTGGCCAGGAATAAAAGGCGTTGCGGCGCAACTAGGACAGTTGCGGTGCAACTTAACTTCTGTTAATTCGTTGCGGCGCAACTCCTAGTTGCGGCGCAATTGTCCTTTTGCCAGCTTTGACTTTTGTTGACTTTCTGCAATCTTCATCCAAATGCTTCCGAAATCCTCCGTTAGCACTTACTTCACCTCAACAATGTCGTTTTCTCCAGATTTACGCTTAAATACCTGTTAGTAACCTGAAACACTAACAAATACCATAAACGCACCAAATGTATACAAAAACGACTCATAAACCATGCAAATTCAACTAAATACAATGTGGGAAATGGGTATAAAATACGACACATCAAATCCCCCCACACTTAAGCTTTGCTTGTCCTCAAGCAATTCCAAACTTCAAAACTCAATTTACCTTGGTACATATGGGAATAACATTACAGTAATCAAAAAGAAGCTAAACCATCATTGAAAATGAAACGAGATGGTTAGGCAGTTTTAATCTTAAATGAAAACTGGAATGTTTGACAATACTTGACTGATATACAAGCCTTAATAACACGACTAATGATATCTCGTCTATCCTACTCCAACTAACTTACTCTTGGGGTTGAATATTTGAATAATCACTCAATGCCTAGTCGTGATGCATAATCTTTTAACCATAGGCTTGTACTAGGTTCGTTTCTTCACCGCCATGATACAAGCACCACAACGTCTATCAAAAGAGGACTTTAAGGGTTTTAATGAACTTCTGAGGCTAAACAAGGTATTTAAAAGGGTATGGAAATTTAGGTAAACAAAGGGTGTTAAAAACAAATAACACAACATTTAACAAAGTTTTACATAATAGTCTAATCCATTAAATCCCATGTCACTAGTTGCCAACGGTCCAAAACCCGAGAAGTTGTCCAGACAATACCCCCAATAGACGATTAAAAACCGACACCATTGTGGTGTATGACACTAAACAACTCAATCAACCAAATCTAACCATGTTGGCTTAAACAAACGCGCCAACCCACAAATAACAACTTAAGATTATAACATTCAGATCCTTTTCGTTGGTGTAATTGATGTACCAACTTACAAAAATGATTTGACCAAAAGTGAGAAATACCAACTGACAGCCCAAACTCTTTTTCTTTCTTTTTTTCTATTTTTTTTTTCTTTTTCTGTTTTTCAATTCTTTTATTCTTTTTTTTTGTGAGCTACTTTTACTCTGACTAATTGGTATTCTCTTAAATAACATTTGAAACAGTGACAAATCATATACTCATATGCTCAAATGAACGATCCAGACTTTATCCAAACAAACATGACGAAATCAATCTATTCTCAATAACCGAGAATATCCCAACCCGACATAAAGAACAACCCCAAACCATCCACTAGCATAGGCAACCAATGACCCACCAGGACTTCGACTATCGGTATGGCTAGGAAAAGGTATATATTAAGGGTGGATTTAATAACAAAGAACAGGCTAGTGACAACAAGTTTTCTATTGTTTCTTGCACTAAAAGTGAGTGCAACACAAGGGTTTAAAACAGGGGATTCACTAACCAGTGTAGTTAGCTACTAAGCACATTAACAAAGCATGCACATAACAATTTTTTACGAAACAAGGGGTGAATCAACAAAGAACAAAGGTTTTATCCTAAATTTGCCTCTTCTGATAAATAACACGGAACGATCAACCAGGACAAGTTCTAGAATCAACGCAATCACCGGCACACTCATAGCAAATGAAATAATCCGGAAATGAAAAATCAACCTCAAACTTGCACATCATAGTTCAGAGCTCTAAATAGAACCATTACTTTTGAATAAATCCAAAAGCCTACGAGAGGGACAAATTTATAAGGCTAATAATTCCAAAACCGAAACACCTATCATAACTAGCAATAAATCAATAATCTCACAATTTGGGTGTTTTGGTGCTTTGAGCGTGCTAGTCATATTATTAATCCAGAAGGGATTGCCTAATTAATCAGTCAAAACACATTCCACATATTAAAATTTGTACCAAGGGTGTAGTCAAATTGCTTATTAAGTTCTATAATTAAGTGACAAAAGCAATTAACTACAAGGACAAGCATGCAAAAGTTCAAAATTCCTCAAAAATACCCGACTTTTCCTATTTACCACCCCACCCCCCCCCACACACACTTGAGTTGGACAATGCCCTCAATGTCCAATGAACTAAGGCAAACTAAGGGAAATAGGGGAAAGTAAAGAAAAATAAAAGCAAGAACAAGAAAAACTTGCCGGGTATGACGAGTGTTCCATGCTTGAAAATGATGCCAACAAAATATGTCGCTGAACTTACTGCCAGCATATGCATATGACATTCAACTTGCTATCAACATGAACACACAATTAACGAGCAACATAATCTAATAAACCATGCATTCATCCTATCCCTAATTATTCAAACGGAAATGGAAAAATAAAATACGATGTTCCATCACCCTTAAGGGTGATTACAAACCAGAATAATAAAAGTAAAGAAAAAGTACTGAAAGGAAGATTGTTCAAACACATAATACAAGCCATCACAACCAATAGACGGCAGCAGCATCATCCCATCATATATCACTGAGGAGGGTGAGGGTAACCAGGCATAGGTCCTGTACCAAAAATCGATCCAACCACCTGCTCAGCAAACGATGGTTCTGCCGAACCTGATCCTCCAGCATCCGCACCATCCTGTGTACCTGCAAAAGACCCAAAGCTAACAGGGTTATCGGGCCCCGTTCCTCCAAGATCATGGGAAGGAGCAACCTCGAACTGACGCTCTGGTGGAAAGAAGAAACCACCACCAGCCTGTGCTCTGGAATAAATATACTGGGAGGGCGGTAGTCGGGAATAGGATCAGGCCGATGGAAATCCTGACCCGTGTACTGGGCCTCCCACATGGGCTAATAGCGCTGCTGATCATGCATCACACGCCCCACACCCGAACCAACCCATCTGAAATCACTATCCATCCTCTGTTGGAACTGCTCATGGGAATGCTGAAAGTGCTGCTGAGACTCCCACATGTTACTAACCAAAGTCCCCAAAGAAGAGAAGTCCCAAGGACCTGAAGGGGCGGCAGAAGAGGAAGATGGCCCCTCAGTAGGTGTAGTGGTAGCACGACGCTTAGTACGTCGTGCGGGCTCTAGCGGCTGCTCTGGTGCATCAGCCATCTCCACATCATCATCATCACCTGCCTCTGCCTCCTCCTCATCATCAGAGGCAGCACCACCAAAATCAATCAACTCTGGAATAGCATGCTTATGAGCTAGAGGCTTAATCAATTTCCAACGCTTCAAATCATTCCAAGTGAACGGCTTCATAGGTTTGCAGTTCAAAGCGACTGCATTATCAGCACCCTCAAAATACTTCACCATCTTGGAAATAAAATGACCACATACTAACCCCCTATCACGAACTCCTTTTGTCCCCATATGTTTGGCCAACACATAGGGAGCACATGCTTTCCTATAAACATCACCTTCATCAAACAACCTCAATAACCATAAATCCTCCATATATAACTTGTCCGGGTGATTAGTCCTTTGGACAAAGGAATGGACTAACATCTTGTGGAACAAGCGCAAAATAGGCGACTGAAGTGTATTCGCCCCACAAGCTGCTTTCCAAGCGCGACCCCCAGACACCCGGTTATAGTACTCTCTAAAATCACCTGCATCCCTAGTAAAACCAGAAGTAGTCCTAACAGCAGTGGCTAAGAGACGCTCGAAAGCAGGATCATCCAACATCTCTTGGGTGTACATCCCCGTGCACAACCCAAACTCAGCAATAGTGAGGTTTCTATTAACACCCCCACAACGAAAGAAAATGACCTGATCAGCAAATACATCCTTTGCTTTCTCTATGTTCTCAACAGAAATAGTCGAATAAACCTCCAAACACCACTCCTTACAAACTATCTCCCGATTCTGAAATATATCAAACCACAAACTAAATTCTTTGGCAACGGGATTACCATCCATATCATTCGAACTACCCATCAAATGCATATACCTACTTATACCCCCACGAGCATTTAACGTATCCAACATACTAGATTCCATATACCTTGGTTCAACTATGTCTTTTTGAAAAATAGTGGCCAACCTGTTGGTATATTCAACCTTCTTCTCGGGAGGAGCTCTAGGGAATCGTAACCACGGGTGGGTAGGAATTCCCATAGCAGTGGCTTCAGGAGTAAGACCACTCTCAACAGGTGCAGCAGCCGACGAGCTTCTTGCCTTGCCTCGTCCTGCACGGCTAGAGGAAGCGGGTTCCTACACATACAAGAAACAATTAAAACATTGAAACCCGACATATAAGCATATATATAAGCATAACCATGGCAGGGCTGACACAAATCGAATTGCGGCGCAACTTCCTTCATTGCGGCGCAACTTCACTGTCTGTAATTCAGTTGCGGCGCAACTAGGAGTTGCGGCGCAATTGGCTGTTTTCTGGGTTGGGTTCGAGCAACAGCAGGAGTTATTACACCAAAAATCCACCAAAAATCCTCAGACATAATTCCCAATCTTAATTCAAGGGTTTATCCATCCAATTTATTAAACAAGCGTAATTAAACCCTAATTAATTTAATCACCCAATTCATGAACAAAACATCAATCTTTCTAACAAATTATCCCAACCCACATTGTTCTTCAAACCAAATAATCTCAAATTCGACCTCTAACAAGTAATGAAAGCATAATATCAAGCAAAATCGAATTGAAACAAGAACAAATGGCAAGAATTGAATAACAAACAAATAATGAGATTAGAGAGTGGATCAGACTAACCTTTCCAGTTCGAGTCATGGTGAATGATAATGAAGATTTAAGAGAAGAGTAGAAGAAAAATCAAGAAGAAAAAGGGATTGGATCGGTAGGCAAGAGAGGAAAGGAGGTAGGTGCTCAATTATTTGAGAAAAATAAGTGTGTGTGAATATGAGCCCCAATCCCCTTTTTGTAACTCTGTTGACCCGGTTTGACCCGGGTTGCGGCGCAACCCCACCCGTTGCGGCGCAATGCCTTATTGCAACTTCCTTCATTGCGGCGCAACTTCCTTCATTGCGGCGCAACTTCCTTCATTGCGGCGCAACTTCACTTCATTGCGGCGCAACTTCAGTTGCGGCGCAACTGTTGCGGCGCAACAACTACCTGCGGCGCAACTGAAAAACAGAAAGATAGGTTGCGGCGCAACTTGTATAGTTGCGGCGCAACCCAACAGAAGCATTGCGGCGCAACTTATGTTGCGGCGCAATTCACCTCCCCCACACTTACCTTTGTTTTCTTCCTTGAAAACGACTTACCGGAAGGCATGAGAGCGGCTCCTACCTGCAATTCTTATTAAAACACATTACCAATGACAAATAAACAATAATGAAAACAAGAAACACGGGTTGCCTCCCGCGAAGCGCTTAAGTTATTAACGAGTCTTTAGCTCGACTCACAGTCCTTTCTTCATTGATCCATTCCGAAAAATGGAAGCTCGTCAACGACGACTCCCACATTTTCCTCTTCTTCATGATAAAGCTTCAACCTGTGACCATTAACAATAAAAGTAGCTCCATCCGATTTAAACAATTCAACATAACCAGACGGATAGACATGTTTGATCACAAAAGGGCCGGTCCACCTAGAAGTCAACTTGGGTTGCTTGAACTTATACTTGGAAAGGAACAACAAAACTTTATCACCGGCTTTAAAATCCTTCTCTCTAATCCTACGATCATGCCAAACCTTAGTCCTCTCTTTGTAGAGCCTAGAATTCTCATAAGCATTCAACCTCAACTCATCTAACTCATGTAATTGCAACATTCTCAATTCACTACTTTCAACTAAGTCCATATTGCAATTCCTAAGAGCCCAATAAGCTTTATGCTCTATTTCTAAAGGCAAATGACATGTCTTCCCATAAAGCAACCTATAAGGTGTAGTACCAATTGGAGTCTTAAATGCGGTTCTAAAAGCCCATAATGCATCATCCAACTTCTTAGACCAATTTTTAGGATTATCACCTATGGTTTTCTCTAAGATTCGTTTTAAAGCCCTATTAGTGTTTTCTACTTGGCCACTCGTTTGCGGGTGATAAGAAGTAGAGAAACGATGATGAACACCATACCTCTTTAACACCTTAGCAAGTTGGTGATTCGCGAAATGAGTTCCACAATCACTGATTAAGGCCTTAGGACAACCAAAATGACAAAACAATTGCTTTAAGAAATCATATGACAACCCTTGCATCATTAGTTGGCAAGGCCTTAGCCTCGGCCCATTTCGAAACATAATCAACCGCCACTAAAATGTAAAGACACTTATTTGAAGGCGGAAAGGGTCCCATAAAATCAATTCCCCAAACATCACAAACTTGAATGAAGTTCTGTGGCATCTCATCCTTCTTTGAAATGTTACCTTGACGTTGACAAACTTCACACGTCTCCACTAATGTTTGAGCTTCTTTGAAGATTGAAGGCCAATAAAATCCTGCATCAAAAACCTTCTTACCGGTTACAGATGGTCCATAATGACCACCGGTTGGTCCATAGTGGCATGCATCCAAAATCTTCTGGGTTTCTTCACAGGACACACATCTCCTGATCATGCCATCTGCACACATTCGAAACAAATATGGTTCTTCCCAGAAATAATGCTTAATCTCAGAAAAGAATTTCTTTTTCTGTTGATAAGACATTTCCTTAAGAAGAACACCTGCACATAAATAGTTAGCAATGTCTGCATACCATGGATCCTCCTCCACATCCACCTGCATTAGAAACTCGTCAGGAAAAGCATCATTAATATCATGCTCCTTTAACTCCTCAAGGTGAGGGTTTTCGAGCCTACTTAAGTGGTCGGCTGCCACATTTTCAGCCCCACTTTTATCTTTAATCTCAATATCAAATTCTTGTAAAAGTAAGACCCAACGAATTAAACGAGGCTTAGCATCTTGTTTCGAGAACAAGTACTTCAAAGTCGAGTGGTCGGTGAACACAATAGTCTTATTCAAAACCAAATAGGGTCTAAACTTATCAAAGGCATAAACCACGGCTAACAACTCTTTCTCGGTCACGGTATAGTTCTGTTGAGCCGGGTTTAAGGTCTTGCTAGCATAGGAAATAGGGCGGAAATGTTTATCCTCCCTTTGGCCTAACACGGCCCCTAAAGCATAGTCACTAGCATCACACATCAACTCAAATGGTAAAGACCAATCAGGTGGAGACATAATGGGTGCATTGGTCAATTTGTCTTTAAGTAAGTTGAATGCATTTAGACACTCCTTATCAAAATTGAAGGGGACATCCTTTTCTAACAACTTGGTCATTGGCCGGGTAATTTTCGAAAAATCCTTTATAAACCGACGATAGAACCCGGCATGACCCAAAAAGCTTCTAATTGATTTGACATTAGTGGGTGGAGGCAACTTAGCTATAACATCAATTTTGGCTTTATCTACCTCTAAACCCGCTTTTGAAACTTTGTGTCCCAACACTATCCCCTCTTTTACCATAAAGTGACACTTTTCCCAATTCAAAACCAAGTGTGCCCTTTCACACCTTTCAAGCATTTTATCAAGACTATTAAGACAACTCTCAAAAGAACTACCAAATACCGAAAAGTCTTCCATGGAAGTTTCGATCATGTCTTGAAATATTGCAAGCATACATCTTTGAAAAGTTCCAGGGGCATTGCAAAGACCAAATGGCATCCTCCTATAGGCATAAGTGCCAAAGGGACAAGTAAAGGTGGTCTTTTCTTGGTCCTTGGGGTCAATGGGTATTTGGAAGTACCCAGAGAACCCATCCAAAAAGCAAAAATACTCGTTACCGGCGAGCCGTTCGAGCATTTGATCAATAAAGGGCAAGGGAAAATGGTCTTTGCAGGTAGCATCATTTAATCTCCGATAATCTATACATACCCTCCACCCCGTGACAGTCCTAGTGGGAACCAATTCATTTTTATCATTTAAAACTACGGTCATCCCACCCTTCTTCGGTACACAATGTACCGGACTTACCCATGAACTATCCGAGATGGGGAATATGATTCCCGCGTCAAGCAACTTAGTTATCTCTTTTTTAACCACATCCTTCATGTTGGGGTTCAACCTACGTTGCCTTTGCACAACCGGCTTAAAATTATCAATAAAGTTTATGGTGTGTTTGCAAAATTCTGGACTTATACCCGGAATATCGGAAATTTTCCATGCAAAGGCCTTTTTATGGGCCTTTAGGACGGTCATAAGTCTAGATTTCTCATCCTCCATTAATGAGGACGAGATGACAACAGGTAAAAGAGATGTACCTTCCAAATATGCATACTCAAGATGATCCGGAAGCGGTTTAAGTTCCAAGTCGGTAGGAGGATTATCTACCGAGGTTAGCACCCGTGTGCTATCACTAGTGGTGATCTCTTCAAAAGCTTCATCTTCCGGAGGCGTTTCATCAACACTTAACGCCATGATCTCTTGCATCATCTCTCCAACCAACTCTTGCTCTTCTTCACTTCAAGCTAGCAATGTTTCACCTTCTTCCATGTCCAAGAAGTCCATAAGCTCCTTCTCCAAAGCACCTTCTTCTTCAATCACATCTAACCTGAAACAAGTTTCATCACAAGAGTAAGGGTGCTTTAGTGCTCTATCAACATTGAAAATGACTCGGTCATCACCGACCCCTAAGGAAATCTTGTAACACCCGTTGTTTAAAAACCTGGATTTTCAAAACTTTCGCCCAACGGCGTTTATTAATAGCGGAAAAGGATCTCATATAAATCTGCCCATCCGTAACCGGATGAAACATTTATAAACCTTTGGTGTTACTTAATTGCATCATCGAAATAATAAAAGAAAATCCAAGTCTTGGCACCAACATAAATGCCAAATATTATTACATGATCTTACGTCATAATATCGTAAATAAGTAGCCAAACATCATGAACATCATAAGCATCATATAGCATTACACATTAGGAACATCATAATCCTAAGTGTGCCTAACTTTCTTCGTAACTTTCCTTACTTCGTATCTTTCTTTATTTCGTATCTTTTCTTTGTTTCTTTGCCTAGACGTAGGCTAAGTGACTTATGCCACTTACATAGGGATGTGGGGTTGTGTGTAGGCGGTCATAGACCATACAGGGAGTCCTCACACCCGACATGATGGGTAACCAATAAGGGGTCCATCGGCGTCGTTAAGGAAAGACAAAGTCATTTCCAACTGAATAAACCGTTTATGCCTTTACGCATTGGTGGTTAGTTACTCCACCCGGAATAAACAAACATAACTATGTCACAAGGAGCAACTCAAGTGACCACGTACGCACTAGCTTTACAACTAGCACGGGTTAAGCTTAACACAACTTTAAATATGCTCGAGACTTCATTATTATGTTAGTTTAGGCTACACTTTCACCTAACTAACCACTTTTATCTTTCTTTACTTTATCTTTGATTAGGCTACACTTTCACCTAAGCTAAGCACATGTTTCATCTTTACTTTATTTCAACTTAGGCTACACTTTCACCTAAGTTAACCACATAACGTCATTTCTTTAGTTTAGGGCCCTTAACGTGCACGTGAACATGGCAATTCCTAATCAAAGGACTAGTGACTAAGTGATCAAGCCACACATGTAATCATATCATAAACATGCCATCATTTCGTGTTCACATATCAGAAGCATAACATCATATCACGATCAATTAATCTTAAACATAACATCATATCATGATCACATAACATAAACGTGGCATCATATCATATTCACACTTCATAAGCATATCATCATTCCATAATATGGGAACTTACCTTATGCCTTTGCAACCTGCATATACATGTCATTCATCATAGAAAAGTAAGCATCATATCCCGTATCAACCTCCCATAATCCCCTTTACTTTACTTTTAATCATACATAAACGTTTGGAAGGTTTTACTTATGAAAACGTGTTTTGTTATACCACCAGGTGACAAAAGATGTTATCTTACCTCAGTGCTGCTTATCAACGAGTTAAAAGTATCTTATAGTGCTTGCTAAGTGCTCCCGACAACCTAGAACGAGTATAAGATCGAAATATAAGCTAAACGAAATACTTTGTGCAACCTGGGCATCAGGTGCGTCGCACCTAACATGTGGTGCGTCGCACAAATCCATCAGAAAATTCTGATCATAAGCAGGTGCGCCGCACCCACCCTTTGGTGCGCCGCATATCGGGCTCTTAGCTGAAATCCACTTTTTCAATTTGGGCTGTGGTGCGTCGCACCACCCTCCTGGTGCGTCGCACCTGGAGTGTCGACCAGAACCCTAATTTTATTCATTGATCAAACGAATTCCATACGAACCCATACCCCAAATCCAACCTGGGGACTTAAAGTTAACCCTTTTAATTGTACTTTCATCAACTTTAATCATCCTATTAATCCTTTAATCCTTTACATCATAAATCGAACATTAAAACACCCGAATAACATGAATTCGATAAATGTTTGATCCAATAACCCAACCCAAACCCCATGGCCTGGATTGAAAACTCAACTAAGACTCATAAGATCAGATTTCAAAGATAATATTACCTATATTACCTGTGGATGACTTAGAGGATTCAAGATCTAATCAAAACTTGATCAAAACGATACAACACGATTGAATCTTGAAAGAGACTTTGCTTTGGAGAGGGAAAGGATCGGATGGAGGGTTTCACACACATAAGATCTGATTTTGTGACAATTAGGGATACCTAATTGCACCTAAAACCCTGGCCATCAACTCCTAATGTTACACTTAGGACCCCTCAACTTCATAACTTACTTTCTTAGCTTAATTCTCTTACCGGGAGACTTAACGATCTACAAGCACTTTACTTTCATGAATTTACTTTAATTACTTTCATTATACATCATATTAATCATTTCACATATCATACATAAGCATTTATCACATAATCCCAATAAGGGCACATAACTTAACGAATCTAACATTGACTAACGGTCAAGTCCATAAGTCAAACTCGAAAAGTTTGGGATGTTACAATTTCCTTAGCCTTAACTCGGATGATAGCATCCGCGGTCATAATGAATGGTCGGCCAAGAATGAAGGGGACTTTAGCATCCGCCTCCATCTCAAGAATAACAAAATCAACCGGAAATATCATGTGCCCTACTTTAATTTGCAAATTTTCCGCTATCCCCATGGGATATTGGAAAGAATGATCCGCGAGCCTAATGCTTATGCGGGTAGGGGTCAACTCTCCTAAGGACAACTTCCTATACACAGAATAAGGCATCAAATTGATACTAGCCCCAAGATCGGCCAATGCCTCACACAAATAAGCACCAAAAGAACAAGCAATTAGAAAACTCCATGGATCTTCCAACTTGGGAGGAATCTGATTCTGAATGATTGCTGAACATTCGGCACTCATAACTGCAGTCTTAGCCTCTTCAAGCTTCTTCTTATCACTGACAAGTTCCTTGAGGAACTTCGCATAGTTTGGCATACCTGCAATCAAATCAACTAAAGGAACAGTTATATTAACAAACTGAATAAGATCAACAAATTTCTTAAAATGTTCCTTGACTTTTTCTTTCCTCAACCGTTGAGGAAATGGAATCTTTGGTTGATAAGGCTTCACCGTCGATTTCTCAGCGGGTTTGGATGGAACGGCCGGTATCGGCACGGCTTGGTTCGGTTCCATCTCAACTTCTTCATCACCCGTTTCTTCATCTTCATTAACCTGCACGAGTGGGGTAGAGTCATCAGGTAAAGGGTTTGCAGAGTCATAAGTCTTACCTGTCCTCGTAGTGATGGCATTCACTTGCTCATTTCGAGCATTGGGAGGGGTGTACTTCTGTCCTGATCCTTGATTATTTTGCCCTTGATTATTGAATTGAGGCTTTGGGTTCTGCTGAGTGTTGCTCGGTAAAGTACCGGGCTGCCTATTTGAGTTTCCTAGTCTCTCAATCCTTCCTTCTAAATCCTTAATGGTGGCTTGTTGATTCTTTGCTCCTTGATCCAACTTATGTCCGAGCCCATCCAAGCGAGTAGTCAACGCGTCCAACACAGAAATCACCTTCTTGGACTCTTCTGCAACATGTTCATTAGTTGCTTTCTGGGCACTAATGAAATCCTTCACTATGTCTCTTAGTTCTGGATCCGAGCCTCGTTGATTGTTGAACCTACTAAACCTGTTACCACCATAACCAGAACTGTTAGCATTAAAAGAAGAAGAAGTAGGGTAAGAACTACCTGATGGCCGGTTTTGATAACCGGTATTTTGGTTGAAATTCCCTTGATTCTGAACGTAACTAACATCTTGCACTGGTTTATCCGGGCAATCCTCCGTATAATGCAAGTCCCCACAATGCTCACAACCGTCAGCCATAACCTTAACATCTCTTTCAAGGTTCTTGAATCTATTATCTTGATTATCAAACCTCTCATTCATTTGCTTCGAGAGAGCCTTGACTTCAGTAACAAGTTTTGAGTCCTCACTACTTTCCACCTTAGCCACAGTGGTTCTACTGGATCTCTTGTCTCGGTCCTCATCTCTTGTTGAATACTCCTTCGCCATATCTTCAAGAATCTTGTATCCTTCATTCGGGGAAATGTTGTTTAAACTTCCCCCAAATGCATAACCGAGCTCCCTTTTGGTCTTTCTATCCAAGCCATCATAGAAAATCTCAAAACTTTCTTCAGTACCCATACTATGTCCGGGGCAATTCCTGAGCATTTCCTTGAACCGTTTCCATGCATCAACAACATCTTCACCGGATTCTTGAGAAAAACCTCTGATTTTATTTTCTAATTGCCTTTGAGTTCTCACAGAATAAAACTCATCAATAAATCCTTCACGAAGTTCGGCCCAAGTGGTGAATGAGTTATCGGGTAACTCCTTAAACCAAGCAGCTGCATCTCCAATGAGAGTTAGTGGAAATAGTTCCAACTTAACAGCCTCAGCTTGCCCTGTTCCATACTGATATAATCTGCAGATCTTCTCAAACCTCTCAAGATGTGCATATGGGTCATTTCTTCGAATCCCATCAAACTTATCCTCTTCAACACTCTTGAGGTGATTCCCTTTCAAAGAAAAATCTACTGAAATAGCCGGAGGGCGAATAGCTGTGCCCCGGTCCGCCGGTATATTTCTTCTTCTCTCCCCGTAAGGACGGGCGTTCAGATCTATCGGTTGTTCATCACCCATTCCGTTTCTCCTCGGTTGTTGGTTAATATTAAGGTTAACTCGAGGGAATACAAGTACACTCGGTTCAGGTGTTTGAACTTTATCTTCTGGGTCCGAGTCTTCTCCTGTTCTAAAGATCCAAGCTGCGTCTTCCGAACTATTAACCACTTTCTCTTTCAAGGCTTGGTCCGGTGGAGCTTGATTTGCGGTTTCTAAATCTATTTTGACTGGTGTGGAGGGTTCCTGGTTATCTCTTGACACAAGTCGACGTCTGACTTTCCCTGGATTAGATAATGGGCTAAGCAAAGGTCGGCCAGAAGCTCTTGTGTTCATCAACTAGCAAGAACCTGCACAATCACCACAAACAAACCGTCAACCGCACCTGTGGTATAAATAAAAGTAAATAAAATACAATCTATCTAGTAAAACAATAACTTTCTCACAAATGAATGTGAAAAAGGATCGAACTACAAAATAAACAACTACTTAAACAAAAGTCCCCGGCAGCGGCGCCAAAAACTTGATGTGCAAAATCGAGTTTTAAATTTATAAACAAGAAATACCGATTTTACTACCTAATGCACACTCTCGGGCAGTGGACCCGTTCGTGTATAGTATAGATAAATGGTAAGTCAGGATCGATCACAGGGACTAAGTAAGCAATTGTTCAAATAAAGTAGTTCAAGTAGAAATGGGGGTTTTGTGACCGAATTGTCACTTTGCAACAAGTAAAAGTAAATAAATTAAATCCGGTATGACCGGGGCAGGATTCGTCTGAAGACGAAAGTAAAAATAATTTGTATGACAATAATTTAAAAGGCATCCATCTTAATTTCGCTCAACAATACGCTCAGATTGCACATAAATGAAGTTCAAATCCAAATTAGTTGATTAAATAACCGAGACTCAAACAAAGCACCAACCCCGTACCCGTCAAGTTAATGACATCATTTGATTCTCTTGCTTAAACTAGTTTCGTTACAAAGACCGGTACCCCAAGACATCTTTTATAACTTCCCTAATCAAACAATTGGTTTGGTTATTAAAATAACAATTATACCTATCGATTGTACCCAACCGTTAACACATTCCTCCCTATTATCATGAACGATTATCTACCGTACCCGTCATAGACCCAATCGTTTGTACCCAAACCATCAAAATGAAATATATGAAATCAATAGTTACCATTAAAGACACACATAAATCACCAATCAATTCAAGATAATTTATAAAGAAGAAATACGCTAAGATCTCGATATAACGTTAAATGAAATTAACATTGAATTAATAAAATCGTGCAATCTTTACATATTGTCTCACTCCATCAAGATGGATGATGAAGCGATTAGCCACTCATATCAAAATAAGAATAACAAATAAAATATGAAGAATTCATTGTTACCGAATGATAATAATCGAAAGCTACAAACGAAATTGATCCAATCGTGTTTGAAATCCTTAAATATGATAAATAGATGAAAATATCTCTGAAAAAGTCTTCAAAAACGGCTGGGAGAAGAGAAGAAGGGTTTTGGGATGTTTTTGCATGCTATTTATATGTCTCCCAAAATCTGCCAGAACCGCCCCCAATTGCGGCGCAACTAATGTAGTTGCGGCGCAACTAAGTTTGACTCGTGAGTTGACTTTGACTTTCATTGACCAAGGCTGGCTTGAACTTGAATGCATTGCGGCGCAACTGGCTTGAACTTGAATGCATTGCGGCGCAACTGTGGGAGTTGCGGCACAACTTAATCTTCTGCTTTTCGGTTGCGGCGCAACAAATAGTTGCGGCGCAATTGAACGTTGACTCGCGTTGACCTTTGACCATTGTTGACTCGTGGCTTGCCAGGAATAAAAGGCGTTGCGGCGCAACTAGGATAGTTGCGGCGCAACTTTACTTTCTGTAATTCGGTTGCGGCGCAATTGTCCTTTTGCCAGCTTTGACTTTTGTTGACTTTCTGCAATCTTCATCCAAATGCTTCCGAAATCCTCCGTTAGCACTTACTTCACCTCAACAATGTCGTTTTCTCCAGATTTACGCTTAAATACCTGTCAGTAACCTGAAACACTAACAAATACCATAAACGCACCAAATGTATACAAAAACGACTCATAAACCATGCAAATTCAACTAAATACAATGTGGGAAATGAGTATAAAATACGACACATCAAACACCGTCGCATTGCGCAGATACCGTGCTAGTTTACTTAGTAAAAATGATTTGAAACATGAGAACATGTTTTGTTTCAAAAGAAGACGGAAAAGGAAGGAAATGCGTAACCGACACAAAAGTCAAACAGATATAAAACATCGGACAATTAAATTAGAATGTAAGATTTTTAGTTAAAGAAGAAGAAAGCGTATAATCTCAGGAAATCAATTCCCTGGGTTGAAAGGTGTCATAAATAATTCCCCAATCGTAACTACCACAGACCTTAGAAGCGTTTCCAGATTTAAAACTATCTATCTCTATTTTATTTATTTTATATAATAATAAATATAATATATTAATAATCCCCATTTCCATTTTTATTCCCTCCCATTTTTTATTGTTTATTACATACATACATTCCCATGATGTTCTTGAATCAATGAATTAATCTTTCTCAAGATCTATATCTATATATAATCCCAAACAATATCTGTATTTGTATATATATATTTGTATATATATCTTGAGCTGCTGTGATGATCTGATCTGATCTGAATTCAATACAAATCAATCAATGACAACGACGCCGCCGGGCCTCGGCGGCCAATCGCGATGCGGGTGGCTACTGGGTCCATCACTGGACAAGATGATAAAGAATTCAGCCTGGCGAAAACACTCTCACATTGTATCCGCTGCGAAATCGGCTCTAGACATACTCCAAACCCTAACTGATGATCCCATTTCCTCTTCCACCCCTCTTTTCGGTGTCGGTTCCCTCTCCGATGCCGAATCCCTTTTTCTTCCTTTAATTCTCGCTATCGATTCCAATTCTCCAAAAGTCGTGGAGCC
The DNA here is from genome assembly GCA_034093135.1 of Erigeron breviscapus. Taxonomy (NCBI): domain Eukaryota; kingdom Viridiplantae; phylum Streptophyta; class Magnoliopsida; order Asterales; family Asteraceae; genus Erigeron; species Erigeron breviscapus. The sequence goes on along the minus strand of CM067167.1, from coordinate 54,548,881 downwards.
TGCACTCGACTGCTGTTACAGGTATTAATATATATATATATATATATATTATATATATATATATATATATATATATATATTATAATTTTTGTATCTATAGTAGGACAACTAGAGTATAGGCTGTACAGCTATAATAGTTATATCCGTACCACAAATAATGATATATTTACACCACATTATAACTTTTAGAGCACATTGTACAAGCTAGTAAAGTATGTTTTTGGTAAACTCTATATATGCAACTATATTTGGAACATGATGAAAATGCACAATATTCTACAGGTTATTCTCGCTGCGACTTATTCGTTGCGAAATTGACCCACAGTCGCAATCTCAGTCGCATTTGCTTGTTTTTAGGCTTATTGATTCGATATGTAAGTGTAGTGGTGTAGGAGAAGAGGGTGTTGAGCTTGCGGTTTTGAAGACGTTGTTGTCGGCTGTTAGGTCGACTACTGTGTTGATTAGGGCGGAATGTTTGAATCAGATAGTTAAGACTTGTTATAATGTATATCTTGGTGGTGTGAATGGGACGAATCAGATCTGTGCTAAAGCGGTTTTGGCTCAGATGATGGCGATTGTTTTTGCTAGGGTGGAAGCTGATACTTTGTTAGCTACTTTCAATACTGTTTCTGTTACGGAATTGTTGGAGTTTAACGATAGGAATTTGAACGAAGGGAGTTCGATACATTTTGCTCAGAATTTGATTAATGAGGTTGTTTTTACTAATGCGGTTGAGCTTGATTCGCCAAAACCTACGTCACCTGTTAAGCAGAACGAGAACGAGAAAGGTGGTGGTGATTTGTCTCCTGACGCGAGTGAATCGGGTGATAAAGATGATTTGAGTAGTTATTCTAAGATTAGAGATGATGGGGTTATGGTTTTTAAGAATTTGTGTAAGTTGTCGATGAAGTTCTCTTCTCAAGACCAGTCGGATGATCAGATTCTTTTGAGAGGAAAGATGTTGTCTTTGGAGCTGTTGAAGGTAATTATGGATAATGCTGGTCCGATATGGCGTACAAATGACAGGCAAGTAACCTTTATGTTTCACCCTTTATGGATGGCTTGTAAATTATATGTTGGTTAATATCACACTCTACTCACAAGGCGATGCCAGTTATCTAAGCTTACTTATTTCCTTGGCCAGTAACATAGAGGGCTATAAGTTGTTTCACCATTAATGAGATAGGAGCTCAAATTGTATTTTAGAGCTCTGAATTAAAAATAAGCCTAAATTGACTAACTAACCTGCCATATGTTTCAAACTTTGTTCTTGCGTTGAACTGGCATGTATGGGCGGTAGAAATAATGTCCCGATTGTGAGAATAAAAACCCCGCAAATCTTTGGTATTGCCTTGAATAAGGCCATAAGGGTAAAACATAGGAGGTTTTTCTTGTTCAGGTGATCCAGGGAGCCTTTGACTCACTCCGTGACGTTTTTGAACCCTTTCACTAGCCATCAACATGTTTACTTGGGGAGGTTTTAACCAGAGACCTCCTATTAGGACATGAGATGCCTGACCACTAGGCGACCTTGATGATGGTTATTCCCTTCAATAAGATACACAAAAGATAGCAGGGCTAAGAAATATAGTTGAAATACAGTTGATTAAGCTTACAAGAATATAAAGTTGAGAAAGATATCTAATATGAAATGAAGAATTACTGTGAGACTCCTTCAAGATTTATAAGAGTGAAGGAGCCAGGCAATCACTAGAAATCCATATAATTAAAATACACGATCTTACAGATGTCGCAGAGGTCATCCTTTTCATGGTATGTATGCAATACAATTCATTTCCAGGCATGAGATTCTCCAAATTATGTTGATCATGAGCATCATAAACTAGAAGCAAATCATTTGTAGCATCGTTGTTGGCTCCTTTGCATGCTATTCCTTGATGCTGATTTAAATAAATGTTTTTATTGAGGGGCACAACTTCAGCTTTACCTATGTCTTCATATAAAATCTTTCAAGTATCTAGTAGTTCCTATTTTTATTACAACGAGACATAGTTGTACCTGGTTTTAGAAGTCATAATATGAGAAAAATTAGTATTAACAATTAATGCAAGCATTAATTTAATCTTAAGTTGTTTTTGAATCCTTGTCAATTCAGCATTAAAAATTTTGTGAAAATAAGACGATATCTGAACTACATCTAACATATAGAATGCAATGTCCTTGACTATGTAGCAATTATATGCTAACTTTCACATGCCATTATGTCAAGTGTTACCTTATAACCAAGGGATTTTCCAAATGGTCTAGCTTAATTACATATGCTCAAAAGTATTTACATTCCTTCTTCAGAGTTAACTTCAGCCAGTAGAACTTTTTTTTCTTTGATTTTCTTACAAAAGTGTGAGGCAATTCTAATGTAACGGGAGGCATAACTACACTTAAGTATTGGAACATGTTGATGCTTCTCTTGGAAAAACCTCAAATATAGCTTTTGTGCTTCGTCTTAGTCATGATCACTAGTTGTAATTAGCCTTTAAGTGTTGTGCTACAGAGGATTTCTCATGAGATAGGTCCAAACAAAAATATAAATCATCGCTCTTAATGCATAAAGTGCCGCATTTTAAGAAAACATGTTTTTTGTTGTATATAAGGTTACATCCGATTTTAGGCCATAACTAGGGATAATGAAAAGATAAATATATTCTTGAATGAGTGGTCAATCTTGAAGTTAATGGTAGAGGGTTTTGTGTGACAAGAACATTAAAATTTGAGTATTGAAATACTTCAAAGTTCAGACTATGATCTCCTTGTCTCTGCTCTAAGTTCTTCTTGCGTGAGCTCATTATGTTCGTAGAATTCTTGTCTGAGTTCAGTATCTAAGTTTTACTACTTCAAAGTTGAGCAGTTGTTTCAAAGATGTTAGCATACTAAGAGACATTCAACTTCAGTGTTGCTTGGGCTGAAAATGAGGGATGTATATCGTTTCAACAAATAATTTGTGTTTAGAGTTTCCCGTAAGCTAAGTAGATGACATTGCTTTTTTATAAACTACATAGCTGAGTTCTTAAATATTTTGGCTAAGGCTTGTTTCACTGCTTTCAACTAATTTCAAAACCCAAACACCCTCGAAACGTAGCTGTATCTTTTACAAAGGCTTCTAGTCAACCTATTTTAACGGATTAACTTTCAGTGAAGTGGTTTGGTAGGTTTTATCTTCCATTTGAGTGGGCGAAATATGTTTTCATCTTTGTTATGTAAAATTTGAGCCCCTAATATTCTAAAGCCCACTTATTATGGATGCCGCAAAGCTTTCAGCTAAACTTCTGATGCATAAGACAAATGATGTGTGGAGATGGTGTTTAAGCTATCAATTAACAAATCAAGTATTCAGCCGTAATATTCTATTATGATGATTAATTGTTAATCTGGAATATTTTGATTTGCCATAACATGTGGAATAAGTTGTTTATTCCTTCCCAAAGTAAAATAATGAAAGTTTTTTTTTAATGTTTGCTACATTTGATATCTTATTTTGCAGGTTCTTAAATGTGATCAAACAATTTCTTTGCTTGTCCTTACTAAAGAACAGTGCATTGTCAGTCATGTCAATATTTCAGCTGCTCTGTTCTATATTTCAGAGCTTATTAACAAAGTACAGATCCGTATTGAAGTCAGAAATCGGGATATTTTTCCCTATGCTCATTCTCCGTGTGCTTGAAAATGTCCTTCAACCTAGTTTCATACAGAAGATGACAATCCTGAATCTATTGGATAAAATATCTCAGGATTCACAGATTATGATTGACATTTTTGTCAACTATGATTGTGATGTTGATTCTCCAAACATATTTGAAAGGTAAAGAGCCAGTTAAATTGTTTTATAGGTTTCTTTGTGGTTTTGGTTGCGAGAAACAATATGTCTATTTTAAGTTTGGTGTTGATTGAGGATGACAATTCATATTCTAGACGGTCAGTAAATTCTCAATATTGCTGACACCTTGATTTCAAAAGGCATTAGGCGCTCGAGATGATAAGGGTCCGAAAGCCAAGCCACTAGGCGCATGCCTCTCGCCGGATACCTTTTTAACCAGATACTTTTATCACTTCTACATAAAAAAATTACTTGAGACATTTTACTTGAGCACTGGAAGTTTTCTAAAATTCTAATAAATGTAGTGAATCATAGTATCATATGAAGCCAAAGCGTTTAAAGTAAAAGATTATAGAAAACATATGAGCCCATACACCCTCATTGCTTTGAAGAATTGTTTTTTTAACAATTTGTTTTATCTTTCTATTATTATGCTGGAACTGTGATATAATAAATTGTATTTAAACGTTGTTAATTCCGTCAGACATTTGCAGGACTGTGAATGGTCTTCTGAAAACTGCTCAAGGACCACCTCCTGGTTCTACTACCACCTTGTCTCCAGTACATGATCTAACATTTCGGCTTGAATCAGTAAAGTGCTTGGTTATAATCATCAAGTCTATGGGAGTTTGGATGGACCAACAGTTTAGGATAGGTGAATTTGGTGTACGCAATACATCTGATAATGATAGTGTCATTGAGAGCAACACAAGTCTTGGAGGAGATGAAATAAGTCTTCCTGATTTTGAGTTGCACCAAGAAGCAAATTCTGACCATTCGACTGCTACTCTAGAGCAACGTCGAGCTTATAAGTTGGAACTCCAGGTACAAAAATACATACAATTTGTCATGTTTCATTTCTATCAAATGCTATCAGGATAGCTTTTTCTATGATGGTCTTAAGCAATTAGAGTCTAGCATACCTTTCAATAATGTGCATTTTGTATCATGTACTTTTATTCTTGTTAGCGTCATTGTACTCTTACATTGTCAAAATATGTGATATTTGCGTATAAACTTACGTGATTGTTAATACAATTCAGTTACCGTTTTTTATATTTATAAACAGTACAATGATCCAAGTGATTTAACAAGTTCAGCATTCCAGTTATCATTTATAAATGTATAAAGAGTACAGTGACCCAAATGAACAAAAAAAGTACCTAACACAAAATGCCTTTAACCCTTCCTCATGTCATGTGTATGCAAGGATGTATATTTAAGGGATCTTGACAATCAATAATGCCATGGAAGAGGTTATTTCATAATGCTATGCCATATCTTTGAGCAGTGCTAAAAATATCCTACTATTATGCGTATATGATGTTTATATTGATTCAAATTGTTAATTTATGCACTAAAAGTTTTACCTTGTCATTGCAGAAAGGTATATCCCTGTTCAACAGAAAACCTTCGAAGGGTATTGACTTTCTAATAAGTCACAAAAAGATTGATGGAACTCCTGAAGCAGTTGCATTATTTTTGAAGAACACTACTGGTCTTAATGAGACTGTGATTGGTGACTATCTGGGTGAAAGGGAAGATTTCTCATTAAAAGTTATGCATGCTTATGTGGATGCCTTTATTTTTGATGGAATGGACTTTGGTGAGGCTATTAGATATTTTCTAAGGGGTTTCAGATTACCCGGCGAGGCACAGAAGATTGACCGTATTATGGAGAAATTTGCTGAGCGCTATTGTAAGTGCAATCCTAATTCGTTTACTAGTGCTGATACAGCGTACGTTCTTGCCTATTCCGTTATAATGCTGAATACCGATGCTCATAACAGTATGGTGAAAGACAAGGTAAGATTACCAAATTGCAAATTCTTTTCTTTTGATGGTCAACACACGCACACACATATATTCATGTATCTGGTTCAAAAACCAACCCTTGTAGTAGTGTTGCGTAAAATATCCAGTTAGATATAATATGGGGGCCAAATGATGTTTTTCGTTTCAAAGCCGCAGTTTCTTGGGCTTGTTTTAAAGCATACATGGAATGTGCAGCTTTATCTTAGTAAATTGCTTTACTAAATTTTGAAATTACGATAAGAGAGATACGATAGAAAAGGATGATATCCTGGTATTTCTCTTAGGGTGAAACAAAGTAGACCATTTTGACAAAAATCAAGTATTCGTGAACTGCTGCAGAGATAGACCATGTCTCTCTTTCCTTTTCCAAAACATGTCGATCTTTATACAAGATTTGACCGTTCTCTTTTGGAACTGAACTTCTAGAAGTTCTTTCCAGGCATTTAGGCTGATATGGTTGACCTTATTCATTACATCCATAAAATGGTTATGTGGATCTTGTCTGACTCATGCTGTTTCATATTTAGATGAGCAAAACTGACTTTATCCGGAACAATCGTGGGATTGATGATGGAAAGGACTTACCAGAAGAATATTTGGGCGCTCTGTATGATCAAATTGTGAAGAATGAAATCAAGATGAAAGCCGACACTTCAGCACCACAGAGCAAGCAAACAAACAGTGTCAATAGATTACTGGGCTTGGATGGTATACTTAATCTTGTTTGGAAGCAGACCGAGGAAAAACCCCTGGGTGCGAATGGAGCCCTTATAAGACACATTCAAGAGCAGTTCAAGTCGAAATCGGGAAAATCAGAGTAATATAAACTACTTGCTAAATGGCTTTTAGTTATAATTTACGGTTGTCCTTTGTCCTCCTCTATATAGAGTTTTGCTGGGATTTTGGTCTTACAGTAGAATCGGTGATAGGTCATAAAAAGTTCAAACCATATCCACCCTCGCCCCCTCTTGTAGAAGAAGGGAAAGGTGTCGGATTATGACATGTCCGTGCTAACATATTTTTATCTGCCGTTCCATATTCGCTGTCAACAAAAAATCAACAGTGAACATGTATTTAAGTTTGATTTTCTAGACATCTCTATATCTAGAAGCTATGTACATGTACCTTTTATGGCTGTCTTGTTATCCCTGATGGCCTCATTGAAGTAATATATAATGAATTCCAACCGTGTTCCGTTGCAGGTCTACCTACTATGCTGTTGCAGATGCAGCAATATTAAGGTTTATGGTGGAAGTCTGCTGGGGCCCAATGCTTGCTGCCTTCAGTGTAACTTTAGACCAGAGCAATGATAAAGAAGCCACTAATCATTGCTTACAGGGGTTTAGGCATGCTGTGCATGTTACTGCAGTCATGGGTATGCAGACACAGAGAGATGCATTTGTCACTACTGTCGCAAAGTTTACATACCTACATTGCGCTGCAGATATGAAGCAAAAAAATGTTGATGCTGTCAAGGTAGTCACCCTTTATCTCCTATTACCAAACCTAGATTAGTTATCTTAAAATGTCTTCGTAATTAGTATTGTGCCTAGGTTTTCACTTTTATGGCATATATATATATAGACTCACATCTGGAAGTTTTATTGGTAGACAATAATAGCAATTGCCATAGAAGATGGAAACTATCTTCAAGATGCCTGGGAACACATCTTGACTTGTTTATCTCGATTTGAGCATTTGCAACTATTGGGAGAGGGTGCTCCATCTGATGCATCCTTTTTAAGTGGATCAAACAGTGAAACCGAAGATAAATCACTGAGGTCCAGTTTTACGACATTGAAAAAGAAGGGAACCCTACAGAATGCAGTTGTAATGGCTGTTGTTCGAGGCAGTTCGTATGATAGCACCTCTCTGGGAGCTAATACCTCAGGATTGGTGAGCCCAGATCAAATTAACAACTTCATTTCAAATCTGAACCTGCTTGAACAGATAGGAAATTTTGAGCTTAACCACATCTTTGCTCATAGTCAAAGATTAGACAGCGAAGCAATAGTCACTTTTGTGAAAGCCCTTTGTAAAGTTTCAATGTCAGAATTACAGTCCCCCACAGACCCAAGGGTGTTCAGTCTGACGAAAATAGTTGAAGTTGCGTAAGATCCTATCCTTCTATCTCCAAGAAAATATATTAATTTTTCTCATATTCCTTTTCTAGAATTCATGACAGCTGTTGCTACTATGTCCTGATGAATATGTTTAAGCATAAGTTTTTCCATTAAGATTTTCACACTTTATTATTTGAATTTTCTTCAGGCACTACAACATGAACCGTATCAGATTAGTGTGGTCTCGCATATGGAGTGTCCTTTCAGATTTCTTTGTGTCAGTTGGCTTGTCAGAAAACCTCTCAGTTGCCATCTTTGTCATGGATTCGTTGCGTCAACTGTCTATGAAATTCCTCGAGCGAGAAGAGCTGGCAAACTACAACTTTCAAAATGAATTTTTGAGACCTTTTGTGATTGTCATGCAGAAGAGTAACTCTGTTGAAATCAGGGAATTAATAGTTCGTTGCCTCTCACAAATGATCCTCAGTCGGGTGAATAATGTTAAGTCTGGGTGGAAAAGCGTTTTCATGGTATGCTTTTATACATCCTTTACTATATCTAAGCTGGTGTTCTGATATTAACATGGCATATACTCTCTAATTTTAACTGGATTGTAACTTACTAGTCATATGCCCGCGCGATGCGTCGGTGCGCTGATGGTGGCGGCGGCGGGTGGTGGTGGTGGCGACGGCGGTGTTGATAGTGGCGTGGTTATTAATATAAAAGTAATTGATGTAAAAGGAGGTATTGTAGTTATTTTAAGAGTAGAGGGATGTATGTTGTAAATAATTTTATTAAGGGTATTATAGGTATATTAGGTGGAGATATTAAATTAGTACATAAAAGAGATGGGTAGTTTAGGTAGATCAAGTTCTTTTTTGAGAAAATAAGATGGCCAAATGCTTTATAAGGTAGTTAAGATTAAGATATTTGATCCATATATTAAGACACAATTGATTCTGATGTTCGGCCTGCTCCAAATTATACATTTATGTTAAGGAAGTATTACCATAGTGTTCAGATATGGGGATATTATTTATTCAAGCTTTGAGAAAATAGTTTCTCCGTGGACGACTTAATATAATGGAATTCGTTAGAGGACCTACAGGATGCTTTCAATGATGTGTTTTAAGGTACTGGAGGACATTGTATAGAGTTATAGACCACAAATGACATGCCAACTTATAGGTGTCCTTAAATCTGTTCTTTACGTAAGATCATCCACATTTTAAACCAGTACATGAAGTTAATTAGTAGGCTATAGTCAGCTGACCATTCTTCTAAAGTTATTTACAAAAACTACTGACAAGTGGTGATGTGTGCAATATGTTAAGCAGTTTATGTACCAGACATTGTTCATTTTACACGTTATGTATCTTGACAGGCATTAACAGCTGCCGCTGCTGATGAAAGGAAGAACGTTGTGTTGTTGGCATTTGAGACCATGGAGAAAATAGTACGCGAATATTTTCCATATATAACTGAGACAGAGACTGCAACGTTTACCGATTGTGTCAGATGCCTCATTACCTTCACTAACAGCAGATTTAACAGTGACGTAAGCCTTAACGCCATTGCTTTTCTACGTTTCTGTGCTGTCAAACTTGCGGAAGGAGGTCTTATTTGCAATACAGAAAATGCTAATGCGGCTACTGCTGAGAATGATTCCAGCACAACATCCGTGAAGGAACCTGCTGCTGCTGCCGCTGAGTTACAAATTTCAATGGACAAAGATGAGAATGCATCCTATTGGATTCCTTTGCTGACTGGTAATCCTAATGCTCTACTGCTTTCCTATTATCTAACGGTGGCAGTTGTAGCCCCATTTGCTTATGCATTGCTCGATTCGGTTTTTACTTTAATCTAAATGGGTAGAAAATAGCTTATAGTAATATGGTCGAATGGGTTAAACAGGGTAAAAGCCATGGTCAAACCTCATATTTCATTCTATTTATCTAAAGTATATTATAACTGAGATAATATAAAATATAAAAATCATATATGACTCACTAGTTATTTTTAAAAGAAGAGGAGTGTGGACAGCAGTCTTTTGGGCCAACTCTACTTGATATGTCCCATTTTGACAGCATGCCAAAAGTTAAACCTTTTTGACCTGCTACCTAACCCACCCATATTTTAAATTATACTTTTATCTGTACCAGTCTAGTTGCTGTGATAATTCATCAACAGTAAACATCAACTTAAAAAGAAACATGTCATGGTATGCTGAACTTGCCTGCTTGCATGTTATTATAATCAGAAAGTAACCTCTTGTTTCTGGACTTAATCTTATTAATATTTCACTTTGGTGTTTCAGGTCTATCTTTGTTGACATCTGATCCTAGATTAGCTATAAGAAGGAGTGCCTTGGAAGTGCTTTTCAACATTTTGAAGGACCATGGTCATCTTTTTTCTCGCTCATTTTGGATTACTGTTATCAATTCAGTAATTTTCCCCATCTTCAAAAATGTGAGTGACGTGAAAGGGAAAGAGAGTAACGATCAGTCTCCACCAAGTACCTGGGATTCTGAAACAACATCTGTGGCAACTCGGTGTTTAATAGATTTATTTGTCAATTTTTTTGGTGTTATGAGGTCTCATTTAGGGACAGTTACATCACTATTAGCAGGATTGTTGAGAAATCCAGGTCAGGGATTTGCTACTACTGGAGTATCTGGATTAATGCGTTTGGTGGGTGATTTGGGAGGCATGTTCACTGAGGACGAGTGGGCATCCATCTTCCTTTCTTTGAAAGAAACATCAGCTTCAATGTTGCCAGGTTTCCTAAAACTTATAAGAATTATGGATAGGATTGAGATTAACATGCCCGATGTTGCTCATTCCTATGATGATGATGGAGGAGACACTACATTGACCAGTAGCAATGGTACAGTCGAAGATTATGAGGATGACAACTTGCAGACGGCAGGATATATTGTTTCACGAATGAAAACCCATATATCTACGCAACTACTTATCATGCAGGTTCTTTCATCTCTCTTTCACTTAAGTGACGCAATACTTTTGCTGATAGATCTGTGAATGCAAACATACACTTACAGAATTAGAGGTCGTAAAATGGGTGGGTCATACAGTTCAGTTTCGGTTCAAGATGTGTTATGTTTTGTTTGGGTCAATATGGTTTGTCGTTGGCCAATTTTGACCCCCCCCCCCTCCCCGGTTTTTTACCTTTTCTAAAAATATATAGTGTGTCACGTACGATTACTAGAATTATATTATCAAAAATGATACCTATGACTAAAACTAACTTATTTTCTGCTCTAGATTAAGACACATGGCAAAGTTGAAGGTGAAGATAAGTAAGAGAAAGATTGAAAGTCATGTGTCCGTAGTTGAATTTTAGGCCTATATATCATTACTCTTATATTGTTTCAGTTAAGGCAAATTGCAAAGAATAATAACCAACTTAATTTACACCAGAAAAAACTATCAAAGGTCCAAATTTTCTATTTAAGGTAAACTTTTAAGTTAATTGGTTTCCAGATGGAAAAACCTGAAGTTTATCAAAGGTTCTGACACCGTCATCAACTTCGGCTGTGTAATTATTGCAGATATATAGAAGCTTTTGGAAGTTGGTGACCTTCAGTATGTTTGATTTATTTAAACCACTTATCTATCAAAACTAGCAACTTAGAGTAAATGGATTGTATTCGAATGGTCTGAATAAATTGATAGTGGTTTTAATAAATTGATTTTGAATGTTTGTACTTCATATCTTTTTTTTAGAAAGGAAATATTCCCACACTTAACGCATCCACCAGTATTTAAAATTTGACACATCCACTAGTATTCTAAATATGTCCACCATGGGATTAGAACCCACAATCTCTTAGTTGATGGGTCACCTCAAATACCGCTAGGCCAAAGGCTCTTTGGTTCAAGTCTTTATTCTTTAAGGCTTTGTAGAAAAATTTATCCTGAATCGACCTACATATGAGTTAGTGGGTTGTATTTGTGACATTTTGCTAGAATACAATTATATATAATAGTCTCTCACATTTGTTACAAACATTACAGGTGACAACTGATCTGTACAATTCGCACCAGCAGTTGTTAAAGGCCTCAAGTGTGAAGATTGTGCTTGAAATATTTTCACAGACAGTGTCTCATGCTCATGAATTGTGCTTAGAAACAGGTCTACATCTTAAGCTGCAGAGAGCATGCTCCATCCTTGAGATTCCAGACCCACCTGTAGTACATTTTGAAAATGAATCGTGTCAAAATATATTAAACCTATTGCACCATTTACTAAAAAGCGACCCATCTTTATCAGAGGAGATGGGTATTGAAGTTCGGCTATTTTCAATATGCGAAGAAGTTATAAAAATATACCTAAACTGTTCTAGACTGGAACAGCAGAAACCAGTTACTGTTCATTGGGTCCTTCCGTTGAATTCAGTAGTGAAGGAAGAGTTAGGGGCACGGACATCATTGCTTGTGTCAGCATTGAAGGTTTTGAGTGAAGTAGACAAAGATTGCTTTAGGAAGTATGCGACTAGGATATTCCCGCTGCTTGTAGAGTTGGTGCGTTGCGAGCACAGCTCACGTGAAGTCCAACCTGTTCTAAGCAACTTGTTCCAGACATGCATAGGCCCAATTATAATGAAAGTGTGACATGCTTTCGTAATTACATACAGATATATAATATCATTAACAATATATATAATATATGTTTGTAGTGTAGTGCCATATAGCCCCTGGCAATGACTTGATATATATCTTGCGCTCCATTTTTGGTAAACATAGTGTAAGGAGAGAAGGAGAGCAGTAGCTTTCATTTATGGTGCATGTTGTACTGTATGGTGATTCATTTTATTGATTAATTGAAATAATTTTTAACTTGGCTTAATATTTTGTTGTTTACGTGTCTGTATAGTCAAGATATTGTCACGAGTATCAAACCATGCCAGTCGAACCCTAACAGATTTAGTAACCCATGCAAGTATGCAACCCCCTTCCGGAAAGTATCTGCTTCTCATATTGTCATATCTAATAATGGAATCCCTTTGCGTTTTTACGTAAAGTGTATATACAAGTCCGGTGATATAGCGTTGTTTACGACCACTTTGCATGTTATAGTCGAAGGGATGTTCCAAGTCATGTTCTGTTCCAACGATCAGGTGGATCGTCTAGTCTTGTTACTCAATAATTAGGTTTGATGTTATAGGGAAATGTTGTTGAAGGGAAGGGTTCAGGACTTCAGTGACTTCAGATAGGATACGATTATAGCATATAAACCCAAGTTTTACACCGAAACATGGAAAAACATGTAGACAAATTTATGCGATACTTTTTTAAATAATCTCTATATTATGATTATATCATCATCTTCATAAAATAACTTATTTAACACTTTCAAATCTTTTCTTAAAGATTTTCATTCTTTTCTTTTATTTAAATATGATGTCATAATTTTCCATCATTTGATTTTTTCATATACATTTGTTTTTTTGACAGCGAGTTAGTAGTTAGCATTCAAGACACCACAGTGACATCTAATTATGCAGTATGCGGAGCTCGAACCACGCATGTCTGGGATGAAACTCAGAACTCTCGAACCCCTACCCCCTTAATAATCCATTCCTACAAATGTAGGATTTGAACCCTAGTGGATTTCCTCAAAGTCTAAGACCTTACCAATGGCCACCAACCAATTGCCTGATTTTTCCATAATTTAATATTCTTTAAACATAATTAATTTGCTTATGTCTTTCATGATGTTTTTAAAAAAATATTTTTATTTTCTTTTAAAAACTCTAATAATTTATACATGTTTTTTAAGTTCAATCATCTAAATAATTTTGTCATAACAGACTTTTTACCCTTATAATTTACTAGATTATGCCCCATGCAATGCATATTAATATATACATTACATTAAATTGATTATAAATATAATGATTTAAGTAATATTACTTAGAAACAATGATTAACATATATACGTCAAGAGTATTAATAAATGTTATATAATAATAATAACTAAAAGGATTTTTAATGATATTATACTTTTATTATGCATGTAAAATCTGAAAACAAACATATATAAAGTAGAATACAGAAAGGAAAAAATGAGGAAAAAGAAGATATAAAGGTGAAGAGAGGAAATTTAAAATCGAATATAAACAAATATCAAAAATAAGTGTGTGAATTGGATAGTAAAATATTAGATAAAATTACCAATATAATCTAGTTTTATATTATATTAAAGTAAATTATATTCCACGTACAAAGATAATTAAATACAAAGAAAAATAGAAAGAGATAAGTTACATATATTATCAATGTATTTTAATTAGTTTTATTATTCACTAAATATCTACCGTAGTTTGCAAAAAATAAACAAATATTAAGTTAGATCAAGTGATTTGTGCATAATATTAAAAGTTAGAGGTCATGAGTTCTAATCTTGTATTTGTCTTTTTTATTTGCTATTTAAAATTGATTAAAAAAATCAAACACCGACGTAGACAAATGATGACGTGGCAAATAAAGTGTCACATGAGCACTAAAAAATATAGATTTAAATTCAATATATAAAAAACGTAGACAAATGATGACGTGGAAATGAAGTGCCACATGAGCACTAAAAAATATAAATTTAAATGTCAATATATCTAAAAAAAATATTAAAATTACCAGAGAATGCGACCTAAGCAAAAAGCCTAATTGGCATGAAGAAAAGTGTCACCTAGAAAAAAAAACTACCATCTCTTAGTTATATAAAGAGATAAATGGTCTTTTACATTCCATAATTTAAACAATTTGTTATGACATATTTTTAAAAATATCCACGTATTATGCGGGTTGATCAAGCTTGCATGATTAGTAAAGAGATTTAATAATACTCACCTGTCATGTTAAATTGCTTAATTTTTGATCAACTTTTACTATATTTGCCTATATATATATATTTTTTTTTGAAGAACAAACATTAAAGTTCAATCATACATTAAAATTGAAACACAAATTAAAATTAAAACATACATAAAATAATAAAAAGAAAACCGAAAACACATAAAAACAAACTTCTATACTTCCACATAAAATTTCTAATCCCCATGTTAAAAAATTACATTTTTAAGACATGCGAAATGAACATTTTACCTTTAATGAATTAAGAGTTAATTACATTTTTCGTCCTTGTGGTTTGCACCAACTTTCATGTATCATCCCTGAGTACACGAAATTACGCGTTTCATCCCTGAGTATGGAATTCCGTTAACATATTTAGTCCACGACCCAAACGGACGTTAAAAAAGAGGTCACATGACTGGCACACCGAGGGTATAACCGTCATTTCCAACTCATAGGACCAAAAGTGTAATTAACCATCATAATCTTCTTCTTCATAAAAAAAAACCATCAAATCAAAATAAATAAATAATATATCACTCCACGTCAATTCACACAAATCTATCTAATCCATATCAAAAATCTAATCCAAGTTACAGACGCCGCCACTATTATCAATTAGAAAAACCCCTATTTTTTCTTATATAATAATAATAATAATAATAATAATTTTGGTTTAGGAAGATATCAAAAATCCTCAAATATCTATGATCTATCAGAGTATACAGTTATATTATATTATCGAAGTCGATTTATGCATGGTAGGACTCACTTGTAAGCAAGCTCTTTCAATCCTTCATTCCAGCCTTCAAGGTGTTGATCCAAAAGAGCACGTGTTCTGGCATTTATCTGGAAAACATTTGGTGATCCTATATAATCAACTCTAAGATCACGACACCAATACGCCACATACCCTCGGTGTGGCTAACCAGTAACCACCACCATACGACAGCCACCATTTCAAACCCAATATTCCGATCTGAAACTTCAACCACTGTAGCAACCAATATGACACATCGCGAAACAGGATCGAAACCATTGATGTATTGGTTCGGCCGGCGGTGGAATATTCCTTCAAACACATTCACGAACAAAAAAGAAGCAGATCTTGGGGACGACCGTGGCGACGTGGTGGCGGGGAGGTCGAATTTTGGCGGTGACGGTTGAGGGGAGGCCAGATCTGGTGGTGGGGAGGCTGGGTCTAAGATTTTGGACTCTTGGTGGTGGTAATCGTGTGTAGTTTTTTGTGTGGTTCTTGATATATACTTATCTAGTTTTATGTTCTTTTCATCTTTTGTATCATACAAACTGAGTAGTTTAATTTCATGGTCTGGTAATTATGATTTGGATTTTTAAATGGATGGATGGATTAATGTATATTTTGATTTTTGATTTTGGTATATAGATACTACTGATAGAGAAAATCACATAAAAGTGGTCTGGAAATGGATTTTGATGAATTTTACACTTTTGATCCCTGAAAAAGCGAACTGACCATTTTGTCCATGGTGTGCCTCTCACGTGACCCGCTACTTAACGGACGTTTTGGTCGTGGACCAAATATGTTAACGGAGTTCCATACTTAGGGATGAAAGACGTAATTTCGTATACTCAGGGATGATTCTTGAAAGTGGGGCAAACCACATGGACGAAAAATGCAATTAACTCATGAATTAATTTACATTATTAATATTCCATGCCACCCTTCAAATCAATTACCTATAATTATATTTCAAAATATCTCCAAAATGCAAGTTTGAGCTACATCTCTCGGAACTTGCCCCAACACATGTATGTTTAGAGGTGTTTATTGTTTTAGGTTTGACTTCTTTAGATTATGTTGTAAGTTTAAGATCGACTCGTTTACTTGGGAAAACTTAAATGCGAGCTCGGCTCTTTTCAGGCCTTCTGAGTAAAACTTGAGCTTGTTTGTAAGTAGTTTTAGTGGCTCAAGCTCGATTCATTTATTAATTAAAGTCTTATTAATCTTCAATGATAAGTCTTATAGTAAATATTTTTAGGATTTCTAACATGATCAGTAAAAGTAACAAACTTATATAATCACAAACTGGTTTTTGGATTGGGCCAAAATTTGTATTTGTTATACCAAAAATTAAATCATAAACCAATTTGCTAAATCAATTTGGACCCAAAGACAAAAATCAAATTTAATATGGGTTTAAGCAAGGGGTTAAAATTGGGAATCCCCATCCTTCACAAATTCAGTTTGAGTTGACAGTTCCAACCCCCCAAAGTCTCACAGAACTGTTCCTCATATTCCAAAATCAGGTCTTTCTCCGATTCTCTTCATAGCAAAATTTTGAATTTATGTTTACTTTTTTTTCTTCACATTAGAATTAGAAATTTATAATCTATACATACATCTATATATACATATAATCATATACATAACCCTAAATAGTCGTTCCCAGCCAGTCAGTGAGTGAGTGATAATTTATATGATTAATTAGGTTATTAATTTGAAATTAAGATGGAAAATGAAGTGATGGAATTCGATATCGGACTAGGAGGTGTAGTGGTAGTAGGAAATGGAGATTATCATAATGATAATGGTGTAGGGATTATAGATGAGGAAGTGATGTCCGACGATTCTCCGACGGTCGGAAGTAGCGGTGGTGGTGGTGGTGGCGGTTTCTTTATGGATTTTGATACTTCGATTCAACCGGGGGTTCGGGATTTGGATCTTGAGCCTTGTGAGGGTATGGAGTTTGAGTCTGAAGAGGCTGCTAAGGGTTTTTATAATTCTTATTCTAGGCGTGTTGGGTTTAGTACTCGTGTTAGTTCCTCACGTAGGTCTAGGAAGGACGGTGCGATTATACAGAGGTCGTTCGTTTGTGCTAAAGAAGGGTTTCGTAATTTGAATGAGAAACGTACTAAAGATAGAGAGATCAAACGTCCACGTACTGTGACTCGTGTAGGTTGTAAAGCGTCGATGTCGATAAAGATTCAGGATTCGGGAAAATGGGTGGTGTCTATGTTTGTTAAACAACATAATCATGAGTTGGTTCTGCCTGATCAGGTTCATTGTCTGCGGTCCCACCGTCAGATTGCTGGTCCTGCCAAGACCTTGATTGATACTTTGCAGGCTGCTGGGATGGGACCTCGTAGGATAATGTCGGCTTTGATTAAAGAGTATGGTGGTATTAGTAATGTTGGATTCACTGAGGTTGATTGTAGAAATTACATGAGGAATAACCGTCAAAGGAGTTTAGAAGGAGATATACAACCTTTCATTGATTATTTGAGGCAAATGCATGCAGAAAATCCGTCATTCTATTATGCTGTCCAGGGCGATGAAGAACAGTGCACGGGTAATGTTTTCTGGGCCGATGCCAAAGCAAGGACCAATTACACTTACTTTGGGGATACTGTGACATTTGACACGACCTACAGATCAAACAGATACCGTTTGCCCTTTGCACCTTTCACTGGGATCAATCATCATGGCCAGCCCGTGTTGTTTGGCTGTGCCTTTCTTATCAATGAATCTGAGTCCTCGTTCGTATGGGTATTTCAAACTTGGGTTTCAGCAATGTCTGGCCGCCTCCCAGTGTCAATCACTACAGATCATGACACGGTCATACGTTCAGCCATTATGCAAGTTGTTCCTGACACTCGCCATCGCTTCTGCAAGTGGCACATCTTCAACAAGTGCCAGGAAAAGCTATCCCATGTGTTTCTTAAATATCCAAGTTTTGAAGCAGACTTCCATAAATGTGTGAATCTACCTGAATCTGTTGATGAGTTTGAAGCTTGTTGGTTGTCACTTGTTGATAAGTATCATCTTATGGATCATGAGTGGCTTCAAGCAATATATTCCTCACGTG
This sequence comes from Erigeron breviscapus, assembly GCA_034093135.1. Classification (NCBI taxonomy): domain Eukaryota; kingdom Viridiplantae; phylum Streptophyta; class Magnoliopsida; order Asterales; family Asteraceae; genus Erigeron; species Erigeron breviscapus. Next base: position 54,530,450 of record CM067167.1, on the reverse strand, counting down.
GACAATGGGTCCCTGTCTATCTGCGTGATACGTTCTTTGCCGAAATGTCTATAACACAACGTAGTGATAGCATGAACTCGTATTTTGATGGATATGTAAATGCATCTACTACACTAAATCAGTTTGTTAAATTGTATGAGAAAGCATTGGAGAGCCGTAATGAGAAAGAAGTGAAAGCGGATTATGAAACTATGAACACACTCCCTCTTTTACGGACTCCTTCCCCGATGGAGAAACAGGCATCCGAACTCTATACCAGAAAGATATTCACGAGATTTCAAGAGGAGTTGGTTGGGACACTTACTCTTATGGCATCAAAAGCGGAGGACGATGGTGTGGTGACAACATATCAAGTGGCAAAATTTGGAGAGGACAACAAATCTTACCGTGTCAACTTTAATGTTCTAGAAATGAGAGCTACTTGTAGCTGCTGTATGTTTGAATTTTCAGGTCTTCTATGTAGACATGCATTGGCAGTATTTAGAGTGACAAATATTCTTACTCTTCCATCCAGCTACATTCTAAAGCGATGGACAATAAATGCCAAGAGCAGTGTTATACTTGAAGAACGAGTTAATGATGCATTTTCTGGTTATCTGGAGTCGCATATTGTCAGATATAATACCCTTAGACATGAAGCTTTTAAATTTGTAGAACAAGGGGCCGAGTCTGTTGATACATACGATATGGCCATGATTGCTTTGGAAGAGGCTGCAAGGAGAGTTTCCATAGCAGCAAAAAACGAATCAAGACCTATTATGATTAATGGGCATAGCGGAGAAGATTTAAGAAGCAATGGAACACCAACAAAAAGGAATTCCGAAAATCACCATGAAGATTCAGAGGAGAATTTGTCAGAGGTTAGTTTCTTCAAAGTTTTGCAGTATCTTGCTTTACTGCTAACCGTAGGTTCTGCAACAATTTCACTTTGTTTTGCTGTATTTCTTTCTTTATTTAGCTTTGGAAATCATTCTTGTTCTTTCTTTGAATGTCTATGTTTTCCCAATATGGTGCTCAAAGTAAGTTTCTTCTCAGTATCCTACTTATTTGGCAATAACTGTAATCAGTGGAACGTCTGTACATCCTTCCAGGCTTAGGCATATATAGTACCATTTGTTGTTTAGATCGCAGTTTGATCAGGTGCATACTTAGTTTAACTGATGAGGGTGGACGTATTCTATACTTATTTAAGTTCCTCTAAGCTTCTCTTTTTCTTGATGGCAGTCTCTATCACGTTGTGTTCGGTGTCAACTGAAAAAACATTCAGATTCTATCACAAAATCTGTCGTATACATACTAGCATGAGAATGATTTTTGAAGATCTCAATCTTTTAAGAGATAAATAATCAGGCTTAGTAACAACCAGCACTTCACTTTAAAATTCCTAAAGCAAAATGAAAGATCATTTATGAGAGCAACAAAAAGCAGCCAGGACAGATTACAATTAAAGTCGCTTTGGATTTAGATCTAATTCTACATTTGGCAGTATCATGGGGATTATTTTGTGGAAGCATATTCTAGAAAGAATGTAAATATCTTTATTTTCATTCATTATCCTCCATGGAGAAATGGACAGACAAACCTTGTCCATGTAAACGTTTTGCCATCAACCTATATGCACGCTAGTGCAACCCCTAGCACCTTTGGACGACTTAATAGTCAACGTAGTTGGCTTCAGCTCACCATATTGCCTGTTACTGTTACTTTAGTTTAGGGTTAACAACTTTGTTATATATATCGTTCCCAGTGAGATTGTAGAAACTTGACCTGCATGATGGCTATTAACCTACCCTTAGCCTTGCTATTATGGCATTTGGCTTAGCTCAGTATCCTGTTAAATCTCCAAAGCGGAGATTGATTTATCCGAGATTATATGATGTTTTGCATCACAATTTACATACTACCTTACAAGTTACCGAATATTGAACTTTTCAAATCCTCATTTAATCCCTCTTAATGATAATTATATTTACAAATAAAATGCATTTACTAGGATAAAAACATTGCTTACAAGTTTCATACACTCTTTATAATCATGTATTCTATGTTGGGTTTGGGTCCCAAGCTATTGGATACCACTACCTTGAACCATTTACAAACCTTGGTGTAGTGGGTTCTATAAATACCTGTCCACCTTGCTCATAACTATGAGGTATACGCCGTATTAGGTGACAATATATGTGGTTCTCCCTAAGTGGCAGCGAGCAATTTAAATACTCGTATAACTTTGTGTAGGGTATAATATGTGGTGGTTATTGGTGAATGTTGGATTTCTATATAATTGATGTTTAAGAATGCTCTGACGAAGGTTGTGCAGCTGCACAATCTCCTGAATGACATGTATGTTTTTTGAACATTGTGTTTGAGCAATATCGGGAAAACTTGCTTTTTGTACATTCTAGCTTTTGCTTGAACAATAATGGCTGCTACTTGGCTAGTATGGATCAACATAATGTTTCTCATTATACCACCATCATCAAGACTGACTTGTTACATATTTGAAAAAGAGAATATTTTGACTACACAATTTTGTCAAAATTTCCATAGAGGAAACCAAGTAAAGACATTATTTTCTAGTTGCGACCATGATCTTGCCTCGTGAATTTTTAATTTTTATAGTGTCCCTGGTTTGGAACTTATGAATTGAATCGTAAGTGTTGGTAATGGATTCAACACCATCCAACTATTATAGCCCATTTAAGCTGCGGTCTCTTGGAAGGACATCCATATCTGACTGCTATTACTTTGGATGTCTGAACTTATACACGTCCGTAAACTGGTATGTGTATTTTGAACGACTAACCCCACATTACTTTACATAATTAGTTGTCTGGTTGTGTAGGATGAGATGGACAGGAAGATCCAACAACTTAATAAAGAACTCGATTCTGCGAGACGCAAGTGTGAAGTTTACAGGAGCAATCTGCTTTCAATTTTTAAAGACATTGAGGACCATAAACAGCAGTTATCTCTTAAAGTCCAGATAATAAGGTATAGTGTGAAAGATTGCTTGTAAAGGTTGTGAACATGTTGTGATTTAATTTATAGTGGGCTGTTCAAAGGATTCTTGGATGCCCAACATATATGTATAGTTTCAATCCTCCCATGGACTCTCCTTTCTAATCCTTGTGACATATGAAAGCCAACTAAATGTAAGGTTGGGGCTTTGGGCTAATCGATAAATAAAATATAATTAAGTATCTAAAAACTGGAAATCTTAACCAACTGAATAAAGCTGTGTACACGACTGGAAAGTCAGTTGATTTCGTTTGAAACTAAGCAAAGATCCCTTGAAATTTGAAGAACTAGTGTTTGCAGCAAAGAGGACTTGTGGATGAAGCACAATGATTATACTTCCGGTTTATGCTAGTAACATTGGGCCAAAACTATGGACTTATTGTCGAGTTTTAGACGGGTCATTGCTGTTGGATGACGGGTCAAAAGTGAATTTAGAACTTATGCATTCAATTGTACCCACAGTACTTGAAATATATTTCAATCTTCAAGGTTGCTTGAATCAAAGAATCTGAAATTTCTAACATGGAAGGTAAAATGTTGAATTTCCTGATGTGTTTACAGCAGCATTTGAAACCTTGTCATTTATTATGCATTAAGCGATCAGATTGTTCTGAGTCGGGATCTAAATCACATCTACCATTTATCCCCCTCTCATAATACTTCTCTAAGTTGAAACTATCATAAATTTGATGACCTTTGTTATCACCCACATAAAAGTTCCAATCTATGAAAATTACAACGGTGCCAATCCCTATATAAGCGGGGGGTATGAGAGGTGAGATTAATATTTATAATTAACCATTCTATAAAAATTAATCATTTATAATATCAATAAGAAAAGAAAAGGAAGTATGTATACAACTGCTGGCAAATGTTAATAGAGTGAAGCCTGAAAATTATATACATTTTTTGACGATGCTCCACGACACAAACATATAAATCAATTTAAAAGGATGAATATGGAGTAGCAGGCTTGATCAGAACCATCTTAATCTTGTTATTCACTTTCATCTCACTAACTGTAAACATTCACTCTCTGTCCGGATAGACATTGATCAACTTGCCAAAGCAGTGTCTCCTCACTTCTTCATATCATTCCCTCATTTCCAGAATAAACTGAAGCCGCCATAAAACTCAAATCTAAAAGCTAAAAATTGCCAATAGATTTGCACGATGAACTCCACACCAACTAGGGGAGAGTGCATACAAGCTTATTGTCATGTGGGTATGTATATAATCAGCATATGTTGCGTTTATGGCAGTATATGTTGCGTTTTCGGCTGTACATGGGTTTGTCTTTTGACAATGGGCCAAATAATCAAAAACACTTATGTGCACCAAAGCAACAATCTCGTATTGCAGCTGCATTCATTCTCACAAGCTTAGCCTTGCATTCTGCACTTTAACAGAAAGCTTCAACTTCTGCTCCTCCATGTCTCTCAAAACTGTCAATAGATTGGCACGATACACTTCACATCTCTGATTTGTATTTTCTAACTCAGTAGTCAATTCATGAAGTTTCTTTTCCTTCTCACACTGACATAACAGATATAATACTGATTTCAGCTTAAGGCAGGAAAAAAAGGATCATCCAGAAATGAAATCTGTAACTTCTGGAACAGAGTGAAGTAAAAAAATAATAACAAATAAAACTTTGGTTATGATCACTTACCCTTGATTGATATGGCGCTTGTTGACTTCCATTATCCAGTCGAGTTTCTTGATTTTCTCCGCTGTGGTTCAGTTTGAAATTTTGTTTCTTTAAAGCAGCGACTTTGTTTACAGCAACTTGCAGAGCATCCAATGCTGCATGGTAGCTATGTATTGACTTTGCTCCTTCTTCTACAAATTTTATAGCCTCGTGTCTTAGATTGTTATAACGTACAGTCAGAGACTCTTGAGAATCACTTGGTAGTTCTGTAACATATTCTTCGATGACACCACCACTTCCCTTGGCATCCCTTGTCCATCTCTTCAAAATATATTGAGATGGAAGTGTAAGTACATTTTTTGCTCTAAACACTGATAAAGCATGCCGACATATAATACCTGAAAACTCAAACAGATGGCAGCTACAAATAGCTTTCATCTCAAATGGATTAAACCCAACGATATGTGATTTCTGTTCGTCTCCAAATTTAGCAACTCTATAAGTTGTGACAGTTCCATTATCTTCAACTTTAGTCGCTTGATTAGCAAGAGTCTCCACTAGCTCCTCTTGAAACTTTACAAACGCTCTTCTAGTATACAAACCAGCAGCTTGTTTTTCCATAGGAGAAGGCGTTTTTAGAAGTGGCGTAGCGTTACTAGTCTCATAGTCTGCCTTCAGTTCCATCTCATGCCAGCTGATTACCGCACTCTCATATTGTTTAGCTAGTAACTGCATCGATGTTGTCTCATCCACAAAACCATTAAAGAACGCATCCGGAGTTTCTTTTTCATATAACTCTCCAAAAAATGTCTCTTGCATGTAAACCGGAACCCACTGATGACGTGCATTGTAAATTGACTGAAGCCATTCATTATCCACAACAGAGTATCGTTCTATAAGATCTTGCCAACAAGACTCAAACTCATCGACTGTATCTGCAGCATGAATACAGTTCCTAAAATCCATATCGAATGTAGGATGTGTTTGAGAAATATGAGCCAACTTCTCGTGGGTTTCCCTAAATATGCTCCATTTACAAAAACGGTGACGGGTTTGAGGCAAAACATGTGCAACAGCCATCTGAATATGATGATCAGGTTCAGTTGTAATCGAGACTGGATAATTTCCTGACATAGCATGTACCCAATTTTGAAGTAACCAAACGTAGCCAGACTCAGACTCGTAATAAAGCAATCCACAACCAAATAAAACCGGCTGACCATGATGATTAAGCCCCGTGATGGATTAAACCTAACGATATGTGATTTCTGTTCGTCTCCAAATTTAGCAACTCTATAAGTTGTGACAGTTCCATTATCTTCAACTTTAGTCGCTTGATTAGCAAGAGTCTCCACTAGCTCCTCTTGAAACTTTACAAACGCTCTTCTAGTATACAAACCAGCAGCTTGTTTTTCCATAGGAGAAGGCGTTTTTAGAAGTGGCGTAGCGTTACTAGTCTCATAGTCTGCCTTCAGTTCCATCTCATGCCAGCTGATTACCGCACTCTCATATTGTTTAGCTAGTAACTGCATCGATGTTGTCTCATCCACAAAACCATTAAAGAACGCATCCGGAGTTTCTTTTTCATATAACTCTCCAAAAAATGTCTCTTGCATGTAAACCGGAACCCACTGATGACGTGCATTGTAAATTGACTGAAGCCATTCATTATCCACAACAGAGTATCGTTCTATAAGATCTTGCCAACAAGACTCAAACTCATCGACTGTATCTGCAGCATGAATACAGTTCCTAAAATCCATATCGAATGTAGGATGTGTTTGAGAAATATGAGCCAACTTCTCGTGGGTTTCCCTAAATATGCTCCATTTACAAAAACGGTGACGGGTTTGAGGCAAAACATGTGCAACAGCCATCTGAATATGATGATCAGGTTCAGTTGTAATCGAGACTGGATAATTTCCTGACATAGCATGTACCCAATTTTGAAGTAACCAAACGTAGCCAGACTCAGACTCGTAATAAAGCAATCCACAACCAAATAAAACCGGCTGACCATGATGATTAAGCCCCGTGATGGAAACTAACGGTACACTATAGTCATGGACTCTATACGAGGTGTCCAGTCTAACAGAATCACCAAAAAAACTATAATTCATCCTAAAACTAGAATCAGCCCAAAAAATATTCCCATTTCCGTTTCCATTACCATCATTGTCAAATTCAATTGCTAAAAAGAAACCGGAATTCTGGGCTTGCAATCGTTTCAGATAATTAACAAAATGGTGATCACTACGACTACTCTCGAGGCCCATTGCCGCCTGTCTACTTCCAATGTTCATTACTTTATAGCCTACCTGGATACCGTAGTAGGCTTAGCCTGGAATTGAGAGAAAATGGGCCATAATTAAAATACATTACTATTTTTCGCACTTGAAAGAAATTCATTTGTGCAGTAACACAATGGCGGGTTGAATAGACTAGTTTTGTTCATGTTGTAATTTTTGCAATGTGAATGTGCTGATTATTCTTATTAACATCCTGAAAATGCACAGAAATTAAAAACAGGAAAAACCTTTGCATTCTAAATTATATTATCCACCACCACAATACAATATAAAAAAACTATTACACACACATAAATACACAATTACACATGTGTGTATATATATGACACTAGGGTTTCATTACAGATGTAAAATATGATCAAAAGTATACTAATTAATATTAAATAATTAGAAAAGAGAGATTTGGGGAAGTGAGAAACAACCTTTGTTCCGTACGATGTCCGGTCACTCGAGAGTTTGCGGCGGCTGTTCTGTTCTGTAGGTCGGTCGGATGGGACTTCGACTGTGACTCCCCTCTTTCTTCAGTTCCCTTTTACTTTTACTATTTTCTTTTCCTTCTTTTTAGCATAAACCCCCATTATTTTCCATTAAATCTGGTTTAGTATATGTCATATCATATTTATTTTATTTAAATTAAGAATTGCTAAGAAGAGTTTAAGCTAGATAATTTACTTTATTATCGGTAACATAGAGGGTAACTATTTTTTTTTTCTTTTCTAAATACACTATTCACTGTGTAATTTTTTAATTAAATGTTTTTTTAATTTTAATATTCAACTAGTACAAGTCAATTTGTGTCTGGTAGAGTTAAGTGCAAAATTGGTCAATGTGGTTTGTCTATTTTAGGGTTTTCTTTTCGAGCTTACTAGCAATGACGGTCCTTGTTTTGAGAAGTTTTTTGCAAGATTGGTCTTTTCTAATAGTTACATTAGCGAGTGTACGTTAGGTTTGCACGTGGCCCCCACGTGTAGCGGTATTTTAGTATTTTTGCACCTCGGGGAAAGGTGTGGTGGAAAAATACTGAAAACCATGCACGTGGGTGCCACGTGCAAAATTGACGACACCTGCTAACAGATTAGTTAAAAAAAGATCAATTCTTTTAAAATATTCTCAAAACAAGGACCTTCATTGCTAATGAACTCAAAAATAGACCCTCATTGTGAAAATAAACAAACCATATGAAACAATCTTGCAATTAACTATACCATTTGACAGTTTATAAGTATATTATTTAATCTTATTTATATTTATAAATTTTAATTTAATCTGGTTTTAGTTAATACATCTTTATAAGCCAAATTAGAACCTGGTTGATGGTGACTTATCTTGTTAGGAACAACCCTTAGCCTTAGCACAACGTAAGCAATTAAGAAGAAGATAAAACAAGAAAATATAAATAAACGACACAAGAATTTAACGTGGTTCGGCCCCAGTGGGGGGCCTAGTCCACCGGCTGCAACTAGGTTATTTTATTGATGCTCTGAACCATTTGATTACAATTACATATGAGGGGTATATATAGGAGAAGAGCTAGGGTTTCTGGCTTGTTGAACAAGGAAACCAATTTGGGCTTCCTAATCAATAAACAGAACCAGCAGGCCCGTAAGGCCTTCACAAACCCAACAATCTCCCACTTGAAGGCCTTGCGATAAATTTCTGCCCGTCATTCAAGCAAACAATATCCCGGTCAAACAGTAACTCCAGTAATCTTAATCCTTCAAGCCTTGAGTTCCAAGAACAAACTAAAACTTCAAAACAGAAGTTTTCCAAGTCTTCAGTTCTCCATGAACAAGCTAAGATTTTAATAAAATCCGAGAAGTCTTCACAGGTCCAGCTCCCAAGAACAAACCAAACTTCAATCCATGCATCCCAAATATACCTAATTACAGCGGCCCTTTTCATCAGTCACCTGAAAGGCCCATTGAAGCTGTAAATTGCTCCAAAACAGTCAGAAACACTAACCCAGTCATGGCAAAGACCACCAATGACTCGTCCTCAATCTTAACCAACTCCCATTGATTTGAAATACCAGCTCCAGAGACTCCAGAGGAACAATAACACTCTCCACTAGCGGTAGCATCACAGGAGAGATTTCATTCGGAAAACTGGTCTTCAGAACCCAACGTCGATTTCAACATATGTCAAAACACTCCTCGTGCTCCCACTGTTACAAAATCCCGTCCAAGTTCAAACCTCCGAATATGCTCAAACAGATTACCTAAAAGTCCCAGAGTCCTCTACCGCGCACCAGACTCGTATAACTCTCGAATCCGTGAGCCAAGACTTTTCTCCGAAAGTTGGTTCAATTCTTCCGGTAGTGCAGTAATCTGCACACTCCAAAAGTCTAAACAACAGACCAGTGCTTCACTACATTAGGTAACATAAAATGAAGCAAACCAGAATCTCTAACAGGAGTCTTCACTGCCTTCCAATGAGCCCCAATACATCAACCCAGACACATTCTCATAAGCAGAATTTTATCAACCTCGGGCGACTCTAAAAGCCTGAGCACCTCATGCAACCCCACAAGTCAACTACGCACAGCTCCTATTGTCCCTATTATTCCAACCCATGCTAAACCAGACTTCATGAGACGAACCTCCACTCGTATTCAACCAGCGAAAACCTTCACCCAATACTAGTACAAAGATCCACTCAAAAGTCAAACCACTGATGAAAACTGAACAAGGAATAACATCCACAGTTCCATACCAGTTACCAGCAAACGATCAATAACAACAGTAGAGAAAACAAGCGTTAGTTCCATGACTTGGCTATTTTTTTTTCACTCGTGTCGACACTAGCAACCCCGGAACAGGAATACTCAAAACTCAAAGCACTCCAAACCAGCTAGCTCTATTTTCTTCAATAGCAGTACCACATCCAACAGAAACCAATCCAATCCAAAACACCCGTATGTACCCGGTCGAACAAAGGCTTAACCCAATCAACCTAATACCTTGTTTCAATGGACTGACTTCAAACAATGGTCCTTATCTTCTTTTCTTTTCTAATCGATCAAGGTAATATCACAGCAACAAACTTAGGAACAACCACCCGCAAAAAACACACCCTAATCGTGAATCAGAATAACCCGAGATACAACTCAAACAATAAACTCTACAGAGACAATACCTCAACCTCTGATCAATGACGAACAAGAATGTCATGGTGGTAACCAAGAACAGTAGCCAATACCTCTCGAACAAGAAAAACTAAACAATGCTTTTATCATCTTCTAATCGATCAATCAACACCAAAACCCCGAAAAAACAGAAACCCTAACAGAGTTCAAACGACGGCGGTAGCTGACAGCAGCAGTGACAGCTGCAACAGCGGCGACAGGCAGTTAACAGGTGATGAAACACGGCGGAACAGCAACATATCAGCTGCAAACCAGACCCAAATCGAACAGAAAGAATAAACAGCAACAACAACAGTAATCAACAGCGAAACATGGGTGAAAAACCCCCTAAATGAGGCGGCTGGTGGTGGTCTTGAACAGCTGTGATAAACCAGCGAACAAGGGAGGGCAGTACCGAACCCTAATCGACAAAAAACACAGCCACACAACTAGACTTGAGTTGGATCAGACCTGGAACAGCAGCAACAGATGTAAATCAGCAGCGAGTAGCTGCAGAAAACAGCAGCAGCAAACCAGATCAGATCAACCAATTCGAAAAGCAGCAGAATTGAATCAATTCGAATAGCAGCAGCAATCAAATAAATTCGAGCAGCAGCAATCGAATTATACCAAACCTTAGCTCTGATGTCACTTGTTAGGAACAACCCTTAGCCTTAGCACCCGAAACCAATTAAGAAGAAGATAAAACAAGAAAATATAAATAAACGACACAAGAATTTAACGTGGTTCGGCCCCAGTGGGGGGCCTAGTCCACCGGCTGCAACTAGGTTATTTTATTGATGCTCTGAACCATTTGATTACAATTACATATGAGGGGTATATATAGGAGAAGAGCTAGGGTTTCTGGCTTGTTGAACAAGGAAACCAATTTGGGCTTCCTAATCAATAAACAGAACCAGCAGGCCCGTAAGGCCTTCACAAACCCAACAATCTCCCTTGCAGTCACCAATTATAAATTGCAAATAATCTATTAGTTTTTACTATGATATAACTGCTGGGATTTTATTAACTATACAACTCTTTGTATCGGAATTGAATGTTCATAATTTGAAAGGACTTCAAATTAGTTTATTCAAAACTTAGGGTTTAAAGTGTAAATAATTAAAATTCAATTTAATTAATCCTAGTCGAACTCAACTTCCCTTGAAAGGGGTTGTTAAATTCGAAACCCTAATTAAAATCAAGTAGGTCGAATTCGACCTCCCTTGGGAAAGGGAGTCGAATTCAAAACCCTAATTATTAAAACCGTTTGATTAAAACCTTTTAATAAAACATGAACATCCTAATTAATTACGATTAATTAATTAAGCAAATAAACTAATCTAGTTTAATTTATTTATGCAATATTTAATTAACATAACTAATTATATATGCGGAATAAGTTAATAAAACAATTAACTAATTAATTCCCTAATTACAATCTATCATGCATGCAATATAACCAACTAATAAATAAATAAATAAACAAAGGAAGAAACCTAACCTCTTTGTAGAAACCCGGAGACGAGAACTCCGTCACGTACTAGAGCCCAAGTGTAGGAACTCCTCTAAAGACTCGTACACACGAACGGATCTTCGGCACTTAGCTAAGTTATAACAAAAACCCACCATATATAAAAATTAACTAGAAAAGCTTAGTCGAAAACCCTTTCCAAAGGGAAGGGATTTTCGACCCTAGCTTCAAAAGAGAGAAGAGAGATTGAATGGAAAAAGGGTTTTTGGCCTCTATTTATAAGAATAGAAAACCCTTAGGTTTCTTTCTCCAATCAATGTGGGATAAGGAAACATCCCTTTTTCCCTTTTCTCTTTTCTTGCGTGGCCGACCTAGTGGGACCCCATGGGTCGACACAAGTAGACCCATGGGTTGACTCATGGTGCTTGATGTCTGATCCCGCTTTCGACCCGACTCGCGTTTCCGACCCGCTCGTCATTTCCAAATCTATTTTTGGAAACTTTCCAAAAACTATTTTTAAAAACTTCTAGTTATTATCATTTCAAATGGTTATTTTGTTATAAATATGAAGTTCAAGTAAGTCCTACCCATTCTTCGTGTGCGACCCTAGAAGTTCATAGATATGAGGCCGTATAAATATATTGGAATATTCTGATAATTTCAACAATAACTTGAATGTTTTAAAAGCTAAATGAAAGATTACATGTGTAAATGCAAAATAAACTAAATGACGGGAATTATATATTTGTTGTAAAAGTTTGTCTTGAAAGCACTTAATTTATATTCTACCTAAGCATATAGATTATTCCTTTATAAATTTAGCTAAATTTAGCAATAATATACGTAAGGTAATGACAACAAATGAGCAATTTACATCTTATAAAATAGGAAATGACACACTTATAATAACGATACTTCTAAAACTCATACTCAAGCTGCTTAATTGATCATGTACTAAGATGTCATGTAACAAAACAATATGTATAGAAACAAACGAGTCATATTTAGTTATACCTGATAATAGTATACATACGGTTATATGGTATACGTATGAAATAAAATCTTTACAAAGGAATAAAATTGTAATAAAATCTATACAAAAGGAATAAAATCTTTCCAACGAAATAAAATCTATCCAAAAGAAATAAATTTGTAATAAAATATATCCAAAAGGAATAAAATCTTTTCAAAGAAATAAAATTGTAATAAAATATATCCAAAAGGAATAAAATCTTAAAATCTTTCCAAATGAATAAAATCTATCCAAAAGTAATAAAATTTCCCCAATAGTTTCTGAACAATAGTGAATAATGAAGTGGACAGATTTTCAGAAAACTCTACGAAGAGAAAACACTTGGATTACCGTTCCTCAAATAGTTATTAACACAATCATCATCATTATCATCATCATAGGATTGGATGACATAAAACCATATACATAATACGAGTTACCAGCAGGAAATCACCATCCAAATATCCTAATCTTCCTCACATATTCCCATGCTAGGTGGCATGGGATCCGTATAAACCCCTTCTTTTGAATAATGATATTAGATTGCATACCGTCTACTCGTATTTGTTAATCGACGTATCATCATTTGGCGCCATCCGTGGGACCGAAGTTTTATTTCTCCTTTTAACAAACAAAACCAAGAAATCCACATTACTTTCGTGTTAAGTAACAATCCAATTGCTGAGAGTAACCTCTTGAAACTCCTAGCATTGAGTCCAAGTTCACTCTTCGTGACACAGGAGAACCTAGCCACCTAGCCTCCCGGTTGGGCTCGAACGAACTTGTAAGTTGGTAGTTAGAAACCTTGACCAAATTCACACTCTGTACTCTGAACTCAATCAAAAGCTAATAGACATTTATCCTCGTCCCTTACCTACTGAGGTTGATCCTTGGTCGTTGAACCATGGAATTCTGGTTCAGACGACATACATCTAGGAAAAGCCAAAGATAACTTGTTTGTTGAAAGTGACAGCACGGACCGAGGAAGAGCTCGTACTGTCATGGGGGCTACAACTCCCACCAAAGAAAAGCTCCCCATTTCTACCACGAGCCTTTCGTATTCAGAGAACCAGAAAGAGACGTTAGTGATTAGGTAGCTTCAACTTTCACAAAGCAAATCCGTGACTATAGCATGCCTGATGGTTTAAAGGTCCCAACCAATCTGCGACCGTATGACGGGACAACAAATCCCGATGATCATATCACGATGTTCATGGGAACAATGGATGTGCACAAGCTACCCGAGCCAGCATGGTGTAAATATTTTCACATCACACTATGTGGGGAAGCGAGGTTTTGGTACAGTAACCTAGCATCTAAAAGCATGGATGGCTTCCACCAGTTGAGAGACAAATTTAAATTAAATTTTCTTAAACAACGAAGATTTCAAAAAACACAAGCGGAGATTCTGGCTATAAGGCAGCAACCAGAGGAGTAGCCAAAAGACTATGTAGCTCGATTTATCAAAGAAACACTACACATAACGTCAAAATACACGAACGATATATACAAGTGATCACATAAATTGTGTGAATGCAAATATCGTTGAATTCTTGTTCAAACCCCTCAAATTTTCCCACAATAAAAATCCCACCTTTACAACTCATGGGCAATGTCGGAAGTAACAGTTCCACCGAACGGAGAAGACATTCCGGTTGCCGTGGCACCAATCAATACCAATTAAAGTATTAAATATTCCATGATTTTGAAAGTGGTTTCCAAAAACTCCGGCAATCCATCACTAAATTTCAAAACCTACAAACATGGTGGTGGTGGTTTGGAGGAGGGAAAGGGTGATGGTTGGGTCGTAGGAGGCAGTGGTTGTTAAGGGTGGACATGTGTGTGATGTTAAGATCGTGGTCAAAAGGAAAGTAAAAACTTAGAATCTGATGGAAGTAAAGTCAAACATGAAAAATGCACCAAAGTTCTTATAATTTAGAGTAAATTACACTTTTCGTCCCTAAAGTTGGCACGTTTTTCACTTTTGATCCCTAAACTTTAAAAATTACAATTTTGACCTTAAAGTTGGCCAATTTTTTCAATAATCGTCCTTTGGCCATACGGCGTTAAAAAATGGTCGTTAACGTGCGCACGTGTGAGACACGTGAGGGCACTAATGTAATTTCACCTTACACCGAGGGACGAAAAGTGAAAAAATTGTTACTTGAGGGACGAAAAGTGAAAAAATAGCTACTTGAGGGACGAAAAATGAAAATCATGCGAAAAACGAAAAATAAATTTATATCTATATCTGTGTGTGTGTGTGTATATATATATATATATATGTTATGATAACGCGAAGATATAATCATAATATATATATATATTTGTTAGTGAAACGCGAAGATCATGGAAATCAAAAAAGTCAACAACAAAAGCAGCCACCGATCTTTATTCTGATCATTTTGATAGTTTCATATTTCGGATTGGGTGAGTTTGGACGGCGGTTGAATTTTCCGGTGAGAAATTGAATTTTCCGGAGAGTATAGATCGAATCAATTGTTGCCCAGGGTTTGTGCGGGATCAAGTTTTGAGAAAGATTGGTGGTGATTTCAAGTGGTAATTCGAAGAAACAACAAAGTTATTGGAGATTTAATTTTTCCGGCGACCTGACATGTTTTCCGGCGAGCTTTGAATCTGAATTTTTTGGTCAGGGATTGTTCGCGATTGAATGTAGAGTTGGTTGCAACCGGTTTCGAGTCGTAATTCGGAGGATCGAGAGAATAATCGTGATTTAAAGTTTTCCGGTGACATTCTACTCTTTTCCGACGGGGTTTTGCAGTTTCCGACGGGTTGTTCTTCTGAAATCATCATTTTCCAGACACCATAACTGTTCATCGCTTTTTCTGCAAAAATAAGCCATTTGCCGACTTGACCAATCTTGCCATTGCCGAAGTAACCGATCAACAACTCTTATTTATTTTTTTATTTTTTTTAGAAGAAGGCAGTGATATAGCAAAATTATTCTTTGATTAGGATTCATTAGTTTAAGAAGTGCAGGTTGTTGTGCCCATTTGTACTATAAGATGAATGATACCTCGTTTGGTGATTTTGTTGAAATTATTTATTTGTACTAAAAGCTAATGTTATGGAGCATGAGCATGTGTGTGGGGAAAGGATAGTTGAAAACAGGGAAGTGTGGAGACATGATTGAAAAACGTTAATATGTTAGGACAAAGTGAAAAAATTGCTACTTGAGGGACGAAAAGTGAAAAAATTAGCTACTTGAGGGACGAAAAGTGAAAAAATTGATACTTGAGGGACGAAAAGTGAAAAAATTGTACTTGAGGGACGAAAAGTGAAAAAATTGTTACTTGAGGGACGAAAAGTGAAAAAATTTTACTTGAGGGACGAAAAGTGAAAAAATTGTTACTTGAGGGACGAAAAGTGAAAAAATTGTACTTGAGGGACGAAAAGTGAAAAAATTGTTACTTGAGGGACGAAAAGTGAAAAAATTTACTTGAGGGACGAAAAGTGAAAAAATTGTTACTTGAGGGACGAAAAGTGAAAAAATTGTACTTGAGGGACGAAAAGTGAAAAAATTGTTACTTGAGGGACGAAAAGTGAAAAAATTGTACTTGAGGGACGAAAAGTGAAAAAATTGTTACTTGAGGGACGAAAAGTGAAAAAATTGTACTTGAGGGACGAAAAGTGAAAAAATTGTTACTTGAGGGACGAAAAGTGAAAAAATTGTACTTGAGGGACGAAAAGTGAAAAAATTGTTACTTGAGGGACGAAAAGTGAAAAAATTGTACTTGAGGGACGAAAAGTGAAAAAATTGTTACTTGAGGGACGAAAAGTGAAAAAATTTTACTTGAGGGACGAAAAGTGAAAAAATTGTTACTTGAGGGACGAAAAGTGAAAAAATTTTACTTGAGGGACGAAAAGTGAAAAAATTGTTACTTGAGGGACGAAAAGTGAAAAAATTGTTACTTGAGGGACGAAAAGTGAAAAAATTGTTACTTGAGGGACGAAAAGTGAAAAAATTTACTTGAGGGACGAAAAGTGAAAAAATTGTTACTTGAGGGACGAAAAGTGAAAAAATTTACTTGAGGGACGAAAAGTGAAAAAATTGTTACTTGAGGGACGAAAAGTGAAAAAATTTTACTTGAGGGACGAAAAGTGAAAAAATTGCTACTTGAGGGACGAAAAGTGAAAAAATTGCTACTTGAGGGACGAAAAGTGAAAAAATAGCTACTTGAGGGACGAAAAATGAAAATCATGCGAAAAACGAAAAATAAATTTATATCTATATCTCTGTGTGTGTGTATATATATATATATATATATATATATGTATATATATATATATGTATATATATATATATATATATATATATGTATATATATATATGTATATATATATATGTATATATATATATATGTATATATATATATGTATATATATATATGTATATATATATATATATGTATATATATATATGTATATATATATATGTATATATATATATGTATATATATATATGTATATATATATATATGTATATATATATGTATATATATATATGTATATATATATATATATATATATATATATATATATATGTATATATATATATGTATATATATATATGTATATATATCTATATATATATATATATTTGTTAGTGAAACGCGAAGATCATGGAAATCAAAAAAGTCAACAACAAAAGCAGCCACCGATCTTTATTCTGATCATTTTGATAGTTTCATATTTCGGATTGGGTGAGTTTGGACGGCGGTTGAATTTTCCGGAGAGTATAGATCGAATCAATTGTTGCCCAGGGTTTGTGCGGGATCAAGTTTTGAGAAGATTGGTGGTGATTTCAAGTGGTAATTCGAAGAAACAACAAAGTTATTGGAGATTTAATTTTTCCGGCGAGCTTTGAATCTGAATTTTTTGGTCAGGGATTGTTCGCGATTGAATGTAGAGTTGGTTGCAACCGGTTTCGAGTCGTAATTCGGAGGATCGAGAGAATAATCGTGATTTAAAGTTTTCCGGTGACATTCTATTCTTTTCCGACGGGGTTTTGCAGTTTCCGACGGGTTGTTCTTCTGAAATTCATCATTTTCCAGACACCATAACTGTTCATCGCTTTTTCTGCAAAAATAAGCCATTTGCCGACTTGACCAATCTTGCCATTGCCGAAGTAACCGATCAACAACTCTTATTTATTTTTTTATTTTTTTATTTGTACGTATTCTTGTGGTCCCGAACCTTTGTGGGTAAAGTCTGGTGAAAAGTAGGACCCTACTATTTGCACACCTCCCTTCAACAAATATGTAGGTGTTGGACCACCTCCATTTAATTAAATATTTTTTATTAGCTATCTAAGAAATTCGAATTACAATTCGCCGGAAAAACTTAGCCTCATCGGAAAACGTAACCATCACTAAAAGTCAACTAATCGAAAAACAGAAACCGTCACCGTGATCAAAATATAATCGCGAGTAGAACCTTATGATTTTCAGATTGATTTGACGAAAAACAAGCTCAAAATCGAAGAGAGAAGTTATACAAAATTTTTGTTGTTTTTTTTCTATTTATATAGAAGTAGAAAAGGTTAATTTTGATGGGAAAGAAAATGGAGCGTATAGAGATAGTGATGTGATATGTGTGTCAGTGTGTGTTTGTGTACTACCAATAGTATTGTAGAGGACCACTCTACAATTGGGGTTAGGGGTGTGCAGATAAGACGAGACAAAAAATAAAATGGAATACTATTAAATTTGTTTTTATTTTTATACCATGTAAAGTTAAAAAGCTGAATTTTATGTTGTGGTCCCCAAAGTCTATTATATGTAAAGTTAAAAAGCTGAATTTTATGTTGTGGTCCCCAAAGTCTATTATATGTAAAGTTAAAAAGCTGAATTGTGAGTCCCAAATATAGATGATTAAAACCCGACTGACAAGTAGTTCTAACTGGAAGATGACCAGTTCAGAATACGATCCAGATATGGATGAACAATATGATAAAGGTACTGAAAGTAAATGCAAGAAACAATAAGGGCTGAAACTATATAGATAGTATGTATAGATCAAGTATGTAGCATTGAGACACGATGTACTTTTCAATGTATTTGATTTATTGATATATAAACAAATACAAAGGTTGTTGCGGAACAAAGATAAACACCCAAGTGTAAATATCTAAACAACCTAGAAATACAAGTGATCTAATAACTTGGAAATACTCGTAAGGATTACTTAGAGTATATCTCACAAGTTGCAATGCTAAGGTTTCAAGCTGTTTGCAAGTTGTGAGAAGACTTATATTTATAGACCAAGTCCATGATGACGTGGACCAGATCGTACAAATATGGTTGGGAGCATTTAAGGAATTAAAGCTAATTCCTTACATGCGTACTTTTAAGGTTAAGTATATAAGTCTTTTGATGTGACTTATCATACCTTATTCCCAACCTTTACTTTACCTTGTACCTTTATTAATAGTTAAATCTATTAACTGGGTAAAGAAATGTAAAGTAAAAAGTCTTACTCGTAATCAGTGTAAAAGTGTGTAAATACTTTTACACTGAGATGCTTCAGTCTTCGATCAGGTAGAATCAACTTCTGAGCTCCACATCTGAGCTGATTCTCTTCTTCAGACTTCAGTCTTTGACTTCATTCTGAACGGTATTCTGATACGTTGATCTGAACTGAAGTGAAGCTTCAGTGAACTAATTTTGAGCGACCTCAGAATTCTATACACGTATTTTTCACTGAGCTTCAGCTATTTCTGAACAGATTATACTTGGTCGATTTTCGACCTAACAAATTCCCCTTATTTGTTCTGAAATAGTGCATGCATCTCAGACTTCTATCTATACATGTTTGTAAGTCTGAAATGCAAGTTTTTGTTTAAGTTGTAAAAATTTTCTAAGTACATCTTATAGATCATTGATGTCTCAGAATTTTACTTGTGGTTTTTCTAACTTAAACCTATCATCTACTTATAGGCTACAAAATGTAACATATATATACAAACTGAAGTGTTTGTTACATTTGCAAATATTTATACAAGTATATGATAAACTGAAAAAGGAACTACTTTTGGCAGGTCTTGAGCCAGAAGGTGCTTCAGTAGGTTTCCTCTTCAGTGGAGAATGATCCTTCTTTCCAAACAATTTGCCTTCAATCTCTACCTTGGCCTGCATCTTTTGTTGTATTCTTGATAACCATGCACCAATCAAAGCAGATTTCGGCTTCCCCCTCAGTATTTGGATCATCTCCCTATGCTCAGAAATCCCAAACTCGTGCACTGAAACCTGATGATATTCTTCAGCTGCCCTTCCTTCCCTTTTAACAACCAAGTCAAAAAGCTTCAATCCATCAGCTTTTGTTACTTCCATATCAACTATTTTAGCTGGATGAGATCGATGCTTCATATAATGCTCATACTGATCCCTTTCATGTTTTCTTTCAATTTCAATAGCATCATCAGACATTGGCTTGAAGGTAGATAGGTCAGCATCACGAATATTTTTCCTTGAAGATCTTGGTCCAGTCACTTTGGGCTTTGTGGGTGGCCTTGCCAATTCTTTTTCAACCTTCAGAACTCCAGCCAGAATTTCCTTCTTTTTAATCGCCATCTCTTTTTCTCTGTTTTTCACCAAGTCCTTAATGGACATTTTGAAAGTGAGATGGTCCAGCTTTTGTTCTAAGGGAGAATAATTTACCCCATACTCATATTCCAGCATATCAACAACAACTTTCTGCACTCTTGGATCATTTTTGATCTTCAGATATCTTTCCAGAGAGAGACCAAGACCTGCAGCATCAACATGATCAAGGGTTCCCATTTTCTGATGTTGAACCCTTTCTCTTTCCTTGTTTTCCGTCCACATAATGAATTAATTAGAGACTTGCTTCTGCAAAGCCTCTAATTTCTTGCTATCAACATTGGGATCATGAAGTGGATAACCGTGTTCATCAACATTCTCACCAACCACCAAGCCAGAACCCTTAGAGTCTTTCTTTGTTGGTTCATCCACCACTGGGGCCTTGCCCTTATCTTTCTTAGCAGGTTCAGAAGCTTGCACTTCAGATCTCTGAACCTGTTCCCCCTGAACTGAGGCACTACCAGATGGTACCTCAGCTTGCTTCTTGGTTGCTTCTATCAATTCTTGAGTACTTGAAAGCAGACCAATATGCACATTTCCCCCTTTGGGGACCTCAGAAAGCATCTTAGCATATGCATCAATGGCAGTCTGAATGGCCTTCAGAGGTTCCCAACTTTGCTGCAGAAGGCAATCAGAAATGCCTTTTGCCATGGTAGAGAACTGAGCCCTTAACCTGAATGATGAGTTAAGGTTCAGATTCTCTTTTTCAGTAAGCTCTTTCAGCAATTTCCTATCTTCTTCAGAGAATGAAGGAGGAGGAGAGCAACAACATTTTCCTTCTTAAACAGGGTCAGAATTTCATCTAACTGCTTGGACTGGCCTTTAACAACTTTTTCGAGAGTAGATACAGATTTCTGAACTTCTTCAACAGCTTTATCTACCTTCTCGGAAGTGTCTTGAGTGAGTTCTAAGACCATCCTTCTGACCCCTTCTTCAACCTTTTCAGCCACAGAAGCTGAAATCTGAGTAACAAGATTCTGAGATATCTCAGACTTCAGCCTCTCAATCACATTATCACTAACAGCAGACCCAAGTTCCTTTTCATTGACACTTGGCCTTTTTACCAACTCATTCACCTCCTTCCCGACTGCCAGAACTTCTTGTTTTATCAATTCAATACCAGATGTCAAGTTCGCAACAACTGAAGCTTGCACATCTCTTTTGGCTCATCAAACTCAAAGTCAGCAAAGGAATCAAGATTCCCTTGAGGTGGCTCATCTTCATCCCAGAGGTCAGTTAAAACTGCAGTCTGATTAGATATGCCCTGGTTCAGATCACTGGTACCTGAACCAGCTTCTGGTTCAACAACTGCTACTGCAGATGCATCGTCACCAGATTTAAGGGTTGGCTCAGCCATAGCTTCATCGCCAGAGACAGTAGACACGGGGATTGCCTTAATGATTCTCGTACCGTCATCAAGAATCACTTCATCGGCCGTAGAGTCTGGAATCTCAGTCTCAGATGGTGTCACACCAAAGACTTCATCAATTCGTGCTGCAGAAGAGTGTGAGATTTGTGAAGTTACAGGGGTGCGCGTGCAGACACGGACTCTATTGTGTGCTGGGCGGACACACTAATATTTTCTTCACCATCTCCTCCTAAAGAAGTTTTGGAGATGACTGCTTGTGGGTTTCCCTTTAGACTCGATTCCTCTGGTTCTTGTTGGGAAGATCCAGATGGGTTTGCTTCGGTACTAATGTCCTTGGGCTGTGAGGACTGCTTATATTTACGTCGTTTTAAAACGCCCTTTGGAGATCCTGAGGGATCTTTTGGGAGATCCTCAGGTTGGTCAGTGGAGGAGGGAATTGGTGGTTGGGTAGAAGAAGTTGCTGGGGTTTTAAACAACTTCAACATTTGACCACCAGGTGCACCAATGGGTCTCGCATTCTTTTGCGACCCGCTCGGTGACCTTTCTGAGCCAGCCGGTCGTGCTGTTTCAGTTTTAGAAATTACCTGAAGCATTGCAGCGGAGAGTTCTGGTTCTGGATCTGAAGTAGACAGCTTTGATAGATCCCTGCAGAACTCCGTTGCGGATGATTCAAGCCCCTCCAAATGATACGCATCTCCAAGCATATTCATGAAGCAGATGCTCAAAAATCTAGGGAATGAGATATGTGGACTTCTTTTCCCTTTTAATTTTGTTACCAGCTGAGAGAAAAGTATCTCAGCGAAGTCCACCTCAATCCCATGCCACAAGTAATACCCAATCTCTACTTGTGTCAAGGAAATCTGGTCCAATCCACCCCAGTTTCCTCCAAGGCACTCCACAATCTGAGTCCAGAAATATCGCCAACAATTTTTAAATCCAGACAGAAAAATATGTCCAGATGTTCTCAGATTGTGTTCTGCATCAACCATGTCATCGTGACCCATGGCGTGCAGTACTTCCCTGAAATTGACTCCTTTAAGCCTTTTAGCATAGGCTGT
Organism: Erigeron breviscapus; assembly: GCA_034093135.1. Taxonomy (NCBI): domain Eukaryota; kingdom Viridiplantae; phylum Streptophyta; class Magnoliopsida; order Asterales; family Asteraceae; genus Erigeron; species Erigeron breviscapus. The sequence continues at coordinate 54,507,813 of CM067167.1, read as the reverse complement.
AGAAGAGGGAAGGTAGTTCAAATGAAGGGCCTCCCGAAACCCATCAAGTGAAAGGATATACTGCTTTGTGCCTTCTTGTAAAGAAAAAGCAATGGATTTTTCATCCTTGCTCAGAGTAGCAGTATACCAGAATTCAAGTAAGTATCTATGATACATTACTTGAGGATTTGCAGTCAAGGCGTAATGGAGAGGGGATTGTTCAAGAAATTTATTTATCCTCCCCATTAGAGTTTTGCCTTTGGCGTTCAGTGCAGCCATGAAATTATTCATATTGAATCTAAGGGTCGATGGCTCGAACCCTTTTGGCCATTGTGCACTGGCCTTGACTACCTTAGATGGTTTGTATTCGAAAAATATTAGTGATTTGACTACTTTAGCCATTATTTCTACAAGGGAAAACTGAATATGAAAGATGTATTTAGGGTTTTGGAGTTATGAAGGAATGAGAAAAAGAGAGAGAGAATGATGATTGGGAGTAAATGAAGGAATTGTGTTGGAAAAGGTATTTATATTTATGATGGAATACAAAGGGTTTTTCCAAAATAAATAAAATAAAATGATTTTGAAATTCAAACCCAAAAATGAAAATATTATTTTAATGAAATCAGTTTTGATCGGGTTTGAAGTCCGAAAATAATTTTTGGGTATACATCCGCATTTAATGCAACGACGGCTATGACCCCACATTTTCACAAAACTTTTCAACATTTTACAGAAAATGTGATCATTACTTTCCATTTACGGCGCAACTTGTGTGACACGTCAGCAATAAGCATCATTATTCAAACGTTAAACAGTAACCTTCACGTGTTCACACAACGACCAAGTATCCAAAATACATTATAAAGGACAGACTCATTTCAGAAATAATATACAAAATCTGAGCATGATCAGAATCAAGGAATCTGAACCATCTCAGTTTACACAATTATTCTGAAATCATTTCAGAAATTCTGAGGCATTTCAGTCAAAATATTTTTCTGAAAGCAAAGTTCCCCCCTTAGAGAAAAATTCCTTTTAAACATAAAAATGTTTGACACTTCCCCCCTGAGGTGATGCTATACAGGATTTAGCATACCTAACTCACTGATGAGATGTTTAAATGTTTTGACATCCAAGGGTTTTGTAAAAACATCAGCGAGTTGTTTATCAATGGGAATGAAATGAAGTTCAATGTCACCTTTAATAATGTGATCTCTAATAAAATGATACCTGAGGTCGATATGCTTGGTTTTGGAGTGCATGACAGGATTGTGAGAGATGGCAATGGCACTGGTGTTATCACAAAATAGTGGAGTCTTTGTATACTTAACACCATAATCAGTTAGTTGGTTCTTCATCCACAAGATCTGAGCGCAACAACTGGCTGCAGAAATGTATTCAGCTTCAGCTGTGGAGAGTGATACTGCAGTCTGTTTCTTACTTGTCCAACTAACCAATTTGCCACCTAGTAAATGACAACCACCTATGGTACTTTTCCTATCTATTTTACAACCTGCATGATCAGAATCTGAATAACCCATTAGATCTAAACTTGAGCCTTTGGGATACCAAAGACCAAGTCTGGGGACACCTTTAAGGTATCTGAAAATCCTTTTCACAGCATTTGCGTGTGCTTCTCTGGGATCAGACTTGCACAAAGGCATGTTGCAAATATTATGTCAGGTCTACTAGCAGTTAAGTACATGAGGGATCCCACCATACCACGATATTTTGTGGGATCCACTTGTTTTCCATTGGGATCTGAGTCCAAAGTTAATGGTGCAGAAATAGGAGTATCTTTTGATGAGACAGAGTCGAATTGATATTTCTTTAATAAATCTCTGACATATTTTTCTTGATTTATAAAAATACCATCACTGGTTTGTTTCACTTGAAGACCTAGAAAATATGTCAGTTCACCCATCATACTCATTTCATACTCAGATGACATTATTTTAGAAAACTGTTCACACATTTTGTTATTTGTAGACCCAAACACGATATCATCAACATAAACTTGTACAAGTAAGATATCACTTTTATCATGCAATATGAATAAAGTGCTATCTATTACACCTCTTTTAAAACCATTTTTCAAAGATATTTAGTAAGAGTATCATACCAGGCTCTAGGTGCTTGTCTCAGACCATATAAAGCTTTGTTCAGTCTGTACACCCAATGAGGTCTTTCTTCATTTATGAACCCTGGTGGCTGATGCACATACATAACTTCTTCCAATTCACCATTCAAGAATGCACTTTTAACATCCATCTGATAGACTTTGAACTCATGATGAGCTGCAAAAGCTAAGAAAATTCTGATAGCTTCTAGTCTAGCAACTGGTGCAAAAGTTTCATCAAAGTCTACTCCTTTTTCTTGAGAGTAACCCTTTGCAACAAGTCTTGCCTTGTTTCGAATCACGTGACCATCTTCATCCATCTTGTTTCTGAAGACCCATCTTGTCCCAATTGGCTCTTTCTTTAGATTGCTAGGACAAGGAACAAGTTCCCAAACATCGTTCCTTTTAAACTGATTAAGCTCATCTTGCATGGCTTCAATCCAGCTAGGGTCATTCATAGCCTCGTCAATCTTCTTCGGTTCTATTAGTGATAAGAAACTGACATTTAAGCATTGATCGCTTGTGGCTCTTCTGGTCTGAACCCCACTAGTGGAATTTCCAATGATTTGCTCGATTGGATGTGTTCTTGTCCACTTAGTGTATTGACCAGGATGAACTATGATATCAGTGCAAGAACTCCTCTGAATTACTTCAGGAGGTGCTTCAGAAAAGACTACCTCAGTCTCATCATCTTCCTCCTGCAGATCATGATTGGCATCATGAAACTGTTCAGATTGGGGTAATTCAGTGGAACCTGATATCTGAGGAGAAGCGGCATGTACATCTGATCCAATAGTCAGTTCAGAAAGTAGTTTAAAACTGACTGGAGGATAGAATGGAATGTTGCTTGACTTGATTATTCTTGGTTCTGAACTGAGATGTTCAGAAGCAGGTTCAGGTGACTGATCAGATTCAGCAATAGGATCAGAATCACCAAAACTTATTGGACTTTCTGAGGGTGGTACAGGAATAGAATTCTTAAAGATTGCGGAATTAGATTCATCAAAGGTAACATGAATTGACTCATCAACCTTTTCAAGTCTCTTGTTATAGACTCTAAAGGCTTTGCGATTTGATGAATATCCTAGAAAGTATCCTTCATCAGCTTTTGCATCAAATTTTCCAAGCTGACTTGAATCATTCAGAATGTATACTGGGCATCCAAATACATGGAAGTATCCAATATTAGGCTTTCTATTTGTGAGTACTTCATAGGCTGTCTTCTTGTGTCTTTTGACATAGACAGATCTGTTCTGAGTGTAGCAAGCAGTTGCAACAGCTTTAGCCCAGAAATTCTTGGGAAGACCAGATTCATTTAGCATACTTCTAGCAGCTTCAATCAGCGTACGATTCTTTCTTTCTACAACACCATTCTGCTCTGGTGTGTGGGCTGAGGAGAAGTTCTGAGATATGCCAGTTTCAGTGCAGAAGGACTCCAAAGTGGCATTTCTGAATTCAGTGCCATTGTCAATTCTGAGCTGACAAAATTTTCTCTTATGCTTGAGTTCAATTTGTTTGATGAGAGCAATGATTTCAGTAGCAGCTTCACTCTTGGATCTGAGGAAAATTACCCAGCAATATCTTGAATATTCGTCAACAACAACAAGGGTATATTTCTTTCCCGCTCTAGTCTGAACATTCACAGGTCCAAAGAGGTCCATGTGAAGCATGTGAAGAGGTTCAGTTATACTAAAACTTTGTTTTGTCTTGAATGAAGCTCTTTTCTGCTTACCCATTTCACAACCTAGACATGGCTTGTCTTTGTTGAAAGACATTGAGGGTATCCCATCAACAAGTTGTTTTCTTGACAACTTATTAATATTCTTGAAGTTCAGATGGGATAATCTCTTGTACCACAACCAGTTTGTGTCTTCATCTGCCTTTGTGTAGAAATATTGTTCAGTGGGTGAACTATTCATATCGATGATATAAATGTTTCCTTTTCTTGGTGCAATCAAAACTACCTTTCCATCCCTGTTGAATATGGTGCCTTGTGAAATATCAAATAATACCTTGAAGCCATCATCACACAGTTGACTGACACTGATCAGGTTATATTTCAAACCGTACATATGCAACACGTGTGAATTTGACTTGTCCATTATTCACAATACCATATCCCTCAGTTTTTCCATTTTCATCATTTCCAAATGTTATTGAGGGCCCCTCTTGCACCCTATATTCCTCCAGCAGGGTTTGATAACCAGTCATGGTTCTGCCAGCAGCGCTGTCAAGATACCATATATTCTACTTTCGGTCTCCCTGCACAAACACAAAGATTAGTTCTTTTTGGGAACCCATCTGGTGATGGGTTCGCTAGACTCTCCCTTAGCAGTCTCAGATTTTTGCTTGATTTGTTTGGAAAAAGGTTTTGCATTTTGTTTAGGTTGAAGAGGAGTGGTTTCAACATTTTTTAAACGTGCATTACAACTCTGCACTTGTCTAGCCAATAACTGAAATTGACTCTCTAACCTCAACAAAATTGATTCTTCATTAGACACCTGAGCCTTACCTGAATCTGAGGTAGAAGGCTCAGTGGGGGAGATAATTTTCTTCTTCTTTTGGCCTTTTGGAACCTTAGATGAAGTCTGAGGGGATGGCTCTTTTGATTTAGCCTTCTTTTCTGAAACAGTTGTCTGAGCTGTTTCAGATTTACCCTCAGATTGTTCCTGGGCCTTATCAGTCACAGTTTTCTGTTTGCCAACTTTAGGAAAAGTAATTTCAGGTTTCATTTTCTTTGGAAGTGCATCTAAATCAGTGATTATAGATGCCATGTGAAGATCACCAGATTCATATGCTGCTCTTTGATTTGCAAAAGTATTTTTAATTGTAGCATCTGGTTTTGGTGCATTCATCCAAGATTTAATTATTTTCTGTTCTTTTTCAAGATGGTTTCAACATTTTTTAAACGTGCATTACAACTCTGCACTTGTCTAGCCAATAACTGAAATTGACTCTCTAACCTCAACAAAATTGATTCTTCATTAGACACCTGAGCCTTACCTGAATCTGAGGTAGAAGGCTCAGTGGGGGAGATAATTTTCTTCTTCTTTTGGCCTTTTGGAACCTTAGATGAAGTCTGAGGGGATGGCTCTTTTGATTTAGCCTTCTTTTCTGAAACAGTTGTCTGAGCTGTTTCAGATTTACCCTCAGATTGTTCCTGGGCCTTATCAGTCACAGTTTTCTGTTTGCCAACTTTAGGAAAAGTAATTTCAGGTTTCATTTTCTTTGGAAGTGCATCTAAATCAGTGATTATAGATGCCATGTGAAGATCACCAGATTCATATGCTGCTCTTTGATTTGCAAAAGTATTTTTAATTGTAGCATCTGGTTTTGGTGCATTCATCCAAGATTTAATTATTTTCTGTTCTTTTTCAAGGATGGTTTTCAATTCTTCTTTTTCCAACTCTAAAGTGGCAACCATAGACTGATAACTTTTTAAAGCCAAATGAACATCTTTCAGTTCTTTTAGTCTGACCTGACTAGCGTTCAGTTCAGAAGTATTATTTTCAAACATTTTTAGGCTTTCTGAACGCACAGTTTCGACAAAAGAAATGTCAGCCTCTAAAAGAACCAAAAGGTCCAGTTTTTGTTCCTCATCACTTTCAAAACCAAAGTCACTAACCTTTTTCATGACTATATCCACCCAACGACCAGATTCAACATCAGACTTGACCAAATGACCTTGATCTTCACGCGCCATGAAACACATATCCCTTACTTCTTCCTCATCATCAGATGATTCATCAGATTCTTCCCATTTTTCAGTCTTGGCGATCATACAACTATTATTGCTTGAGTTTTTGTGATCCATGAGAGCTATTTGGGCTTTCAACTTCTTGTATTTAGCTTTATAGCTGTCATCAGGTTTCTGAAAAATAGAATGATTAGGGGCAGATTGTGATGATGAAGGCTGACTAGATCTGCATTCCTTCATGAAATGTCCTTTCTTGCCACACTTAAAGCATTCAAGATTGGACTTGTCAATAGAAGCGCTGGAAGCAAATGGTTTGCCAGATCGATTAGATTTGGCCTTAAAATGATTGAACGTTTTAGCCAGCATGGCAACCAGATCATCATTGCCATCCTCATCACAACTATGAGTTACATTACCAGAAATACCAGTTTTTAACATTTCAGACACCATCTTCTTCATCGAGTCAGAATGATCACTCTCAGAAGATAGTAGAGCAGTCCCATGTGGTTCAGAATTATGAACCATGACTGAACTGGTAGAAGCATGATTTTTGGCATCTTGCTCAGCCACAGCTCTCTCAGCTTTGTTCTCTTCAGTGTATCTGAAGGCTCCATATAGGGAAGCAAGAGTGTGACTGTGCAAGGTTTTTCCTTGTCTTAAAACCAAGATCAAGTTTTCCCATTTAGAAGGTAAGATGTCACAAAACTTTTCCAACAAAATTTCTTTGTCTTTAGTTACACCCAGGGCTTTCAATTGATTTACCAGATTAGTGAATCTGATGTATGTTTGTGTTAAAGTTTCACCAGGGATAGCAAAAAAAGACTCATATCTTTTATTCAAAGCAACTTTTCTTGTGACAATTGTCTCATTGGTGCCTTCAAATTGTGTCATGAGTTCCTCCCACATTAATTTTGAATTTTCAAGTAAAACAAGGGTGGGCATAAGAGTTTCAGGAACAACATACAAGATCATATTTTGCAGCTTGGTATCAAGGTCTACCAGCCTATGATCTTCTTCAGACCAATGATCCTTCTCTTTGGGTGAAACCCTAGGAGTCCCATCAGCATTTCTGACAACAGTGGAGGCATTCAAGGGGACAAAGGGTCTTTCTTTAAGAATATCGGTCAAATGTCTTTCAACACCAGCAATATATTTTAGCATGCATGCTTTCCATGTTTGAAAATTTTCACTGTTCCCATCAAACCTGGGAACAGGATTATTTGGAAAGTGTACGTGCACATTATGTGATGGTATATTGTTGTTGATGATAGGGGGTGGAGTAGGTGGAAGTATTAGCATTAGCATTAGCATTAGCATTAGCATTAGGGTCAGGGCCTGTATTGAACATTTGGTCAACCATCTTTGCAGATCAAAGGTTAATGAATTAATATAATTCAACCTTGCTGCTCTGATACCAATTGTGAGTCCCAAATATAGATGATTAAACCTGACTGGCAAGTAGTTCTAACTGGAAGATGACCAGTTCAGAATACGATCCAGATATGGATGAACAATACGATAAAGGTACTGAAAGTAAATGCAAGAAACAATAAAGGCTGAAACTATATAGATAATATGTATAGATCAAGTATGTAGCATTGAGACACGATGTACTTTTCAATGTATTTGATTTATTGATATATAAACAAATACAAAGGTTGTTGCGGAACAAAGATAAACACCCAAGTGTAAATATCTAAACAACCTAGAAATACAAGTGATCTAATAACTTGGAAATACTCGTAAGGATTACTTAAAGTATATCTCACAAGTTGCAATGCTAAGGTTTCAAGCTGTTTGCAAGTTGTGAGAAGACTTATATTTATAGACCAAGTCCATGATGATGTGGACCAGATCGTACAAATATGGTTGGGAGCATTTAAGGAATTAAAGCTAATTCCTTACATGCGTACTTTTAAGGTTAAGTATATAAGTCTTTTGATGTGACTTATCATACCTTATTCCCAACCTTTACTTTACCTTGTACCTTTATTAATAGTTAAATCTATTAACTGGGTAAAGAAATGTAAAGTAAAAAGTCTTCCTCGTAATCAGTGTAAAAGTGTGTAAATACTTTTACACTGAGATGCTTCAGTCTTCGATCAGGTAGAATCAACTTCTGAGCTCCACATCTGAGCTGATTCTCTTTCTTCAGACTTCAGTCTTTGACTTCATTCTGAACGGTATTCTGATACGTTGATCTGAACTGAAGTGAAGCTTTAGTGAACTAATTCTGAGCGACCTCAGAATTCTATACAAGTATTTTTCACTGAGCTTCAGCTATTTCTGAACAAATTATACTTGGTCGATTTTCGACCTAACACTATTAAATTTGTTTTTATTTTTATACCATGTAAAGTTAAAAAGCTGAATTTTATGTTGTGGTCCCCAAAGTCTATTATATGTCTTACGGTGGTGTCCTCCCAACACAACCCTAGCTTAAACGTGGGGAACTACTGTTAAAATAGAGTATTAATTCATTTTATTCACACATGCCACGTGCAATCTTACATAGCTGCAACAATAAATAAATAAAATATAATTCTATATATATATATATTCTCGTTACTTGGTTTCCGTGCGGCTTCTTTTTTCTGCAACATTAACCCCTGTCGTTAAATCTTTTGCAATAATGGTCCTCATCAGCTAACGGCTGTTAAGTTTTTTCTCAACATAGTTCTGTCGTTAAAAATTTTGCAATAACGATCCCATCAGCTAACGGCCGTTAAGTTCTATTAAGGTGTTTAACCGAAATTACAAAAAATGCTAAAAATCAGGTCCTTTTTTCCAACAGGTTAGCTCCTAAAGTTTTTATATTTATTTTCTAAAATGATTTATATGGTACTTTCCATTTCTTTTTGTATTTCATATATAATATTATACTTTTAGTACGTTTTCATTACTTTTTTTCCACGTTTTGTCACATTTTTTCAATTAATCATATATAGTTGATACATTATTAACATTCGTTTTTTTCCCCTTCAAACTATTCAATGATTAATATAACTTATGTTTGTACACGACAACACATTTTCAAACACACGTTTAAATACGAAACAAACGAATATATCTCCCGCCTATATAAACTTTTTGAAAGCAACGTTATGTCTCCCGGGGCAACGCCCGGGTTACATAACTAGTTTATACCTGAAAATGCATATCCCATATCCCAGTGTTTAAATTCTATAAATTAATCTTGAACTTAGTGTGTTCTTTATTTATAAAAGCAGTCCACATCCTATATTTAATAAAACAACTATCGATATACATGTCAACAAAAATTCTTTACAATATCATCTTTTTCTCTAACTCTATTTTAAAATTCATGTATCAGAAAAAAAATACGGTAGTATGTATACGTACGGAATAAAATCTTTCCAAAGGAATAAAATCTATCAAAAAAGAGTAAAATCTTTCCAAAAGATTCTGAACATTCACTATAAATAGTGAATGATGAAGTGTACAGATTTTCAGAGAACTCCACGAGAGAAAAAACTTGGATTACCATTCTTTAAATCATTATTAACACAATCTTTATCATCATACGATTGGATGACGTAAAACCGTATACATAATACAAGTTACCAGCAGGGAATCGTCACTCAAATATCCTAATCTTCTTCACACATTTCCATGCTAGGTGGCATGAGATTCGTATAACCCCTTCTTTTGTATAATGATATTAGGTTGCATATCTTCTACTTGTATTTGTTAATCTACGTATCATCACCTGAACATTTGTATATAACTAATGTGAGAGAAATCAAGGATTTCTCTTTAACCACAAGAAAAGGGTCGAATGATAATTATAACCTATATAAAATGTTTTCGTGTGAATAGTGAAGTTAGCTGGCTCGACCTGCCTGCCTGCTTAGGTTTTTTTTTTTTTAGTTAACGTGTTGTGAGATATCAACTTTTATTCTTGGGTTTCTTATATTTTGTTTTGAATTATATCATTATTTTTAGGGTGATAACGTTTTAGTGTTTCACACTTTAACTACTAAATCCTTTAAGACTTTTAAATTTAACCATTAAAGTTTTATGTTTGATAATTCATGGTACTTCGCTTTAGTCTTTTTTATTTTCACCAAAGCTTCTAATTTTTATCTTTCAAGATAGTTTACAATTTTTTATTTCACCATCAAGACTTTATATTTTAAGATTTACGTATTGTCTAAGGATGTGTTTTTTTTCTAATGGTAACAGTTGACATATTAAACTTAATGACCCGCATTCAAGTCTGTGTCCTGATCGTTATCCCCGGCCAACGGCCGGATATAACACTAGTTCTATCTATATACATTGCTGCGTAAAAGGGCATTGTTGCGTTTCACCATTCACATCATCTTTGTACTCTTTTCCATTCCTACTCTCTCAAGTCAAACACGTTCTAGTAATCTTAGTCTGTCGTGTAACTTGCTATCTACAAACTCTTTGGATATACATGGCAATTTGAATGTAGTCAAAAACATATACACAAAAATAAATTCTACAGAAGGTTACAATCTTCCTCTAATGATAAGGATGAAATCATAGAAGAGAGAATTTAGAGAAGAAGTTTTTTATCAAATCATGTCTGAGTCTTTATTCACATATGTATCAGTATATATCGTATACAACAACCGACTCACACACTTCTTTCCTATCTTGACACTTTCAGCCCCTCTAATATCATTTATTACACTTGAAAGTGCAGGGTGATCGATCGATTCGCGATTCCTACGACTATGTAAGTGCGGAATCCAAACATAATCGTTATTGAGGTAATTGAATGAAACAAACACGAAATCAATAAGAACAGGAGATAAATAAAGAATTCCTTTATCATTAGTCGAATGATTACAATGAATAAATCCGTTTACAATACATCTACGATGATTACGGATTACAATCAACGAGACGACTCTTGATAATCGAATAATATGGTGGACTTACGGACTGAGGTTTGCGCATACCTCAGCCTGCCGTGAATGAAATCTGTTGCAACTCAAATCATTACCTAAAACCGAAACCTAAGAACACTATATATAGGCTAGAAATGGGCTGGGCTTCAAACTCGTGGGCTTCCAAACGCGTGGACCAAACACGTGCTACAGTAACACGTGATTGGCCAAACTCGTGTTACTGTTCACACGAGTTTGTCCAAACTCGTGGTACTGTTTACACGAGTTTGTCCTGTTGTCTGGACAATCTCTGTAAAGTAACAGCCCTTTAATTGAGATGCATCGGACACAAATTGTGCACCAAAACGTGCACTTACAGTCTCCCCCTTGGCCGATGCACTCAATTCATTCACCGATAATCATTAGCAATCGAAAACCTGCAAAAGCAAACTCCCCCTTAACTAATGATACCGGGTCTTCTTTTGTTGAGACTCGATCTTCTGACACAACACTCTGATCTTCAAACTCCAAAATCTATGTATCTCTGTGACAACCAACTAACCTAACACATCTCATTGTAGTTCTCCCCCTCAACAGTAGCCATCTCCGAATTAAACATATGCAATCTTCTTCCTGCTTGGAACTTTGCTCGAGACATTCCTCGACTTGCTTAACCGGCATATAATAGAGAAGTTGAATTTCCAACAATCAGCATCAAATCAATCAGCTCTCACAAAAATAAGAAACTCTGTAGCTTGAATCACAAACTGCAGTACCAAAAATCCTGTCTCAACTAGCAGCATCTGACTTTGTCTTATACCTTCACAATTCCACCAACCACCCGAAGTCTTTCCTATCAGATCTCCCCTTCAGTTGTATACACCACCAAATATAAAGATCTTTAATCTCGCAATCACAATAAATGATCGCCTGATAATCATCTCTATTCTTGGAATATAAATAGGTTCAATCTTCAATTACTTAACAACAGATGACCAACTTCGTTGCTCTTAATATTTCGACAAAGTTTCCACAACTGCCATCTATTTGATACTTGAGCATATTTCACATTAAGCACACCATCATCTAAACACAGATCTTGGTTTGTCTCTCAAGTAGCACAGAATTTTACTCAGAAATCTGAAATTTTTTATCTCCCCCTTTTCTCTGCAAAATTCTGAAATCTAGCCCATCTTAGGTTTTAAATATCTCCCATTCTGGAGGTTCTTCAAAAAGCTTAGAGCTCACGACGGTTAAAACTCTTCGCCAAACAGGGTATATTCGTTTTCCCTCCAAATTTCCGAGGAAAAACACATTTACGTGAAACATTGGTATTCACGTAAATTTTTATTTCTAAGGCTGTGGGAAAAATTTGATAATTGCCGAAAATTTTCATCCAAAACGTGCCGAAATCGCACAAAAACGGACCGAAATTTTTTCGAACGCTACCAAACTTCAAATCTCCATGAATCATGCCATTTTAAGACCATGGACAAAAATTATTTTTCCCGCCAAAATACTTTTTTTTTTTTTTAGCTTTTCTACAACCCTGTCTTCTATGCTTCAATGTATCAGACGATCTGCAGTGATCCTTCCACACCGAAACATACTTGAACCTCGATTCCATTTCGACAACTCAAACACGTTTTTCGGCAAACTCGTGTGAACAGTGCCACGAGTTTAAGAACCTAAACGTGTGATACCCCTTAAACACGCACATATAGCACCACGCACTTGAATATCTGCTCTTCGCCCAAACTCGTGTTTAATCTCAAACACGTGTTTTATTAACTAAACACGTGTTTAACTAAACACGCTCGAGTTTAACATATCCAAACACGTGTAATCTGCAAGAAAACCTAAACACGTGGACCAATCTTCAAACGCGTGAGACTATGGTAAACGCGTGTGATCAAAAGTAAACACGTGCAACAATGTAAACGCGTGGTACAAACGCGTGACACCTAGGAATTTGCAAACGCGTTATAAGTAAACACGTGAAATTAGGGTTTGTAAACGCGTGTTTTCCCAAACGCGTGGTAATCTCATCTGCACAAAACAGATCTGATCGAAGTTCTTCATTCAAAAACCCTAAAAACGAACCACGAATCAGAGACATAAAGCCTCTCCTGCTCTGATACCACTTGTAAGTGCAGGGTGATCGATCGATTCGCGATTCCTACGACTATGTAAGTGCGGAATCCAAACATAATCGTTATTGAGGTAATTGAATGAAACAAACACGAAATCAATAAGAACAGGAGATAAATAAAGAATTCCTTTATCATTAGTCGAATGATTACAATGAATAAATCCGTTTACAATACATCTACGATGATTACGGATTACAATCAACGAGACGACTCTTGATAATCGAATAATATGGTGGACTTACGGACTGAGGTTTGCGCATACCTCAGCCTGCCGTGAATGAAATCTGTTGCAACTCAAATCATTACCTAAAACCGAAACCTAAGAACACTATATATAGGCTAGAAATGGGCTGGGCTTCAAACTCGTGGGCTTCCAAACGCGTGGACCAAACACGTGCTACAGTAACACGTGATTGGCCAAACTCGTGTTACTGTTCACACGAGTTTGTCCAAACTCGTGGTACTGTTTACACGAGTTTGTCCTGTTGTCTGGACAATCTCTGTAAAGTAACAGCCCTTTAATTGAGATGCATCGGACACAAATTGTGCACCAAAACGTGCACTTACAACACTTATAGCTAAACTATATTTTGATATGTAACAATACCCTCCCCTTATAGAATTTTTGCCCTAAAAAATTGGCTCTCATACCCAGCTTCCATAACCAGCATCGAGAAAGCGCATCCAATTCCAAAAGCCACATATACAAGAAAGAGTTCAAAGCCTCCATCACGGCTTTATTACTTCCTGATGTAAGAGAAGCCCAAGTCATCATGAACTTCCTCGATATTTGAAGTCTCTCAAATGTAACTTGTGCTGACAATACCATTGGAACAAGTGCCCCCCTTGGATTCTGGAATCTTGCAGTAGTGGATTCTGAGACCTCCTTAAGTCGAGCAAGTTGCTCACATTTCTTTTCCATTGCTTTCTTCTCGAGGTCTACATCAACAGTAGGAGATGGAGCGTACAACAAAGATTCCATAGCTACAGATGCCATTTGAAAATAATCCAAACCAACACCGGTCAGGTTTCTCTCCAGATTAGACTTCCCTTGGGTGACATCATTTACAGTTGGCTCTGAAATTTGACATTAGTTGTACTGAACCTCTATAGTGCTCTTTTCGATCAGATTTTCGGATATGTATGTATCTAAGTCTACTTCATCATCGATGTTATCTTCTAAAACCCGATCCTTGTCAAACCCATCAAGAGCTGCAGCCCCCCAATAGATCCCTAATCGACTAATCTGGTCAGCATATACCCTGGCATAGATCAAGTTGATCGTAGGCTTCATACACACAATGGGTATAAACAAAAGCACCCGTTTGCCAAACTGGAACAACAAGCTAACTGGATATGTGACATGTATCGAAACTTTAATACGACCATCTTGCAACTTTTTTTGCACTTAATGCATCATTAAACTCATGTGCTTCATCCACAACCATTGCATAGTCCTTCAGATGTGCCATATCTTCCCTTTCGTCCTTGTCTAACGGATAATTGATACATATGCTGAACTTTAGGATCACTCCTACAGTATTCTTTTGCACATCACCTTCACAAGTCTCTATAATAAATGCCTCACAGAACTCGATCTTGTGCCAGTTTTTCTCATCAATCTGCCAAGACCCTTTAAGCAAATTATCTCGTGGTGGCATTGCTTTTGCATATTTGATCAATTGTAAAAACTCTTTATCAGCGACCTCTTTGTCCAACAGTTTACGCTTCATTTCTTGTATCTGAACAGTTGTTCGAGGACCATAAATGACACAAGAGCCCTTGTTGTCAAGCATAGTGAAGTTAACTTCTTTTGATAATAAGAGATGCGAACAAGATCTTTCAAGAGTACACTGCAAAAAAAACATCTGAGCCCATTCTGCAACTGTTACTAACTTGTTATTTTCAAGAAGCTCAACCCAAACAAATTCCAGGAGTTCATGATTCAAGTTGTTTTGAGGTTTTTGATTGAAATATGATATGTGTGTGGTCTTGAGTGGATTAACCCCTGGACTAATATAAGTGATTCGTTGTAGGTTAATGGAAGTTGTAACACCGTTTTGATCAGATATTATCCAATTCCTTCTTCCATCAGATTTCTTTAGACCTGCACTACTTCCTGCTAGCTCATATTCTGCATTAATTCTTGGCAGGTGTATTCAGAGAGTGACTTGTTCAGTGGTACAAATTCCCCCTCAGTATTATACTTACCAGCCATGTAGTTGATGCTTAAAAGCATTTCAGTCAGTAGCTTGTTTCCCTTAAACCACTTGAGTTCCTCGACTTTTACTGTCAGCCAACACTCACTTCCAACACATGAAGTGTTATTGGGGTTCGAATTTCCAGCAACAAAAGACACTTGTGTCTTTTCACTCAACTCATTAGTGAAGCCAACTTTATATCTACTCCAACCCTTGGCAAAAACCCAGAGCATGCTATTACTATGAAACAATCTAAGTGTGTGCTTCTTCAAGGTATCATGATGCCTTTCAACAAGCTCACAAATTCTGCCCAAACATATTCCAAACTCCAACCTATCATCAAAACTAATACCACGAGTCCCTTCCTTCTTACAGATGTTCCAACCCGGTTTCCAAGCAAATGAATTAATCTTTCTGTTATTATCTTGGCAGCCCAAAAACTCATCACTAAAAAGATTTATGCCATTCTTCAACAATGTGACAGTTCTTACATTAGTAACACTATGTAACCATCCCGGTTTCCAACCAAAAAGTCCCATAACCATTTTCCTACCTAATACTCCTTCATTTAAAGATTTTTGTCCCCAAAAGTTACATACATAAAACTCAATATCCCCAAAAGATCCAATTTCTATAATCTCACCACAACTAACTATGACAAGCACATCTTGATTTACAACTCCAATTTCAGTCATAGAATGCCTAGAAACAGAAACACTACAAGCATTCATTTCAATAGACACATTGTGATTCACCATACTAGTGATATTTTTTGTGTAATCATCAATCTCTTGAATCACAACTTTCTGCTCAAATTTTTCACTTAGAAGAGTCTTACAAATACAGATATCACTAAATTGAGTCTCAACTTCATCCCTAATTGGCTCAGACATTTCATCAAACACCTTATATGCACTATTTATATTTCTAGATTCATCTATTAAATCTTTAACATCAGTCCTCTGTTCACTTTTTTCTAAATTTGTATCTTCAATTACCTCATCGATAATGTTTTCTTGAATCATCTCATTCCTAAAAAACTCATTATTTTTCATCAATTCCTCATGAGTAATATTAACATCAAACTCCAAATCTTTGTTATAAAAAGAGGAATTAGAATCAAATGGAGAGAAAGAATCTTGCAAGCTATTAGAATCAATTTTTAAAGCTAATGAAATCACATCTTCCACCTTAATGCAACTATATTGATGTCAATCAACAAATATTTCCCTAATTTCAGGTTCTAAACCACAAATGAACAGATATATACCGTAGAATTCAGAGATTTCTTCAGAATTTCTAACCTAATCGAATAACCATTGAAACGTATTATAGTAATCAATAAGAGTACCTTCCTGTTTGAATGCTATTAACTGCTTCATTGCTGCCCTAATTTCTTCAAATACTTTTTTTTTTAATGATAGGTCACCGGAAAACATGAGTTCACCGGAGAAGAGGATAAGCTCGCGAAGAAGAAAACAAATCAAGAATTCCAGTAGACATTGATTTAAGGAGGAAGAGAATCAATAGACTTGCCGGCATCTCAATCGGAATCTTAATCGGATTTGCAATCGAAATCGGAATCGGAAGCACGCCGGAGAATCGGTGGCTCTAGATACCAATTGATAGGGATGAAATCATAGAAGGGAGAATTTAGAGAAGAAGTTTTTATCAAATCATGTCTGAGTCTTTATTCACATATGTATCAGTATATATCGTATACAACAACCGACTCACACACTTCTTTCCTATCTTGACACTTTCAGCCCCTCTAATATCATTTATTACACTTGAAAGTGCAGGGTGATCGATCGATTCGCGATTCCTACGACTATGTAAGTGCGGAATCCAAACATAATCGTTATTGAGGTAATTGAATGAAACAAACTCGTGTTATTGTTCACACGAGTTTGTCCAAACTCGTGTTACTGTTCACACGAGTTTGTCCAAACTCGTGTTACTGTTCACACGAGTTTGTCCAAACTCGTGTTACTGTTCACACGAGTTTGTCCAAACTCGTGTTACTGTTCACACGAGTTTGTCCAAACTCGTGTTACTGTTCACACGAGTTTGTCCAAACTCGTGTTACTGTTCACACGAGTTTGTCCAAACTCGTGTTACTGTTCACACGAGTTTGTCCAAACTCGTGTTACTGTTCACACGAGTTTGTCCAAACTCGTGTTACTGTTCACACGAGTTTGTCCAAACTCGTGTTACTGTTCACACGAGTTTGTCCAAACTCGTGTTACTGTTCACACGAGTTTGTCCAAACTCGTGTTACTGTTCACACGAGTTTGTCCAAACTCGTGTTACTGTTCACACGAGTTTGTCCAAACTCGTGTTACTGTTCACACGAGTTTGTCCAAACTCGTGTTACTGTTCACACGAGTTTGTCCAAACTCGTGTTACTGTTCACACGAGTTTGTCCAAACTCGTGTTACTGTTCACACGAGTTTGTCCAAACTCGTGTTACTGTTCACACGAGTTTGTCCAAACTCGTGTTACTGTTCACACGAGTTTGTCCAAACTCGTGTTACTGTTCACACGAGTTTGTCCAAACTCGTGTTACTGTTCACACGAGTTTGTCCAAACTCGTGTTACTGTTCACACGAGTTTGTCCAAACTCGTGTTACTGTTCACACGAGTTTGTCCAAACTCGTGTTACTGTTCACACGAGTTTGTCCAAACTCGTGTTACTGTTCACACGAGTTTGTCCAAACTCGTGTTACTGTTCACACGAGTTTGTCCAAACTCGTGTTACTGTTCACACGAGTTTGTCCAAACTCGTGTTACTGTTCACACGAGTTTGTCCAAACTCGTGTTACTGTTCACACGAGTTTGTCCAAACTCGTGTTACTGTTCACACGAGTTTGTCCAAACTCGTGTTACTGTTCACACGAGTTTGTCCAAACTCGTGTTACTGTTCACACGAGTTTGTCCAAACTCGTGTTACTGTTCACACGAGTTTGTCCAAACTCGTGTTACTGTTCACACGAGTTTGTCCAAACTCGTGTTACTGTTCACACGAGTTTGTCCAAACTCGTGTTACTGTTCACACGAGTTTGTCCAAACTCGTGTTACTGTTCACACGAGTTTGTCCAAACTCGTGTTACTGTTCACACGAGTTTGTCCAAACTCGTGTTACTGTTCACACGAGTTTGTCCAAACTCGTGTTACTGTTCACACGAGTTTGTCCAAACTCGTGTTACTGTTCACACGAGTTTGTCCAAACTCGTGTTACTGTTCACACGAGTTTGTCCAAACTCGTGTTACTGTTCACACGAGTTTGTCCAAACTCGTGTTACTGTTCACACGAGTTTGTCCAGTTGTCTGGATAATCTCTGTAAAGTAACAGCCCTTTAATTGAGATGCATCGGACACAAATTGTGCACCAAAACGTGCACTTACAGTCTCCCCCTTGGCCGATGCACTCAATTCATTCACCGATAATCATTAGCAATCGAAAACCTGCAAAAGCAAACTCCCCCTTAACTAATGATACCGGGTCTTCTTTTGTTGAGACTCGATCTTCTGACACAACACTCTGATCTTCAAACTCCAAAATCTCTGTATCTCTGTGACAACCAACTAACCTAACACATCTCATTGTAGTTCTCCCCCTCAACAGTAGCCATCTCCGAATTAAACATATGCAATCTTCTTCCTGCTTGGAACTTTGCTCGAGACATTCCTCGACTTGCTTAACCGGCATATAATAGAGAAGTTGAATTTCCAACAATCAGCATCAAATCAATCAGCTCTCACAAAAATAAGAAACTCTGTAGCTTGAATCACAAACTGCAGTACCAAAATCCTGTCTCAACTAGCAGCATCTGACTTTGTCTTGTACCTTCACAATTCCACCAACCACCCGAAGTCTTTCCTATCAGATCTCCCCTTCAGTTGTATACACCACCAAATATAAAGATCTTTAATCTCGCAATCACAATAAATGATCGCCTGATAATCATCTCTATTCTTGGAATATAAATAGGTTCAATCTTCAATTACTTAACAACAGATGACCAACTTCGTTGCTCTAATATTTCGACAAAGTTTCCACAACTGCTATCTATTTGATACTTGAGCATATTTCACATTAAGCACACCATCATCTAAACACAGATCTTGGTTTGTCTCTCAAGTAGCACAGAATTTTACTCAGAAATCTGAAATTTTTATCTCCCCCTTTTCTCTGCAAAATTCTGAAATCTAGCCCATCTTAGGTTTTAAATATCTCCCATTCTGGAGGTTCTTCAAAAAGCTTAGAGCTCACGACGGTTAAAACTCTTCGCCAAACAGGGTATATTCGTTTTCCCTCCAAATTTCCGAGGAAAAAACACATTTACGTGAAACATTGGTATTCACGTAAATTTTTATTTCTAAGGCTGTGGGAAAAATTTGATAATTGCCGAAAATTTTCATCCAAAACGTGCCGAAATCGCACAAAAACGGACCGAAAATTTTTCGAACGCTACCAAACTTCAAATCTCCATGAATCATGCCATTTTAAGACCATGGACAAAAATTATTTTTCCCGCCAAAATACTTTTTTTTTTTAGCTTTTCTACAACCCTGTCTTCTATGCTTCAATGTATCAGACGATCTGCAGTGATCCTTCCACACCGAAACATACTTGAACCTCGATTCCATTTCGACAACTCAAACACGTTTTTCGGCAAACTCGTGAACAGTGCCACGAGTTTAAGAACCTAAACGCGTGCTAAGCTCCAAACTCAAACGCGTGACTAAACACGTGTTTACTAAACACGTGTTTAACTAAACACGTGTTTAACTAAACACGTGTTTAACTAAACACGTGTTTAACTAAACACGTGTTTAACTAAACACGTGTTTAACTAAACACGTGTTTAACTAAACACGTGTTTAACTAAACACGTGTTTAACTAAACACGTGTTTAACTAAACACGTGTTTAACTAAACACGTGTTTAACTAAACACGTGTTTAACTAAACACGTGTTTAACTAAACACGTGTTTAACTAAACACGTGTTTAACTAAACACGTGTTTAACTAAACACGTGTTTAACTAAACACGTGTTTAACTAAACACGTGTTTAACTAAACACGTGTTTAACTAAACACGTGTTTAACTAAACACGTGTTTAACTAAACACGTGTTTAACTAAACACGTGTTTAACTAAACACGTGTTTAACTAAACACGTGTTTAACTAAACACGTGTTTAACTAAACACGTGTTTAACTAAACACGTGTTTAACTAAACACGTGTTTAACTAAACACGTGTTTAACTAAACACGTGTTTAACTAAACACGTGTTTAACTAAACACGTGTTTAACTAAACACGTGTTTAACTAAACACGTGTTTAACTAAACACGTGTTTAACTAAACACGTGTTTAACTAAACACGTGTTTAACTAAACACGTGTTTAACTAAACACGTGTTTAACTAAACACGTGTTTAACTAAACACGTGTTTAACTAAACACGTGTTTAACTAAACACGTGTTTAACTAAACACGTGTTTAACTAAACACGTGTTTAACTAAACACGTGTTTAACTAAACACGTGTTTAACTAAACACGTGTTTAACTAAACACGTGTTTAACTAAACACGTGTTTAACTAAACACGTGTTTAACTAAACACGTGTTTAACTAAACACGTGTTTAACTAAACACGTGTTTAACTAAACACGTGTTTAACTAAACACGTGTTTAACTAAACACGTGTTTAACTAAACACGTGTTTAACTAAACACGTGTTTAACTAAACACGTGTTTAACTAAACACGTGTTTAACTAAACACGTGTTTAACTAAACACGTGTTTAACTAAACACGTGTTAACTAAACACGTGTTTAACTAAACACGTGTTTAACTAAACACGTGTTTAACTAAACACGTGTTTAACTAAACACGTGTTTAACTAAACACGTGTTTAACTAAACACGTGTTTAACTAAACACGTGTTTAACTAAACACGTGTTTAACTAAACACGTGTTTAACTAAACACGTGTTTAACTAAACACGTGTTTAACTAAACACGTGTTTAACTAAACACGTGTTTAACTAAACACGTGTTTAACTAAACACGTGTTTAACTAAACACGTGTTTAACTAAACACGTGTTTAACTAAACACGTGTTTAACTAAACACGTGTTTAACTAAACACGTGTTTAACTAAACACGTGTTTAACTAAACACGTGTTTAACTAAACACGTGTTTAACTAAACACGTGTTTAACTAAACACGTGTTTAACTAAACACGTGTTTAACTAAACACGTGTTTAACTAAACACGTGTTTAACTAAACACGTGTTTAACTAAACACGTGTTTAACTAAACACGTGTTTAACTAAACACGTGTTTAACTAAACACGTGTTTAACTAAACACGTGTTTAACTAAACACGTGTTTAACTAAACACGTGTTTAACTAAACACGTGTTTAACTAAACACGTGTTTAACTAAACACGTGTTTAACTAAACACGTGTTTAACTAAACACGTGTTTAACTAAACACGTGTTTAACTAAACACGTGTTTAACTAAACACGTGTTTAACTAAACACGTGTTTAACTAAACACGTGTTTAACTAAACACGTGTTTAACTAAACACGTGTTTAACTAAACACGTGTTTAACTAAACACGTGTTTAACTAAACACGTGTTTAACTAAACACGTGTTTAACTAAACACGTGTTTAACTAAACACGTGTTTAACTAAACACGTGTTTAACTAAACACGTGTTTAACTAAACACGTGTTTAACTAAACACGTGTTTAACTAAACACGTGTTTAACTAAACACGTGTTTAACTAAACACGTGTTTAACTAAACACGTGTTTAACTAAACACGTGTTTAACTAAACACGTGTTTAACTAAACACGTGTTTAACTAAACACGTGTTTAACTAAACACGTGTTTAACTAAACACGTGTTTAACTAAACACGTGTTTAACTAAACACGTGTTTAACTAAACACGTGTTTAACTAAACACGTGTTTAACTAAACACGTGTTTAACTAAACACGTGTTTAACTAAACACGTGTTTAACTAAACACGTGTTTAACTAAACACGTGTTTAACTAAACACGTGTTTAACTAAACACGTGTTTAAAAACACGGCTTTAACACAAACAAACGTGTTTAAGTCAAACACGTGTTCCAAACTCGTGGACCAAACACGTGCTACAGTAACACGTGATTGGCCAAACTCGTGTTACTGTTCACACGAGTTTGTCCAAACTCGTGGTACTGTTCACACGAGTTTGTCCTGTTGTCTGGACAATCTCTGTAAAGTAACAGCCCTTTAATTGAGATGCATCGGACACAAATTGTGCACCAAAACGTGCACTTACAACACTTATAGCTAAACTATATTTTGATATGT
Source organism: Erigeron breviscapus (assembly GCA_034093135.1). Taxonomy (NCBI): domain Eukaryota; kingdom Viridiplantae; phylum Streptophyta; class Magnoliopsida; order Asterales; family Asteraceae; genus Erigeron; species Erigeron breviscapus. Next base: position 54,485,391 of record CM067167.1, on the reverse strand, counting down.
AACAATACCCTCCCCTTATAGAATTTTTGCCCTAAAAAATTGGCTCTCATACCCAGCTTCCATAACCAGCATCGAGAAAGCGCATCCAATTCCAAAAGCCACATATACAAGAAAGAGCTCAAAGCCTCCATCACGGCTTTATTACTTCCTGATGTAAGAGAAGCCCAAGTCATCATGAACTTCCTCGATATTTGAAGTCTCTCAAATGTAACTTGTGCTGACAATACCATTGGAACAAGTGCCCCCCTTGGATTCTGGAATCTTGCAGTAGTGGATTCTGAGACCTCCTTAAGTCGAGCAAGTTGCTCACATTTCTTTTCCATTGCTTTCTTCTCGAGGTCTACATCAACAGTAGGAGATGGAGCGTACAACAAAGATTCCATAGCTACAGATGCCATTTGAAAATAATCCAAACCAACACCGGTCAGGTTTCTCTCCAGATTAGACTTCCCTTGGGTGACATCATTTACAGTTGGCTCTGAAATTTGACATTAGTTGTACTGAACCTCTATAGTGCTCTTTTCGATCAGATTTTCGGATATGTATGTATCTAAGTCTACTTCATCATCGATGTTATCTTCTAAAACCCGATCCTTGTCAAACCCATCAAGAGCTGCAGCCCCCCAATAGATCCCTAATCGACTAATCTGGTCAGCATATACCCTGGCATAGATCAAGTTGATCGTAGGCTTCATACACACAATGGGTATAAACAAAAGCACCCGTTTGCCAAACTGGAACAACAAGCTAACTGGATATGTGACATGTATCGAAACTTTAATACGACCATCTTGCAACTTTTTTTGCACTTAATGCATCATTAAACTCGTGTGCTTCATCCACAACCATTGCATAGTCCTTCAGATGTGCCATATCTTCCCTTTCGTCCTTGTCTAACGGATAATTGATACATATGCTGAACTTTAGGATCACTCCTACAGTATTCTTTTGCACATCACCTTCACAAGTCTCTATAATAAATGCCTCACAGAACTCGATCTTGTGCCAGTTTTTCTCATCAATCTGCCAAGACCCTTTAAACAAATTATCTCGTGGTGGCATTGCTTTTGCATATTTGATCAATTGTAAAAACTCTTTATCAGCGACCTCTTTGTCCAACAGTTTACGCTTCATTTCTTGTATCTGAACAGTTGTTCGAGGACCATAAATGACACAAGAGCCCTTGTTGTCAAGCATAGTGAAGTTAACTTCTTTTGATAATAAGAGATGCGAACAAGATCTTTCAAGAGTACACTGCAAAAAAAACATCTGAGCCCATTCTGCAACTGTTACTAACTTGTTATTTTCAAGAAGCTCAACCCAAACAAATTCCAGGAGTTCATGATTCAAGTTGTTTTGAGGTTTTTGATTGAAATATGATATGTGTGTGGTCTTGAGTGGATTAACCCCTGGACTAATATAAGTGATTCGTTGTAGGTTAATGGAAGTTGTAACACCGTTTTGATCAGATATTATCCAATTCCTTCTTCCATCAGATTTCTTTAGACCTGCACTACTTCCTGCTAGCTCATATTCTGCATTAATTCTTGGCAGGCTGTATTCAGAGAGTGACTTGTTCAGTGGTACAAATTCCCCCTCAGTATTATACTTACCAGCCATGTAGTTGATGCTTAAAAGCATTTCAGTCAGTAGCTTGTTTCCCTTAAACCACTTGAGTTCCTCGACTTTTACTGTCAGCCAACACTCACTTCCAACACATGAAGTGTTATTGGGGTTCGAATTTCCAGCAACAAAAGACACTTGTGTCTTTTCACTCAACTCATTAGTGAAGCCAACTTTATATCTACTCCAACCCTTGGCAAAAACCCAGAGCATGCTATTACTATGAAACAATCTAAGTGTGTGCTTCTTCAAGGTATCATGATGCCTTTCAACAAGCTCACAAATTCTGCCCAAACATATTCCAAACTCCAACCTATCATCAAAACTAATACCACGAGTCCCTTCCTTCTTACAGATGTTCCAACCCGGTTTCCAAGCAAATGAATTAATCTTTCTGTTATTATCTTGGCAGCCCAAAAACTCATCACTAAAAAGATTTATGCCATTCTTCAACAATGTGACAGTTCTTACATTAGTAACACTATGTAACCATCCCGGTTTCCAACCAAAAAGTCCCATAACCATTTTCCTACCTAATACTCCTTCATTTAAAGATTTTTGTCCCCAAAAGTTACATACATAAAACTCAATATCCCCAAAAGATCCAATTTCTATAATCTCACCACAACTAACTATGACAAGCACATCTTGATTTACAACTCCAATTTCAGTCATAGAATGCCTAGAAACAGAAACACTACAAGCATTCATTTCAATAGACACATTGTGATTCACCATACTAGTGATATTTTTTGTGTAATCATCAATCTCTTGAATCACAACTTTCTGCTCAAATTTTTCACTTAGAAGAGTCTTACAAATACAGATATCACTAAATTGAGTCTCAACTTCATCCCTAATTGGCTCAGGCATTTCATCAAACACCTTATATGCACTATTTATATTTCTAGATTCATCTATTAAATCTTTAACATCAGTCCTCTGTTCACTTTTTTCTAAATTTGTATCTTCAATTACCTCATCGATAATGTTTTCTTGAATCATCTCATTCCTAAAAAACTCATTATTTTTCATCAATTCCTCATGAGTAATATTAACATCAAACTCCAAATCTTTGTTATAAAAAGAGGAATTAGAATCAAATGGAGAGAAAGAATCTTGCAAGCTATTAGAATCAATTTTTAAAGCTAATGAAATCACATCTTCCACCTTAATGCAACTATATTGATGCCAATCAACAAATATTTCCCTAATTTCAGGTTCTAAACCACAAATGAACAGATATATACCGTAGAATTCAGAGATTTCTTCAGAATTTCTAACCTGATCGAATAACCATTGAAACGTATTATAGTAATCAATAAGAGTACCTTCCTGTTTGAATGCTATTAACTGCTTCATTGCTGCCCTAATTTCTTCAAATACTTTTTTTTTTAATGATAGGTCACCGGAAAACATGAGTTCACCGGAGAAGAGGATAAGCTCGCGAAGAAGAAAACAAATCAAGAATTCCAGTAGACATTGATCTTAAGGAGGAAGAGAATCAATAGACTTGCCGGCATCTCAATCGGAATCTTAATCGGATTTGCAATCGAAATCGGAATCGGAAGCACGCCGGAGAATCGGTGGCTCTAGATACCAATTGATAGGGATGAAATCATAGAAGGGAGAATTTAGAGAAGAAGAAGTTTTATCAAATCATGTCTGAGTCTTTATTCACATATGTATCAGTATATATCGTATACAACAACCGACTCACACACTTCTTTCCTATCTTGACACTTTCAGCCCCTCTAATATCATTTATTACACTTATAGCTAAACTATATTTTGATATGTAACATCTAATTATCAATTATGTAGGTATATGCACCTCTGACTTTAAAAGCACTTCCAGCTACAAGCGAAAAGCAGAAGTTACTTCGGTTGCTTATGGCCAAAACCACGAGAGAATCACAAAACTACAATGTACAGGTGTGGATCACATCCGAATCAATTTGTGGGTTTGTTTGGGGTGGAAAACCAGACAAGGTATTCTCTAGTTGCCAAAGCCCTGCATCATGATAGAAGACAATTTAAACCAGGATGATATATCAAAAAGAGTGGTTTTGCAGCTGAGTCGGTTGTAACATCCTTAGCAGTTACAAGCTGATAGGAGAATACAAGGTTAGATGACAAACCTGCAAGCTAAATGGATAGATTCTCTGTCTAAAATGCCAACTGGGAGGGCTGCAACATGCTCTGAAATAACTGGCAGTTGATTTGTACCATGCGTATTCATAACCAGCACAGCAGAGTACAGATTCATCATGGGTGTTACAGTCTGGGGGAACTGACACAACTCATTTAGGGAACATAGTTCGGACACGACAAGTTCCTGAAAGACGACAAAAGCATCACAATCAATATAAGCAGAATGCCAATGTTACAAAAAAAGAATCTAATATATGATTGTGAGATTGTATCCCCAATACAAAAAAGTACATCTTGTTCTCTGATTATGATAATGTTTATTCCTCTTTTGGTCGAGAATTCGAGATTCTGTTCGTGGTGCGATGTATATAGTTAAGCAAATGAAGAATTTTAATCGGAAAAAAGAGTGTTATGAGATCATCGGGAGCACAACATTAGGTACACGACCTGCCTCCGTCTTGATCCCAAGTCATGATTGCACTGCCTTGCGCTTTTGTAATTCTTCCCTCACTAATCATGACCATTTTCAGATTATATCTATTGTTTTGCTGACAGTTATCAGGCTGCAATTGAAATTTATCCGTAATTGTGCAAACTTATGAAACAAGAAAGATAAGTTCCTAAGCAATTAGACTTGTAATGTTCAGGAAACATGCTCCTAAGAAATATCATGATCTTTCTCCTAGAAACTTTTATGTTGAGCGTAAGTGTTCTAGAGAGTGATGACATTTTAGTTCATCATAAGAAGAGCTGGTAGTGGTGGCTAACTCAGAGATGACCTATAGTCTTGTAATCGAGGTGACTTGTTTGGTTATCCCTAATGTTCACAAAACATCTACTTTATACCAACTTTACCAGCTTATCAAGAAGAAATTTCTGGACAACATCTAAATTTAAGTAAACATGACATTAGGCAATACACATACAACTTCACCCATATACATGTTGGGTGTGAAGGCCTTTTAGGTTGGTTTTAATTAGAAAGCCCATTAGGGCCTTTTCTTGTTCAAAACTCAAGAAACCCTAATCTGTTATCCTATATATATATCCTCATGTAATTGTAATTGGATGGTTCAAGAGCATCAATAAAATACCTAGTTTGCAGCCGGTGGATTAGGCCCCCCACTGGGGCCGAACCGCGTTAAATTCTTGTGTCATTTATCTATTTTTTTGTTTCATCTTCTTGTTTAATTGCTTCCAATGTGCTAAGGCTAAGGGCTGTTCCTAACAAGTGGCATCAGAGCTAAGGTTCTCGGTTTCGGATCTGTACCCGCTCTTTGCTGCTGATTTGCTCCTGCTGCTGTTTGCAGTTGTTTGGCTGCTGTTTACAGCTAAAATCAGGATCTGTTTGCCGCCGTTGTTGTTTCTTCTTGTTCAATCAGTTTCCAGGGTTTGGTTTGTGGCTGTATTTCTCGTTGTTCCACCTGTTCCTGCTGCCGCCCGCCGCCACCTAAAAACCTTCTGTTCCCATCAGATCTGAAAAGATCTATTCAAATAATCCGTTTGAGATATTCTGTTCGGCTGTATTTGATTGGTTTTTGGTCGGTGTTTGCAATTAGGGTTTCTGAATTTGGAGGGTTCTTTGGTGTTGATTGATTGGAAGATGATAAAAGCACTGTTTCAGTTTTTTTTTATTGTTCGAGAGGTATTGGCTACTGTTCTTGGTTACCACCGTGACATTCTTGTTCGTCATTGATCAGAGGATAAGGTAAGGTACTGTCTCTGTTCAATTTATTGTTTGAGTTGTATCTCGGGTTATTCTGATTGACGATTAGGGTGTGTTTTTGCGGGTGGTTGTTACTAAGTTTATTGTTGTGATATTACCTTGATCGATTAGAAAAGAAAAGAAGACTAGTACCATTGTTTGAAGTCAGTTCATTGAAACAAGGTATTAGGTTGATTAGGGTTAAGTCTTTGTTGACCGGGTACATATGGATGTTTTGGATTGGATTGGATTTCTGTTGAATGTGGTACACGTATTGAAGAAAATAGAGCTAGCAGGTTTGGAGTGCTTTGAGTTTTGAGTAATCCTGTTCCGGGGTTGCTAGTGTCGACACTAGTGAAAATATTTAGTCAAGTCATGGAACTAACACTTGTTTTCTCTACTGCTGTTATTGGTGTTAACTGTTCTAGAACTGTGGATGTTATTCCTTTTTTAGTTTTGATCGGTGGTTTGACTTTTGAGTGGATCTTTAAACTGGTATTCGGTGAAAGTTTTCGCTGGTTGAATACGAGTGGAGGTTCGTCTCATGAAGTCTGGTTTAGCGTGGGTTGGAATAACAAGGAGAGTGGGAGTTGTGCGTAGTTGACTTGTGGGGTTGCATGAGGTGCTCAGCGTTTTGGAGTCGCCCGAGGTTGATAAAATTCTGGTTATGAGAATGTGTCTGGGTTGATGCATTGTGGGCTCATTGGAAGGCAGTGAAGACTCTTGTTACAGATTCTGGTTTGCTTCATTTAATGTTACCCACCGTAGTGAAGCACTTGGTGAATCTGTTGATTAGACTTTTGGAATGTGCAGATTACTGCGCTACCGGAAGAATTGAACCAACTTTTGGAGAAAAGACTTGACTCGCGGATTCGAGAGTTGTAGAAGACTCTGGGACTTTCAGGTAATCTGTTTGAGCGTATTCGGAGGTTTGAACTTGGATAGGATTTTGTAATAGTGGGAGCACGAGGTTTTGACATATGTTGAAATCGACGTTGGTTCTCACCGGGTTTCCGAATGAAATCTCTTTTGTGTGTTACCACCAATAGTGGAGAGTGTTGTTGTTTCTCTGGAGTCGGTATTACAAATCAGTGGGAGCCGGTTGAGATTGCAGACGAGTCATTGGTGGTTTTTGCCATGACTAGGTCAGTGTTTCTGACTGTATTGGAGCAATTTACAGCTTCAATGGGTCTTTCAGATGACTAATGAAAAGGGCCACTGCAACTAGGTATACATGGGATGCACGGATTGAAGTTTAGTTTGTTCGTGGAGCTGGACCTGTGAAGACTTCTCTTCCTATGTGTTTTTTATTGAAATCTTAGCTTGTTCATGGAGGGCCGAAGACTTTGGAAACTTCCGTTGTTGAAGATTACTGGAGTTAGTGTTTGACCGGGATATTGTGTGCTTGAATGGCGGGCTGAAGTTTATCGCAAGGCCTTCAAGTGGGAGATTGTTGGGTGTGAAGGCCTTTTAGGTTGGTTTTATTTAGAAAGCCCATTAGGGCCTTTTTTGTTCAACACTCAAGAAACCCTAATCTTTTCTATAAATATATCCCTGATGCGTGACAACCTGATTGAATCGAGGCTAAAGTACTTAAACACCACCAAGATCAATTAGATTGGCGAAAGGTGATGTTAATAGTGATAAAGCAGTAGCACCACACTAAGAACAATCAGCAATCGACTCCTTTTTAGAGTAAACACTCAAGAAAAGCTTCACAAGCTGTTGTGTATTGTAGTCATGAACTGATGATGAATTACAACTTGGAAGCCCATATATATAGGCTGGAAATTGGAAGAGTTCCCAAAGCAAACATTTAAAACTTGCTTGGGAAGGTATAACAAAACTTGAAAATTAAAGATAAACATTAATAGATAATTAATACTCATTACTAGGTTCATTCATTGTAGATTTTGAGGGGTTGTAGACTGACTTATAGTCTGTTAGGTTGCCATGTGACCAGGTTCTTTCCCCCAGCAGCCTTAAACCCAAATATGGCCTCTATCTCAAAATCTGACCCATTGCAAGTCTGGGTCAGTAAGTGGGCCTGTTTTAAACCAACAGAATACTCAGATGCACCCGCATCAACCTCTCCGGGTTGAGAAGAAATTGTCCTCAATTCTTCGAGTGGTCCATCTTCGAGATAAGGGGAAAGATCTCCAATGTTAAAAGTTGCTGAAACATTTGAATCTCCTGGTAATTCAAGCTAATAAGCATTATCACCAATTCTTTCTAACACTTTGTACGGTCCATCACCCCTTGGCATCAACTTGTTCTTTCTTTTTAAGGGAAATCTTTCTTTTCTTAAGTGCAACCATACAAGATCTCCTGGTTCAAACAGAGCCTTCTTGCGATGTTTGTTCGCCTTTTTCTTGTAAAGTTCATTGACATGCTCAATCTTTGTCTTCACTTGTTCATGAATCTTCTGCATTTCCTTTGCTCGAGTTGCTGCATCAAAGTGCAATTCCTTACCCTTCGGGATAGCTACTAGATCAATTGGTATGAGAGGATTTACTCCATAGTTCACCTCAAAAGGTGTGTGACCAGTGGCATAAGTAGGAGACCTGTTATAAGCAAATTCAGCAAAGGAAAGCTTAGTATCCCAGTCTTTCAAGGACTTACTCACCATGGTTCTCAGCAACGTTATAAGGGTGCGATTTGTTACTTCTGTTTGCCCATCCGTTTGAGGGTGATAGGCGGTGCTAAACAACAACTTTGTGCCAAGGAGCTTCCAAAGAGATTTCCAAAAATAACTCAAGAACTTGACATCCTTATCAGAAACTATTGTCTTAGGGACTCCATGAAGTCGTACAATCTCCTTAAGAAATAAATCAGCAACATGTATTTGTGACACAGGACAAAATGTGCCATCTTAGAAAAACGATCACGAGGTAATGCGACAATAAAATCCATGGAAATGTCTTCCCACGGCTGAGAAGGAACTGGTAATGGAGTGTACATTCCCTGATGAAATTTGCTTTTGGCTTGATCTTTGAAATGAGGGCAGTAACATCACCTTCCATGCGTGGCCAATAGAAGTGCTCTTGTAGGACACCAAGGGTCTTATTGATACCAAAATGACCAGCTAACCCGCTTGCATGGGCCTCCCTAATCAACAGCTCTCTAATAGTCCCCTTAGGAACACAAAGTTTATTATTTTTGAAGAAAAACCCATCTTGGACAGTAAATAGACCAGAAGGTTTTTCTTTGCATTCTTGAATCATAGAAGAGAAATCCGGATCAGCTTGATACAACTCTTTAATGAAAGAAAAACCTAGAACTCTTGCGTCCAAAACCGTGAGCATGGCATATCTCCTTGAGAGAGCATCCGCAACAACATTAGAACTCCCGGTTTTATATTTTGAAGCAAAACTAAAGGACTGTAGGAACTCTACCCACTTGGCATGTCTTGGATTGAGTTTGCTTTGACCATTAATATGCCTTAGAGCTTGATGATCTGAGTGAAGTACAAACTGTTTAGGCCTCAAATAATGGCTCCAATGATCTAAGGCACGCACCATGGCATAAAATTCTTTGTCATACGTGCTATAATTCTTCTTTGACCCGTTTAACTTCTCGCTGAAGTATGCTATGGGGCGTTTATTCTGCAACAAGACAGCCCCAATGCCTACTCCACTTGCATCACACTCAACCTCAAATAGTTGACTGAAATCTGGGAGGGCCAATATAGGCGATTCACATAACTTTTCCTTAATTTCCTCAAACGCTTTCTGTGCAGAATTGGTCCATTTGAATGAACCTTGCTTGATACACTCGGTAAGAGGGGCAACAATGGTGCTGAAATTCTTCACAAATCTTCTATAAAATGAAGCAAGACCGTGAAAGCTCCTTACCTCTGTCACATTAGTGGGCACTAACCAAGTTTTTATTGCTGCCACCTTTGATTCATCTACTGAAATTCCATCTTTAGATACAACATATCCAAGAAAGATAACTTTTGGGGAGAAAAACTCACATTTCTCTAGTTTCCCATAAAGTTTCTGTTGTCTCAAGACATCAAACACTTTCCTCAAATGTTGAGCATGCTCTTCTGCCCCTTTGTTGTACACAAGTATATCATCAAAGTAAACAACAACAAATTGACCAATAAATGGTCTAAGTACATCATTCATAAGCCTCATGAATGTACTAGGAGCATTAGAGAGTCCAAATGGCATCACCAACCATTCATACAAACCACCTTTTGTTTTGAAGGCTGTTTTCCACTCATCCCCTTCACGCATTCGGATTTGATGGTAGCCACTTCTAAGATCGGTTTTTGAGAACAACACAGCACCATAGAGTTCGTCAAGCATATCATCTAATCTTGGAATTGGGTATCGATACTTGACAGTGATGTTGTTGATGGCCCTACTATCAACACACATCCTCATGGTTCCATCTTTTTTTGGGACTAGTAAAGCTGGAACTGAGCAAGGACTCATGCTTTTACGAACATAACCACGATCAATCAGCTCTTCGACTTGTTTTTGCAGCTCACGAGTCTTTTCCGGGTCACAACGATAGGCTGGTTTGTTAGGAAATGGTGCTCCCGGAATCAAGTCGATATGGTGCTCGATACCTCTAATCGGGGGTAAGCCGTGAGGGAGGAAATACATCTTTGTATTCTTCCAAAAGAGATACAACAGCCGGATGTATAGGCTGTTTTTCTTCATTCAACCTGTTTTCAACTAAAAGCAAAGCATAAACAGGTTTACCTTTACTTAGAGTCCTTTCCATTTGTAATTCACTCATAAATAAATTGTTCTCGTCCTTTTCTCCCTTTGAGATTCAACTTTCTGAGGTGACGAAGGTGGTAATGGGTCAAGGATTACCTTCTTTTTGTTTATCACAAATGAGTAAGTATTTTGGTACCCATCATGTAAATCAAACTGCCATGGTCTACCAAGTAACACGTGACATGCATCCATTGGAATAATATCACAAAGAACCTCATCTTGATAAGATTTGCCGATAGAAAAAGAGAGTAAGGCCTGTTTAGTTACCTTTACGTCGTTTCCATGATTCAACCATTGAAGCTTGTAAGGACTCGGGTGAGTAGAGGTTGGAATGTTGAGTTTGCTGATAAGTGTGGTGGATGCAACATTTGTACAGCTTCCACCATCAATAATTAAACTACATACCTTTCCCTTGATCGTGCACCTCGAATGGAATATTTGTTCTCGTTGCTCTTCATTGGAATTTACCTCATTTGCATGTAACACCCTCCTGATGACCAGCAGTTCACCTTCATCAGGTTTGATTCTTTCTTCATAGTCATATTCTTCATCATAAATGGGCTCCCCCTCTTCTTCCTCAATCATGGTCACTTGCTCAACTTCTTTCACAGTCATCACTCTTCTGTTAGGACATTCTGCTTGAAAATGTCCCAGACCTTGACATTTAAAACATCTCCTTTTTGGTGTATCTTGAACATCGCCCTTTCCTTGAATTCCACTTCTCAACATAAGTTGTTCAAACTCACGAGTATAATCCTCATTGCTAAGATTCCCCTGCTTGAAAGTGGTCATCTTAACGTAAAGATCTTGCTTATATGAACCTGGTAAGAACCTTTCTTTGAGCAACTTCTTGAGTTTTCCCCAAGACATGACTTTGGATTTACCACTCCTTTCTCTTTTAGCTTTGACATTCTCCCACCATAATGAAGCATATTATTTAAGCTTCAAAACAGCGCCTTTGTACCTTTTAGCTTCAAAACAGGGACATGGTAACCTTGCAAGCTGTTGGGTGATAAGTTCTGTTTGTTGATAAAGATCTTCAATCTGCGTATCACGCCTCAGATTTTGGGCTTCTGCTGCTGTCATGTTGGGAGGAATTGCCATATGAAGACTTTAGAAAAAGAATAGCACAATCGATAGAATGACAACACAAACCAAGGATAACCTGAATTGCTCTGATACCGGTTGATGCGTGACAACCTGATTGAATCGAGGCTAAAGTACTTAAACACCACCAAGATCAATTAGATTGGCGAAAGGTGATGTTAATAGTGATAAATCAGTAGCACCACACTAAGAACAATCAGCAATCGACTCCTTTTTAGAGTAAACACTCAAGAAAAGCTTCACAAGCTGTTGTGTATTGTAGTCATGAACTGATGATGAATTACAACTTGGAAGCCCATATATATAGGCTGGAAATTGGAAGAGTTCCCAAAGCAAACATTTAAAACTTGCTTGGGAAGGTATAACAAAACTTGAAAATTAAAGATAAACATTAATAGATAATTAATACTCATTACTAGGTTCATTCATTGTAGATTTTGAGGGGTTGTAGACTGACTTATAGTCTGTTAGGTTGCCATGTGACCAGGTTCTTTCCCCCAGCAGCCTTAAACCCAAATATGGCCTCTATCTCAAAATCTGACCCATCGCAAGTCTGGGTCAGTAAGTGGGCCTGTTTTAAACCAACAGAATACTTAGATGCACCCGCATCAACCTCTCCGGGTTGAGAAGAAATTGTCCTCAATTCTTCGAGTGGCCCATCTTCGAGATAAGGGGAAAGATCTCCAATGTTAAAAGTTGCTGAAACATTTGAATCTCCTGGTAATTCAAGCTAATAAGCATTATCACCAATTCTTTCTAACACTTTGTACGGTCCATCACCCCTTGGCATCAACTTGTTCTTTCTTTTTAAGGGAAATCTTTCTTTTCTTAAGTGCAACCATACAAGATCTCCTGGTTCAAACAGAGCCTTCTTGCGATGTTTGTTCGCCTTTTTCTTGTAAAGTTCATTGACATGCTCAATCTTTGTCTTCACTTGTTCATGAATCTTCTGCATTTCCTTTGCTCGAGTTGCTGCATCAAAGTGCAATTCCTTACCCTTCGGGATAGCTACTAGATCAATTGGTATGAGAGGATTTACTCCATAGTTCACCTCAAAAGGTGTGTGACCAGTGGCATAAGTAGGAGACCTGTTATAAGCAAATTCAGCAAAGGAAAGCTTAGTATCCCAGTCTTTCAAGGACTTACTCACCATGGTTCTCAGCAACGTTATAAGGGTGCGATTTGTTACTTCTGTTTGCCCATCCGTTTGAGGGTGATAGGCGGTGCTAAACAACAACTTTGTGCCAAGGAGCTTCCAAAGAGATTTCCAAAAATAACTCAAGAACTTGACATCCTTATCAGAAACTATTGTCTTAGGGACTCCATGAAGTCGTACAATCTCCTTAAGAAATAAATCAGCAACATGTATTTGTGACACAGGACAAAATGTGCCATCTTAGAAAAACGATCACGAGGTAATGCGACAATAAAATCCATGGAAATGTCTTCCCACGGCTGAGAAGGAACTGGTAATGGAGTGTACATTCCCTGATGAAATTTGCTTTTGGCTTGATCTTTGAAATGAGGGCAGTAACATCACCTTCCATGCGTGGCCAATAGAAGTGCTCTTGTAGGACACCAAGGGTCTTATTGATACCAAAATGACCAGCTAACCCGCTTGCATGGGCCTCCCTAATCAACAGCTCTCTAATAGTCCCCTTAGGAACACAAAGTTTATTATTTTTGAAGAAAAACCCATCTTGGACAGTAAATACACCAGAAGGTTTTTCTTTGCATTCTTGAATCATGGAAGAGAAATCTGGATCAGCTTGATACAACTCTTTAATGAAAGAAAAACCTAGAACTCTTGCGTCCAAAACCGTGAGCATGGCATATCTCCTTGAGAGAGCATCCGCAACAACATTAGAACTCCCGGTTTTATATTTTGAAGCAAAACTAAAGGACTGTAGGAACTCTACCCACTTGGCATGTCTTGGATTGAGTTTGCTTTGACCATTAATATGCCTTAGAGCTTGATGATCTGAGTGAAGTACAAACTGTTTAGGCCTCAAATAATGGCTCCAATGATCTAAGGCACGCACCATGGCATAAAATTCTTTGTCATACGTGCTATAATTCTTCTTTGACCCGTTTAACTTCTCGCTGAAGTATGCTATGGGGCGTTTATTCTGCAACAAGACAGCCCCAATGCCTACTCCACTTGCATCACACTCAACCTCAAATAGTTGACTGAAATCTGGGAGGGCCAATATAGGCGATTCACATAACTTTTCCTTAATTTCCTCAAACGCTTTCTGTGCAGAATTGGTCCATTTGAATGAACCTTGCTTGATACACTCGGTAAGAGGGGCAACAATGGTGCTGAAATTCTTCACAAATCTTCTATAAAATGAAGCAAGACCGTGAAAGCTCCTTACCTCTGTCACATTAGTGGGCACTAACCAAGTTTTTATTGCTGCCACCTTTGATTCATCTACTGAAATTCCATCTTTAGATACAACATATCCAAGAAAGATAACTTTTGGGGAGAAAAACTCACATTTCTCTAGTTTCCCATAAAGTTTCTGTTGTCTCAAGACATCAAACACTTTCCTCAAATGTTGAGCATGCTCTTCTGCCCCTTTGTTGTACACAAGTATATCATCAAAGTAAACAACAACAAATTGACCAATAAATGGTCTAAGTACATCATTCATAAGCCTCATGAATGTACTAGGAGCATTAGAGAGTCCAAATGGCATCACCAACCATTCATACAAACCACCTTTTGTTTTGAAGGCTGTTTTCCACTCATCCCCTTCACGCATTCGGATTTGATGGTAGCCACTTCTAAGATCGGTTTTTGAGAACAACACAGCACCATAGAGTTCGTCAAGCATATCATCTAATCTTGGAATTGGGTATCGATACTTGACAGTGATGTTGTTGATGGCCCTACTATCAACACACATCCTCATGGTTCCATCTTTTTTTGGGACTAGTAAAGCTGGAACTGAGCAAGGACTCATGCTTTTACGAACATAACCACGATCAATCAGCTCTTCGACTTGTTTTTGCAGCTCACGAGTCTTTTCCGGGTCACAACGATAGGCTGGTTTGTTAGGAAATGGTGCTCCCGGAATCAAGTCGATATGGTGCTCGATACCTCTAATCGGGGGTAAGCCGTGAGGGAGGAAATACATCTTTGTATTCTTCCAAAAGAGATACAACAGCCGGATGTATAGGCTGTTTTTCTTCATTCAACCTGTTTTCAACTAAAAGCAAAGCATAAACAGGTTTACCTTTACTTAGAGTCCTTTCCATTTGTAATTCACTCATAAATAAATTGTTCTCGTCCTTTTCTCCCTTTGAGATTCAACTTTCTGAGGTGACGAAGGTGGTAATGGGTCAAGGATTACCTTCTTTTTGTTTATCACAAATGAGTAAGTATTTTGGTACCCATCATGTAAATCAAACTGCCATGGTCTACCAAGTAACACGTGACATGCATCCATTGGAATAATATCACAAAGAACCTCATCTTGATAAGATTTGCCGATAGAAAAAAAGAGTAAGGCCTGTTTAGTTACCTTTACGTCGTTTTCATGATTCAACCATTGAAGCTTGTAAGGACTCGGGTGAGTAGAGGTTGGAATGTTGAGTTTGCTGATAAGTGTGGTGGATGCAACATTTGTACAGCTTCCACCATCAATAATTAAACTACATACCTTTCCCTTGATCGTGCACCTCGAATGGAATATTTGTTCTCGTTGCTCTTCATTGGAATTTACCTCATTTGCATGTAACACCCTCCTGATGACCAGCAGTTCACCTTCATCAGGTTTGATTCTTTCTTCATAGTCATATTCTTCATCATAAATGGGCTCCCCCTCTTCTTCCTCAATCATGGTCACTTGCTCAACTTCTTTCACAGTCATCACTCTTCTGTTAGGACATTCTGCTTGAAAATGTCCCAGACCTTGACATTTAAAACATCTCCTTTTTGGTGTATCTTGAACATCGCCCTTTCCTTGAATTCCACTTCTCAACATAAGTTGTTCAAACTCACGAGTATAATCCTCATTGCTAAGATTCCCCTGCTTGAAAGTGGTCATCTTAACGTAAAGATCTTGCTTATATGAACCTGGTAAGAACCTTTCTTTGAGCAACTTCTTGAGTTTTCCCCAAGACATGACTTTGGATTTACCACTCCTTTCTCTTTTAGCTTTGACATTCTCCCACCATAATGAAGCATATTATTTAAGCTTCAAAACAGCGCCTTTGTACCTTTTAGCTTCAAAACAGGGACATGGTAACCTTGCAAGCTGTTGGGTGATAAGTTCTGTTTGTTGATAAAGTTCTTCAATCTGCCTATCACGCCTCAGATTTTGGGCTTCTGCTGCTGTCATGTTGGGAGGAATTGCCATATGAAGACTTTAGAAAAAGAATAGCACAATCGATAGAATGACAACACAAACCAAGGATAACCTGAATTGCTCTGATACCGGTTGATGCGTGACAACCTGATTGAATCGAGGCTAAAGTACTTAAACACCACCAAGATCAATTAGATTGGCGAAAGGTGATGTTAATAGTGATAAATCAGTAGCACCACACTAAGAACAATCAGCAATCGACTCCTTTTTAGAGTAAACACTCAAGAAAAGCTTCACAAGCTGTTGTGTATTGTAGTCATGAACTGATGATGAATTACAACTTGGAAGCCCATATATATAGGCTGGAAATTGCAAGAGTTCCCAAAGCAAACATTTAAAACTTGCTTGGGAAGGTATAACAAAACTTGAAAATTAAAGATAAACATTAATAGATAATTAATACTCATTACTAGGTTCATTGACTGTAGACTTTGAGGGGTTGTGGACTGACTTATAGTCTGTTAGGTTGCCATGTGACCAGGTTCTTTCCCCCACCAGCCTTAAACCCAAATATGGCATCTATCTCAAAATCTGACCCATTGCAAGTCTGGGTTAGTAAGTGGGCCTGTTTTAAACCAACAGAATACATGCACCCGCATCATCCCCTATATGTAATTGTAATTGGATGGTTCAAGAGCATCAATGAAATACCTAGTTTGCAGCCGGTGGATTAGCCCCCCACTGGGGCCGAACCACGTTAAATTCTTGGGTCATTTATCTATTTTTTTTGTTTCATCTTCTTGTTTAATTGCTTCCAATGTGCTAAGGCTAAGGGCTGTTCCTAACAATACATACACAAACCGCAGGGATAGTATGTTTTCCATTTTTTTTCTTTCTAAATTTAATACACTTGTGTATGTCTATCCTCTTAATTGAGCAGATAAGATCAACGATCATAGAGCAAGGTAGCTTCTTTGACAAAGTCAATGACATAGAGCAATGGTGCTCATTAGCACAGTCAATGTTCTTTTAGATATATGCTTTTGGCCCATCAATCAGTCCTACATATAATATTTACATCTAGTTTAACAGAATTAGTAACCCTATATATATTATATATATATATTATATATATATATATTATATATATATATATATATATTATATATGTTTTATATATATATATATTATATATATAATATTCATATAATTATTATATATATATATATATATATATATATAGGGGTGGGATAAATTGAGTCCAGCTTAATTTGAGTCCAAAAAGGGTCCATGTAACTTACACATGTGTAAGTTGTGGTGGCGGTGGTCGCCGTCGCCGGAAAATCATGGTGGTGGTCGGAGATGATGGTGGTGGTGGTAGGAGGTGGTTGGAATTTGAGGAGATGGAAGAAAATCAATGGACTCAAATTGGACTCAAAATAAGCTGGACTCATTTTATCTTTTCCCTATATATATATATATATATATAGAGAGAGAGAGAGAGAGAGCAGACCTCGGGTATTCTGTTTCTTTCTTTTGATAGCTTGCAGAACTCATGTATGTCTCTTAGAGTCAGAAAACCTATCAGGAGGTTGTCATCATCAACTATCATAGCACAGGATTGCTTCTCTGCCAGCATTAGAGCCACCACCTCCATTAGCATGGTGCTCATAAGCACAGTCACATACTCGGTTTTCATTGCTTCTGAAACAAGAAGCTTCTTTGTCATGTAACTGGTATTGCCATCAAAGTTATATGGCATGAGTGAGAATTCATCAGGACTTGCTGCAAGCAGATCACTAGAAGTAAGCATGTTTGGGTCACTGACCATTGTTTCAGAATGTTGCACCTGTTTGGAAATATTATCCTTTCTCTTTATGGAACGAGATGTGATCCAGGAAGACAATCCTACAGCGCCTAGAAGTGGTAGCACTATGCGGTAATCCTGTGTAAGCTCAAACAATAGCAAGACTGCAGTAAGAGGCACCTGACACACCCCAGCAAGAGTAGCAGCCATGCCAACCTGCACAAGAAAGAATTTCATTCATGTAAAATTGGATATCAAAATGAAATCTACAAAACTCGTAAGTGTTTAAAGAGGAATGTTGTTTCAAGACAAGAGGTTTAGGATCAATGTTCTGAAAGTCCACAAGGAACAACAAAGTAGAAAAGGCCCTCCCATGGCCTAGCAATGAATATAGGCACATGATTTACAAAGAGCTTTGAATACACACATTTCATACATTAGATTTCATGTGAAAGCTGGTAGATTTAGTAAAAAGTATATAAGCTTTAAGGTTGTGAGAGACTTCTTTGTGACTTCTCTTATATCAGAAACATCATTATTAAAGAAGAAAAATGGCTTGTGATATCAGTCGTATACATGAAGTACCAAATTTCCTTAGGGAAGTGGCTATTAATACTTGAGCTATTAACAGAAATGATCTATTTCCCTTCTACAATCATACAACTACTGATAATTAATGATCTTATTCACATTCTGTATCACACATAAAGTCCATTAACTCAATAGCTGTCTGCTGGTATTAAGATACCTTGTACTTTTTTTTTTATTTCATTCTCCTAATAAGCTGCTAATGTTGGAACACAGAAAACGAGCAGCACCGTAACTAATTAAAAAAAATTGTATCAAAGAATCGGTTTATTTTTCCAGGAGGGGGTAAGAACATATAAAAATGCAAAAGAAAGGCTAATTGATATATAACAGAAAACAGGAGCAGTGATAAGATTTATTGTACTTCAGCATGCCAAACACTTTCAAAAGTTGAATAACAGCTTACTTAGAATTGTACTTCAAATTAGAATTCCTATCTTTATACTGTAGTGAAAAACAAATATATTACCAAGCCATATGCTTGTGGTGATGCGACCTCGAGACCTGGTAGATGAAAGATTGGACTGAGTTGAGGGATCATAGAACCGAATACTTTCCCATATGCCATTCCTGTAGCCGCACCAATAAAAAGAGATGGGGCATAGTAGCCTCCTACTAACCCACATGCACGACAAAAAGATGTTGCCACTATTTTAATTGCTACTAACTGCAATAATAGTTCAACAGGGAGGCCTTTCACAAGCGGTCGAGACTCTAAGAGGACATCAACATTCTCAAAGCCCCAGTACAGAACTTCAGGATATAACAAGGCTATGAGTCCAACAGAAAAACCACCAAGTATAGGGAAAACTGCCTTTGGCATCGAAAAGGTCTTCTGAATGTTGTCAGTAGCCATTGTCATCCATGATGTGCACCAAGATAAGCTCAAAGAAACAAGCCCACAAAAAACACCCAACAAAAGATATAGTGGAAGTTCTGAAACAAAAATAATAATAATTATGCAACAAACTTACCTATCAGAAACAATATATGCAAGTTATACTATGGTTTTATTTCCCTATCTTCTTCAAAGATATAGAAAACGTCACCCCGTGGTTAGTAAACCAGGGAGATGAGGGCACACTGATTTATGCACCCACCCCTGGTAGCAACCCATAGGTGTAAGAGTTGAAATCAAGATCTCTAGGACAATCATGTAATATCTCTTGGGATTGTAGAAAAATACTTTTAGTAGTTTTGCGGGAAGGTAGATTTTGGGTGTGAGAGATGACCTCAAACCTCAAGACCTCTAGCACACAGGTTTGAGGAAGTTAGTTTTGGGTTACTAGGTTTTTTTGGAATCTCAAGAAAGTTAAAACTTGTTGTATTAGATGATCTAGAGCAAATGAACATCTTAGGTTTACATAGAAACTATATGAAAGGAAATTAAGTCCACACTAGGTGAATAATTTAGCACATTTATCTTGCGGAAACTGCATTTAAACCTCAATTGTGCTGGCATAAAGCCACTCTTTTAAAGAATATCATGCTTCTATCAAGTATGTAACAGTTAGTAGATGAAATGCAATTTGGAAATAAGAAGATACCACTTGCTGAGCGGAAATCATAGTCTGGAACGATAAAGGCAGGTTCAGATCCAAGACCAATTTCTGACACCACGGAGGCTATCACAGCACTAAGAATGACTGTAGATGTCGTATTTGCCAATGATAATGATGACTCAGCAGGTGATGGCCATAAGACTGACTCTACAGCAAAAAAGCACCCAGCAACAGCAGCATTGAAACCTGAAAGCACACAACAAAACCTGTACTGTAAGTAACTACATAACATTTTCTTTGTAGTGGACACTCTACATAACAGTTCTTAGCTGTCAATAAAACTTCTAGTTAGGTAGAGCGGACTGAAATAGACAGAAAGGATTCGAGATATGCACAAAGATCCAATAATCAGATGAAGCTAATATATCCATAATTGCATTTATATTTTAAGAAAATAGATAACAGAAGATCATTAACCAGATGAAATTCCAGCAGCTGAGCCCGCAGCTTTAAGAGAGAGTTTTCTCTGAGCATCTTTGTCAAATAACGAACCAACTCCCTTAGCCACTGATGCGCCAATCTCAACACTTGGACCTTCAGGGCCAAGAGAGTTCCCAGTTCCAAGTGTTACAGCAGCAGCTAGAGCCTTCACTATGGGTTTCAGAACAGATTTTACCCTATCTGCTGAGTTTCCTTCTTCCAAAGAACTTTGAAAGACGTTCAGAAAACTAACAATCAATCCTCCACAAGTTGGTATCAAGACTATACGCTCCCACAAATTCTCATGTGGCAACTCTCTTAACCATGAGGCACCTCGAGATGGAATTCCATCCCAGCAAATATCACGAATTTCATGCACCTAATCAACAAAACAAATTAGTGATTACCTTGTTACATTTCATACCAATTGTAAATACAGAAGAAATCATTGTAACCATTTATATCTTCTAATACCACTGTACGTATGCCCCTCATATAGCCACCTTTAGGGGACACACGTGTAAAACTATGTAGAGAGGTTAATCACACGTGCACAGATACATATATTAATATAAGGACGTACGAGCGAAATTATTATATATAATAGTATATATAAAACAAGAACGTATTACGGACATACAGGCTCTGATAAGTGAAGTACAACTTCTCTTCCAAGCTGACACTTTATGCCATTAATTTATGCATTATTGAAGATGATGCGATTACGGGGATCTTTTCTTCGGCCATAATTGTGCTCACTGCTACTTTGCAGTCAGCACCCCCAGACTGTATCCACACAGCTGTTGTTATCTACTCAAAATCAGCAACTACTGTGACAACCTTGGAGATTTGTATGAAAAGTATGTGCATTCATCCTCGTAATATACTCGGCATACCAGATATATAGCAGCCCCGAAATACATATTATTAGCCTAGTCTAGAAAAGAGCATGGCTTTCAAAATATTACCAATATAAAACATATACTCTACCAAGTAGATTTGTTGCATACAGTATGATCAGCTTATATCTTTGACATGTTGCACTTGATTTCACTCTGATTTGATAGAGCCCATGAATAAACCAAAGATACACACCATGATAACACCATTTACATTATTGAGTGATTTAGTCTTCCTCTTTTTTCCTGATGTGTATACAGGTAAACACGTATTGCAAGAAAGAACATGAATAATCAAAACTCCTGGCATAGCAAGTGAAGAGCAGAGATGCTATGCTCCTTTCCAGAAAAGCAATCTGACTTAGGTGCCAATGGGTCAAACCAAACCTGATGTGGGGCTCGTTTGATCCTTTGACCTACAAAAGCCTAGACTTGACTTACTATTTATCTCTCGAATCAGCTTTTGTCAATTCTCTCCTCTCCATACACGATTTCTTCCTCGTTCTTTAACTATCCTTACTGCCTAATAAGGTTTTTTTTACTATTGTTTTGTATAAGATGATGCGATTTTCTCTAAGGTTTCTACTACTTTAATGTCTTTGGCTTAACCAAAAAATCTCTTCCGCAGAGAGATGCACACGATGCTATCCATCCCAAATGTCTATGATTGACCACACTGCAAGCAAGATGCATTATTTTGGAGTCTCATTACGTGCATATTGACGTTAGAAGATCCTTGGTTGTTGCCTCAAAGATCCCTCGCCTACACCCAGACCACCAAGATGCACCATCCCTAACCCCCTCTATAGCATAAGGACGTGAATGCATGAACTCCGTGTTAGCTAATGCAGACATGCTCTGCAGCATGTTTTGCTTAACAAACCAATGGTCTAGTGAAACAATTTATGAAAGCAACCTCTTTATCAAATGCAAATGGTAAAAAGCGACCTTCTCTCAAACTCTTAACCTAACAACCACTTATGAAAGTCGAGATGTAGACTAGGATTTAGGACACATCTTATTAGTAAACATCATCTGTGCAAGCACCATAAGCTAAAACATCTACTCCTCATATACCTACAACCTGTGGAAATATTTCTTCTACTGGATAGCGATAGTTACATGCCAAACTATCCTAAAGAGAATAGTAACATTGGCATAGGCCCAACTTTTTAGCACTGGAGTTGAAAAGAACGTACTCTAGTATTGATAAATAGCCATACTCCTTTTCTATAATTTACTCCATGTATGATTGTATAAACTTCAAATCTTTATTCGTATTCACTTCTTCCTATCTTATGTGAGTCAAAAGATTTAAATTAGGAATAATGGCACCGAAGTGTAAAAAACTATGCTAAAATGGTTATGTAGTGTAGTGACTTATTCGCGCATTCAATCAATGCATGTACCTATGAATTTTGTTCTATCTATGTAAAATTTGTAAGGACCTTACATTGTTTGAACAAAAAAAACATATAGGTCCTTACATTGATTAACCCAAATAAAAACGTCTTTCCATTGATTGCACAAAATCCGTAGGTACTTATACATAACCATTTTGACATAGTTGGTTACAACCCGGTGTCATTATCCATTTAAATTAAGTACAATCAATGGTTTTTTTTGTCTTTTTTTTATCATTATCCATTTAAATTAACAACTGCAAGGTGGCACCCAAAATAGTGATTAAACACTCATAGGCAAATACAACCAGTTAATCCAATTATCTTCACAAAACTATTTATTTACATTAAGTGAATAGTAGAACAAATATATGCATATGCAATATATATACATATATATACATACATATAATGAAGCATTGTATTGTGTATATATATGTAATTATATATACCAGGATGTTGAAGAGGACTACAGAGAGGCCAGTAAGAAGACCAACAAAACAGGCGGATATTATGCCACTATTTCCTCCTAATATCCCACCTTCTTCTTCTTCTCCTTCTTGATTATTATCACTTTCAGGTTTTTGAGCAGCAGCGCAGAGGGATAGACGGCCACGGTGGCGTAAACACAGGCCATTGTATTTGTATTTGTATGTGCATTTGGATTTGAATGCTTTTGCCAAACTAAAAAGTGGTGATGATAAAGAAGCAATGTTATTGGGGGTTTGAAGAACAAGTGTTGTTGTTGTAAGGGTCCCCATATTCCCAAAAAAAGCTCATCCCCGGCCAATATTTACCATACTACCACCAGTCGTCCACCGCACCACCACCAGAGGACCCCCGTGTCAGAAAAAAGTAACAAGTTTTTTAAGTTTAAACGACTACAACCACATGTTTGGAGCCTCTTTCGATGATTAAACGACCATCCACATCACAACTCAATTTTATTGATTGAAAAATTGAATTTTTTTATATCTATGTTTAAACTTTTTTTTTTTTTTTAATTATGTTGTCTTGACGAGTTGAAAATCTTTTTTTCCAATACCGAAAAAAAAGAAAACTTCATACTCCGTATTAATTAATTTACCTGAAGACATGACATTAATAGGATAAACCTTGCTCATTGGAAGGACTGTCAATTTGTTACTCGACTGTTAACCCAACGCCATGTGTGCAACTAAACTAAAATTAATTTTTATACTCTTATTAACAAGGGCTAATTACTTGGAAAGTCCTTCAACTTGTCACTGAAACCTTTTCTGGGGCTCGTACAAAAAAAAGTTCTATTCAGGGGAAGAAAAACGGCTAAAATCTCTTTTATGGGGTTCCGTACAAGTAGCCAGTTAAAAATAGGGCTAATTACTTGGAAAGTCCCATAACTTGTCACTGAAATCTTTTCTGGGGCTCCAACAAAAAAAAGTTCTATTTGAGGGTATGAAAACGGCTAAAACTATTTTTGTTGGGTCTCGTGTAAGTAGCCGGTCAAAAAAAAATTTGAATGTAATTTCTCTTTTATTTTATTTCATTTATGGATTACATGGAAATTCCAAGTCATATCTCTATACAAAACACCAAATATAATATATATATTTCTGGCCACCCACCGGAAAATAAAAAACAACATACAATTTTTCCGACCACCCCAATACCACCACCACAAAGATCCACCCACGAAACTCATGAAACAATTTGAATAGTCCTGATTGTATCTTTGTCCCCATCTGACCATTCTCATGTTCAACTTTTATTAAACAACCCAAGTTAAAGATGTGAAATTTTTACTTAACACCACCGTGAAGTCTCCATAGCCGCCACCATAAACACCGCTACTATTCTGACAACGAACCTTAATACCCAAATCTGAAACTTTTAAGTTAATCAATCTTATTTGTTTTTCACCCAAAAAAGTTTTTCACGAGAAACCTAATCAGTTGTGACTTGTGAGGAAGCCAAAATTAGATCTGGAATCAAAGGGTAGCGAAGCTACCGGTGGTCGCTGTCGGAGAGGCAGAACAAGGGACAATTGGGATGGCAGGGAAATCGAAGGTGTGTAGTGGTATTTTTTGATAGTTGTGTGTGTTTGTGAAATTGGTAGATGGGTTTTGCCGATCCAGTGAAACCATTGTTCAGATTTTAGTAACTTCGTATCCAATGAAGTTTCCGACGTCGGTAGCGGTGGTTTTGAAATGGAAGTGGCTAGATGCTGATATGATACAAGGGAATATAAAGAAGTGGCTAAATTGAACTTTTTTTTGTTGGAGCCCCAGAAAAGGTTTCAGTGACAAGTTGAGGGACTTTTCAAGTAATTAGCCCTTAAAAATAAGGATAAAACCGGCTAGCTACTGTACACGTCAGCAAAAAAGTGTTCACGGTCCTACTATAGTAGTTTTAGCCGTTTTCATACCCTCAAATAGAACTTTTTTTTGTTGGAGCCCCATAAAAGGTTTCAGTGACAAGTTGAGTGACTTTTCAAGTAATTAGCCCTATTAAAAATAATCAAAATTTATAATTGTTATATACCAGATATATATACCAAAGATATATGATATGTAACTAGCTCCTTAAAATCACGTTTCTATAATTGCGGTCCATATTTCCTATATATTGGAACCTACCTACCTTGTAATTATACACATTGGAATACATATGAATATTCTCTACTCTCAATCTCCTTGTCTTTATTCTTTAGTTCTCCTATCATTGTGTACTAATCATTATCTATTGTGTTGCTGATTCAATCACAAAGTTTCTAACACGTTATCAGTACGAATTGTTCTTTAATTTTGATTATTGGATTGACAATCATCGGGGCAAATCTCCTTGAAGCATAAATCGAAAACAACGTAAAATAATAAAATTCCTATCAGAGATCGATCTAAGCCTCTAAGGTAAGTCGTTTTCAATACATTTCAATTAATGAATGTTTTTCTTTCAAATGCTTATCCTTTTTTTTCATATAAAACATATATTGTATCTAGTTATTATATTATAGTATTATGACTTCTTAATAATTTCATATATTTTTTTTTATAATTCATGATACGAATCATCTATAACTTGTTTCTTTATATGAATAAATCCATGTTCTTTGTTATTATTGATAGATATTTAGAAAAAAGAAATGCGTTCCGTAGATATGACAAATGTTCAGAAATATACTTTATGTTTCGGGAAAATGTAATCCATGATCGGGTATTAAACAAGTTATATCATTAAGAAAAATATTTTTTGCAATTCGAGATTTAATTTAAAACGGGATATGTCACACGGGCGTTGCCCCGGGAAACATTTCGTTTATCGTATACGATAACATTTCTTATATTAAGATCCTCGTGCGTACTTGAACAAATAATATTTACTTGGCTGGAATTCATTCAAACAAATGACACACAAACCTACTCTATAAATCATAAAATTACACATCTCATATCTAAAATATTTTGATCTGATTAACTTTTGAATGAAATTTATATCAAAACATAGATAAAATGAGCACATTACAACGATCTTTTTAAAATTTAACAAAACATTACATTTTAAAAGATCTAAAAAAAATCTAGATATATTCAAAATTCATGTTAATAATAACATATTAATAAAAACTTTCGAAAATCTTTATCTACGCATAAATGGATCTCTTGCCACTTAAAAACATTTAATCATTAATAAAAGGTTTGAAAAACCTAGATAAAAATAACCAATTACAATGATAAATTTGAAATTATACAAATTATTATATTTAAAAAGTTATTAAAGAGAAAATAAATGTTGGTGTTAAAAATAAGTTAAAAACAAAATTATTTGTATTAAAAAAGTAAATCTCTTGTGAAGAAATCACAATGATAAATTTGAAATTATACAAATTATTATATTTAAAAAGATTTTAAAGAGAAAATAAATGTTGGTGTTTAAAATTAATTTGAAAAACAATTAAGAAAAGGACTTTTGAATTATAAATGTTTGAAAATAATGCTAAAAGATAAAATGGAAAAGACGGAATCGAACCCTCGTCAACTCTATAATAGGCATTACCCATTACCAACTCGCCCAACACAAGTTTGTTATATAATTGTTGTAGTTAATATATATATATATTTTAACAGCGATTTAAATAATAGGCACGCACTCCCGTACTTCCATTTTTATTATAGTATACAATGTATGTAAATGAAAAAATCCTTACAAGCAGATCTCGAAGAAACTTTAGATTGACTTTAAAAAGTTGACACATGTTTAAATTTGTTACACATATTCAATAATGTATTCATTAAAGTGACATGTATTTAAAAGGTTAACATATCATACATGTATACCATAAATTGACACGTATTTACATATTTCACATATAATCCATAAGGAGACACATATTTCGATATCTTACTGATGTGACTCAATATATACATATTTTCCACATTGTTTTAGGCCATTTATGCTATGTTTTATAGTCATTCGTACCTCTATTTCGTTGTTTTATGGTATGTACGAGTGGTTTCAGGTCATAACAGGTTTTATGGAAGAAAATGGCTAAATATGGTATAAGATGCGCTTGTGGATGCTTCCGGATGAATTCCGAGATGTTAAGATGAAGAAAATAAAAGCGTCAAAGTCTAACTCCCGTTACATATCGTTAATGGCCGTTAAGAAGATCAAGGGGATTACATGGGTTCTGTAACGGCAGTTACATATGTCTTAACAGCCGTTAGTATCTGGATGAAATTTGCAAAAAAAAAGTGGCAGTTAGCCTGTGTAATGGCCATTACACATCTTTAACGGTCGTTAGATGCTGAATTCATAGATACACTTTCTTTTATTGCTTATGGATGTATCTTGCACACTTTTTATCACTTTTAAACCCTAGAAACATCAAAAATGAATTGAAGACTTTTGTAGGTCGATTTCCTATCATCCGTTGTTCGAGAACATCAATATTTGTTCAAGGATTCATCACTGCTTTTCGAATTAATCAAGATTGTTGGTACAATATGATTTCTTCCAATATTGATTGTGTGTTTTTAGTTGTTATTAGTAGCTAAATTGGTTTGCACCCACTTGGATAAGTAAACATGTCGTACGATTGTTACTTTGTTATTCACAATTGTTGAACTAGGTTTTATGTTTAATCGAAGATCCATATTTAATTGAGTTTTCTATATTGTTTTTAATCTTGTATATTGATTGATTAGTAATTGTTTATAGAAGTTCGAGAGAAATCTATTTGATTGCTAATAAATTAATGAAATGATTAATCGGTCTTTAATTAATCTAAAATCGTTGGAGTTCGAGAGAAACTAGCGATAGGGATTTGAAGCAATTAAACTCATTTAAATGTGTTAATCGTTTATGATAGAGAGATCTAATTAGGCGATTAATAAGCAGTTCGAGAGAAAGCTTTTTCAGATTAAATCGTAAAACCAGCTTAGGACTTAATACTTAGTTGTTTGAGTAGAAATTATTCGCGAGAGCGATAACTATACTTTTTGCAATTAAAGATTTAAGTATAACGAGATTTCATCTTAATTATCTATTAAGTTGTTCAACATTGTGAGTGACATTGTGACAGTCTGAATTGACATGTGAGCTATTCCAAGTGGGTGTACCTTTTATATTCTTGTTTACAACAAAACTCTTTCAGATTAATTCTTCGGAATTACTAACTTGATTTTCAATCTACTAAATAACTTTCAAAAGCAAAGTGACAATATGGTCACAACCCCCTTTTTACTCTGAATCGCATTACTTTGATAATTTTCTTAAACAACAGTCCTTGTGTTCGACCTCGGATTTACCAAGTCAACTATATTGCATACGAACGGGTCCACTGCCCGCAAGTGTGTAGTAGGTGATTCGTGTTATAAATTTAAGACTCGAAATTACACATCACTTACATATACATATGTAAGACAAAACTACATAATTGATATATTACAAATATAAGAAATACATATTGAAAGTATAAACATGCACTAAACAGGATTTAGTTTCGGTAGAACTTTGAAATTAATATTCGTTTCATATTTTCTTCTTCAGGCAAGAATACTTCCTTCTGTATCAATGTATTCAGATGCAAAAGTTTCATTTCCATTCACTTTGTTTCTTTCATGTTGTGCGGTCTTCCTTTTATATTTTGTTCCCTTTGTTGATCTAGTTTAGTTCGTTTATGCAAACTTCAACTTCATTTTCTCTAGTTTTCCTTTTCTTTTAGCCACTTCTCTACCCATCGGATGTTGAATTGTTGAACCACCACTAGTTGACATTTCTGGGTTGGAATAGCTCCCTTCTCCGGATGTCCTTGATCTTTTTGTGCTGACATGACTATTTCTTCACAAGGACAAGAACGTGTTATGTCACAATCTAGTTGTAAGTCCCACTCCTGGTGTTTACACATAACTTCGTTAAATACAATAGAGTGTTAAACTTTCCCCCACCATTTGCCTCATAAAGTTTGTGAGCGTCAATCTCAACATCTTTCAAGCTCATACCACTTATTTTGGGTGATATGCCTCGCGGTATGCAGAAACCCACTTTTGTGCATTTTCAAAATAAAAAAATTAAGTCGATTAAAATGACTTCTCATTTGTTCTTCATTACACTTACCAATTTCTTGTGGATCTTCGGTCTGAGTTGCATCATAAAACTCTTTTACTCGTGCCCAATGTATGCTTTTCTTTGACATTTGCGATGAATGCTCACTAGCTATACACTATACTGACATTAGAGCTATATCTTCACTAGCATCCCCCTTGTTGCCTCGTCGCTTGTCAATATTTTGTGAGGTTTGAGCGTTTTCTATGACGGGAACTTGATTTAAATTTGAAAGAAAGAGTATTGTCCATGGGATTGAGCATTTGGATAAACTTTTGGATCTTCAAGATTGAAAACAGAATTTGGAATCAATGTTGATAATGAGAAAATAAGAAAATTTGGAATAGGGAATGAAAAGTATTATGGAAAAAAATGTAGTATATATATATATATATAAATAATTTTATAGTAGATTTTATTTTATATGTAAAAGACATGAAAAGGCATGCAATATATAAAATATAAAGTCAATAAATAACAAGCAGTTTGAAGGCTTTTCAAGAAAAAGACAAACTAGTTGAAGATGTGGTGCGATTGTAGAGTAAGCCACGTCCGTTGTTTTCACTCCAAGAACCATAATGGGTGGAACCATTAGGTTGGTTGTCATCCACATTATTTAATATTTTCTTTCTACATTATGCCTAACCGAATGGCTCCAATTCTTTACCGATGGCAATGGTCATAAGGGGCTGTTTGTTTTTGAGAATAAAAGAACTCAATACAAAAAAATTAAGTCAATTAAAAAAGATGGTTCTAATGGGTTCAATCTATACTACTTTATAAAAAGAACTGTCTGCTCCCTGAAGACTTTAAACACATTTTTTTATCCCCGAAATATCCCTTTTGGTTTAGTTTAAAACCAATAGCCAATTCATACTTTACTTTCCTGTTCGTCTAGTTCTGTCTAACACCTTGCAACTTGATTTTACAAACAATGGAAGATAATATTGTAATATCTACAAAAATAATGAATCAAGATTACTTATAGCATACAAATTGATGTATACCCGAAATCATTAAAGCTAGAATATTGAACATGATTATACATAAAACCCCCAAATCTGTAAAAAAAATATATAAAAAATATATCAATCACCAATTTAATTACGGTGTGGGTGATTGATGGCGGATGGTGGTGATTGACGATGGCCACGATGAAAATTCCACCCGTTTAAGTTTTAAACCAATGACTGCTAGTAAAATATCGACGACAAACAATATAAAAACTAATGAAAATCAAATATATACTTTATTAACAATGAATATCGATGGATTATTAAAAAAATACCAATCAATCACTCACCTGTAGTTAGAAGAGGTTGAGACATTCTGGTAAAAGAGGTGTTCCTCCCCTTCGAAATTACCAGATTTGAACGTGATGGTGGATTAAATAGACCAGCGCGGCGCTCGGAGGTGACTTCCCCCAATTTTCTGATCCTCGATGGTGGTCGGGCAGTGAAGTAGGGATGTGAATAATATATTACGGTTGGAGATGGAAGGCGGTGGTGATGGAGGGTGGTGGGTGGTGTTTGTGTGTATGCGTGTTTTTGTGTGTGTTATGGTTTGGAAGAAAGGGGGAAATGAGTGTGTAGGGTTTTATTTTTGAGTAGGGGTATTTTGGGAAGAAAAATAATGTTGAAACTCTTAAATCCAGTTCATATTATAATGGGGTATAGATATATTAGTCATTCACAGGGGTCGATGAAATATACCCCCAACAGATGATTTAAATTTTGTAAAGAAACTTGAAACGAACTTGAAAAGATATTGAAACAGCCTCGAATAAACCCGAATGGTACTCGTACGGACTTGAAATAAACCCCGAATAAAACCGAATGATTCTGGCATGGACTCGAAATGAACCCCGAAATGATTTTGAACAAAGTAACGACCCTTCAGTTTGTTGAATTTATGTTTTTTTCCCCAACAATTC
Organism: Erigeron breviscapus; assembly: GCA_034093135.1. Taxonomy (NCBI): domain Eukaryota; kingdom Viridiplantae; phylum Streptophyta; class Magnoliopsida; order Asterales; family Asteraceae; genus Erigeron; species Erigeron breviscapus. Next base: position 54,454,553 of record CM067167.1, on the reverse strand, counting down.
TTCCTTAGAAAGCCTAGTAGTGGTTCTTTAGAAACCTGTTTTTAGAACTGGAAGATGAGAGAAAGATTTGAGGGTGAATTGGAATGAAGAAATGGGAAGCTATTTATAGGCTGCCAAAAAAGGCAAGAGGTGATGTGTTGGAGACGTAAAGAAGGGAGGAGAAAGGATGTGATGTGTGCTTGCTGTTCATTTACACCTGAAGATGGTGATATGTATGGACGTGTTCAACTTCTGTTGATGAAGAATGGTAGTCTAGATTTAGGTTTCGAAGATAACAAGCATAGCTATACTAGAGTGATATAAGCAGGATCAAGCAGCTTGAATTTCATTTTTTCTTTTTGATAGGTCCCAAAGGAGATAACAGGATGGTTTAAGATGTCTCAAAGAGTTATAGGGGGGTGAATACAACTTTTAAACTTAATCAGCCTGAAAATACTTTAAATGCGGAATGTAAATTATCTAAAAGTGTTTATCCATATTCAGCTTGAGATTGATATATTAATTAAACAGTAAGTAAATAAACAGAATATAAAGACAGTAAAGTAAAGTCCAGTCCAAGAACAAAGTGCAAGCTGATTTTCAACTAATTCTTTTATTGAAGAATAAAAAGAATTACAAGTAGTTGTAGAACAGATTAGCCTACAAATCTAACTACTTGGCTGAATAGCAAGTTACAACTTTGTTTATTAACTCTACTAGCCTAAGCTGAGTACAACACGGATCCAAGCTGATAAGCTTTAATCGTTGTGAGAGTTAATGTTATGGATGCACACATTCTTGAGACACAAAGGCTGGTTTATATAGGCATCAACACTGCCTTGGATGCCGTCCATTTCCTTCCACATGTCTTGATCTAATGGCTTCTGCTTGATCAGTACTAGGTGATAGTGACATTGTCCTTTTTGTTCCCTACTTGCTCACCAAGGTTGATCGTGCAGCAACAATAAAATGGACACCTCATAGAATGTTTACAATCAACAACTGGCACTTCTAGAATGTCCTTTCTGGTGCTTATCCAGTTGATTGATGATATATACAAAGCTGTAGAAGTTTAGAATGAATGCTGCTTCTTGCTAGCCCAGCTGACTAACCTATTGCCAAGCAATTGACAACTTCCTGTTGTGCTTTTCCTGTAAATCTTACAACCTGCAAAGTCTGAATCTGAATACCCAATTAGATCAAATCCTGAGTCTTTGGGATACCAAAGACCCAACTTGGGTGTACCTTTTAGATACCTAAAAATTCGTTTCACAGCTTGAAGATGAGATTCTTTTGGACATGCTTGATATCTAGCACAAAGACATGTGGCAAACATAATATCTGGTCTGCTAGCAGTTATATACAATAAAGAACCTATCATGCCCCTATAAGCTGTGACATCAACTGGTTTCCCACTGATGTCTTCACTCAGCTTGGTGGCAGCACCCATAGGTGTTTTCATTGGAGAGCAGTTGTCAAAGCCAAATTTCTTGAGTAAATCTTTAACATATTTTCCTTGATTAATAAAAATTCCAGAATTGGATTGTTTAATTTGAAGACCAAGAAAATAGGTTAATTCACCCATCATACTCATTTCATAATTTTTAGACATTAGCTCAGAAAACTTTTTGCATAGTCTATCATTTGTAGAACCAAAAATAATGTCATCCACATAAATTGTACTAATAAGATATCCTTTCCTAACTTTCTCACAAACAAAGTTTTATCAACATTACCTCTTTCAAACTTATTCTTTATCAAGAATTTAGACAGTGTATCATACCATGCTCTTGGAGCTTGCTTCAATCCATAGAGAGCTTTGTCCATCTTGTAAACATGGTTTGGATACTTAGAGCTTTCAAAACCAGGAGGTTGATGTACAAAAACTTCTTCATCAAGTTTGCCATTCTGAAAGGCACTTTTCACATCCATTTGATATACTTTGAATCCTTTGTAGGCTGAGTATGCTAGAAACATTCTAATTGCTTCAAGCCTAGCAACAGGAGCAAAGGTCTCATCATAATCTATTCCATCTTGTTGACTGTAGCCTTGAGCTACCAATCTTGCCTTGTTTCTTGTCACAATACCTCTTTCATCCATCTTGTTTCTAAAGACCCACCTTTTGCCAATAATGGTCTTATCAGCTGGCTTAGGAACCACTTTCCACACCTTGTTCCTTTCAAACTGAGTGAGTTCTTCTTGCATTGCACTCACCCAAGATGGATCACTTAGAGCTTCTTCAACTTCAGTTGGTTCAGTCTTGCTAACAAAATTGACAAACATGCAGAAATTTCCAGTTGCATTTCTTCTTGTTTGAATCCTTGAAGTGGGATCACCAATGATTTGATCGATTGGATGACTTCTTGTCCACTTTGTAGTGTGAACTGGAGCATTTTGTACTTCTTGTTCAGCTTCCTCTTCAACAGCTTGAGAATCAGCTTGAGGTACAGACTCAACTTGATCACTGTTGAGATCTTGAACAACTGAGTTGGCTAAGTTGATAGAATTATCAGCTTGAGCTTCTTCACATATGGGTAAAATACTGTCATTTGTCTTCTGAGGTTGAGTAGAAACATGAGGCTGCTTCAGCTCTTCAACAAGATCATGAAAAATAGGAATCTCCCCCTCAACAGGTGCATTATCTTCTTCAATAATAGGATCAGTAGGAGGATCACAGTCAGGAACAGCAAGCTCTTCAAAGTCAAAATCACCATCTTCTTGAGCTGAGCTGACTGAGTTTGATTAATCTATTTTTACATGAACAGTGTCTTCAATCACTCTTGTTCTTTTGTTATACACTCTGTAGGCTTTCATGAGTGTAGAATAACCAAGAAATATTCCTTCATCAGCTTTGGCATCAAATTTGCCAAGATGGTCTCTTTGATTCAGAATGAAGCAAGGGCTTCCAAACATTCTTAAGAACCATATTTCAGGTCTTCTGCCCTTCAAAACTTCATATGCTGTCTTTTGATGCCTTTTCACAATCAATGATCTGTTCTGGGTGAAGCAAGCTGTGTGAATTGCTTCAGCCCAGAAATGAACCTTCACACCATTTTGAGCTAGCATGGATCTAGCAGCTTCTATCAAGGTTCTGTTTCTTCTCTCAGCAACTCCATTTTGTTGTGGAGTTCTTGCAGCTGAGTAACATTGAGAGATCCCTTTACTAATGCAAAAAGAGTACAAAGTTTGAATTATGAACTTAGTCCCATTATCACTTCTAAGCTGCCTGACTGGCTTCTTGTAAAGGACTTCAACATTCTTAATAAAGTTGATTATGAACTTAGTCCCATTATCACTTCTAAGCTGCCTGACTGGCTTCTTGTAAAGGACTTCAACATTCTTAATAAAGTTGATTATTACTTCAGCAGCTTCACTCTTGGCTTTGAGAAAGAAAACCCATGTGAACCTTGAATATTCATCTACAATAACCAGTGAGTACCTTTTTCCACTTAAAGAAGGAGTACTAACTGGACCAAACAGATCCATATGCAATAAATCTAAACAGGATTCAATAGTTGAACATGTTCTAGATTTGAAAGAAGCTTTGTGTTGCTTCCCTTTCTCACAAGCACTGCACAATTTGTCTTTTTCATACTTGATAGCAGGAAGACCAGAAACTAACTCATTTTTGCTTAACTTATTTATATCTTTGAAATTCATATGAGATAATCTCTTGTGCCATAACCAATTTAACTCATCTTGAGTTTTAGACAAGAAACACACTTCTTTCAACACTGTAGGCTTGATCATATCAAAGGTGTAAAGAGATTCATCTCTTTTAGCAATCAGAACAACATTTCCTTCTAAATCACAAACAATTCCTCTATCAGCTCGAAATCTCACTTCATAACCAGCATCACACAATTGGCTAACACTTATCAGATTGTGCTTCAGCCCACTGACATAAGAGACTCTTCTGAATGTGAGAGGACCATTTGTAAGAGAACCATATCCTTCTGTAGTTCCTTGAAAATCATCACCAAAGGTGACATTAGGACCAAGTCTGTTCCGAAAGTCACATAGCATGGACTTACATCCGGTCATATGCTTGGAACATCCACTGTCCAAGTACCAGATAAATGCATTGTGAATGCCCTCTTGAACAGTGGATGCAGAGTGAGCTGACTGGGTAAGCTGATTACTTTCTTCTCTCAACTTGGTCATGCCATCAAGAAGTTTTTTAGTAGCATCTTTGGCCATCAAGCACCTTTCCTTGATTTCTTGACACTTGGCTGACTGCTCCTTGACCATAAAGCATTGAGCATCCTCATAGCTTTCATCATCAGATGAGGTTGCACTCTCAGCCCAATCTTTTGCAACAAGACTCTTTTCACTCAGCTTAGCAACATGTGCTTTAAGTTTCTTATATTTCAGCCTGAGTTTAGAGTATTTTTCATCTTTTCCACTATTCTTAGGTTTAGAGTTATCAGCTTGTTGAGTGGGTTTAGATTTACAATCATTTGCCATATGACCAGTTTTACCACATTTATAACAAGTGATTTTTGACATATCTAAAAGCTTTCTAGGTTTACTTTTAGAAACTCTTTTTCCTTTAAATTTTGAAAAAAATTTCTTCCTCAATCTTTCAGCCAACATGGCAACCTCAATGGCCAAACTCTCAGTTTCATCACTTGAATAATATTCAGTCTCAAATTCACAAAGTTTATCAGTTTCAACAATATCACTCACAAGCTGACTTGGAACAGGTTCATCACACAGTGGGCTGGGATGCTCAGTTGAAGATGCAACAAGTGCAGAGCTAGTGCTTCCCACAGCATCACCCATGGCAATCAGCTTTTCAGCTTCAGTACATTCATGGTTGTGAAGCAACCCATAAAGACCTGGTAAGTCAAGTTCTTTGTACACAGGACTTAACTTGACACTAGCAACATAGTTATTCCATTTTAAAGGTAATGAATCTAAAAATTTGCTTTTAAGTGCATCATCATCTTTATGTATGTCAATAGCAATCAAGTCATTAACAAGTACATTAAATCGGGTATGAGTGTCAGTGAGGGATTCATTCTTATGTGCAAAGAATCTTTCATACCTTCTAGTTAAGGTAGTCTTAGTAGACTCCATAGAAGTTGCACAGCCCTCATACATAACAGTCAATGTATCCCACATCTTTTTAGCACTGGGACAATGTCTAATGGCTCTATAGATATCCTTAGGTACAGCTTGGACAATAAAGTTCCTGGCCTTTCAGCCAACATGGCAACCTCAATGGCCAAACTCTCAGTTTCATCACTTGAATAATATTCAGTCTCAAATTCACAAAGTTTATCAGTTTCAACAATATCACTCACAAGCTGACTTGGAACAGGTTCATCACACAGTGGGCTGGGATGCTCAGTTGAAGATGCAACAAGTGCAGAGCTAGTGCTTCCCACAGCATCACCCATGGCAATCAGCTTTTCAGCTTCAGTACATTCATGGTTGTGAAGCAACCCATAAAGACCTGGTAAGTCAAGTTCTTTGTACACAGGACTTAACTTGACACTAGCAACATAGTTATTCCATTTTAAAGGTAATGAATCTAAAAATTTGCTTTTAAGTGCATCATCATCTTTATGTATGTCAATAGCAATCAAGTCATTAACAAGTACATTAAATCGGGTATGAGTGTCAGTGAGGGATTCATTCTTATGTGCAAAGAATCTTTCATACCTTCTAGTTAAGGTAGTCTTAGTAGACTCCATAGAAGTTGCACAGCCCTCATACATAACAGTCAATGTATCCCACATCTTTTTAGCACTGGGACAATGTCTAATGGCTCTATAGATATCCTTAGGTACAGCTTGGACAATAAAGTTCCTGGCCTTTACATCCAAGTTGACCATTCTTTTATCTTCATCACCCCAATCTGCTCTAGGTTTGATAACAACTCTGACATCAGGTGCACCAGGCTCAGTTCCATCAGTTGGAGCTGGCCTAGGTGTGATAACTGTATCCCTTGGAACATAAGGTCCATCAACAAGTATGTCAGGCATGTCATTATCAATAGATTCAAGAAAAAGGGACATTCTTCCTTTCCACCCAGTGAAATCAGTCTTATCAAACATGGGTGGTCTGGTTGAAGAACCATTATTAGTGTACATAGGTTGAGACATATTTTAAACCAAAATAAAAGTTAAATGAGAGGGATCAAGTTAAGTGTATTACAAAACCCCTGCTCTGATACCACCTGATAGGTCCCAAAGGAGATAACAGGATGGTTTAAGAACTCTCAAAGAGTTGTAGAGGGGGGGTGAATACAACTTTTAAACTTAATCATCCTGAAAATACTTTTTAATGCGGAATGTAAATTATCTAAAAGTGTTTATCCATATTCAGCTTAAGATTGATATATTAATGAAACAGTAAGTAAATAAACAGAATATAAAGACAGTAAAGTAAAGTGCAGTCCAAGAACAAAGTGCAAGCTGATTTTCAACTAATTCTTTTATTGAAGAATAAAAAGAATTACAAGTAGTTGTGGAACAGATTAGCCTACAAATCTAACTACTTAGCTGAATAGCAAGTTACAACTTTGTTTATTAACTCTACTATCCTAAGCTGAGTACAACACGGATCCAAGCTGATAAGCTTTAATCGTTGTGAGAGTTAATGTTATGGATGCACACATTCTTGAGACACAAAGGCTGGTTTATATAGGCATCAACACTGCCTTGGATGCCATCCATTTCCTTCACGTGTCTTGATCTAATGGCTTCTGCTTGATCAGTACTAGGTGATAGTGACATTGTCCTTTTTGTTCCCTACTTGCTCACCAAGGTTGATCGTGCAACAACAATAAAATGGACACCTCATAGAATGTTTACAATCAACAACTGGCACTTCTAGAATGTCCTTTCTGGTGCTTATCCAGTTGATTGATGATATATATAAAGTTATAACAACTCTGGAGCACTTGCAAGACTCCAGGCTGAATATGTACCTTCCAAGCTGACTATAAGATCCAAGCTGATTTCCACCCATCAGCTTGGTCTTCTATCCTTGTTCTTTATCTTTGATTTAGACCAAGTGCTTGTTCTTCTTTTGATGCAGCTTGAGAGATACCATCTTCCAATAAAGATGTTCAGGCTGACTCAGCTTGGAACCATCCAAGCTGACTCAGCTCCAGAACCAAGGACTTAAGTATTTCTTGAGTTGTTTGTCATCCTCAAATCTATCTTGTAATGAATGAGTGACTTGACTCCAACACTTTTCTAGTTAAAGCCCACCAGGAAAGATAAAAAGAAGGGTGTTTATGACCTTTCACTTGAACCAACTTACATTATTGTCATGCTTAGTTGGTTACTTGTTTAGTGTATTTTTTTTAAACGTAGTTACATTAACATGGTTTACTAATTTCATTGAAACTTCAAAGATATAAAATTTGGATGTTAATTATAATCATTTGTTTAGTTAACATGCTAATCAAGTTTGATTAAGTTATAGAATTACAAGTAGGACAACTAAATATATCATATAATTAGCTAAAGATATAGTCACATTGTAATATACATACATGCTTTGAAGTTATTTTTGGCAAGCTATAATATCAAGTAAATTTTTATTCAACTTGGAAGAATATATTACATATACATTAGCTCAACTAAGCTAAGCTAATGGTAGTAACATTGTATCTTATACTAATCAAGCTGTAGGTTTGAGTGAAATTTTGAGGGTTGTTATGTATGATATGTGGGTTTATGTGTCTAGTTTAATTTTCCACTCGAATCGTGTAAAAATATTGAGTAGAACTCGAGATATGCATGTTTAAAGTGAGTATGGTCAAATCTGATTTTATAGTGAGAACATAATTTGTACCTGATTTTATAACATCTAGAACTCAATTATAATGGATGAATCACATGTTGGTCAGCGAAGATAAAATGTAGGCTTATGTGTCTAGTTTAATTTTCAACTAGAATCATGTAAAAAGATTGAGTAGAACTCAAGATATGTATGTGCGAACTCAGTATGGTCTAATTTAATTTTATAGTGAGAACATAATTTGTACCTGATTTAATAACGTCTAGGTATCACTTGTAATGGATGAGTAATATGTTGGTCACAGAAGATAAAATGTAAGTTTATGTGTCAAGTTTAATTTTCCACTGAAATCATGTAAAAATATTTAGTAGAACTCGAGATATACATGTTTGAAGTCAGTATAGTCAAAACTAATTTTATAGTGAGAACAAAATATGTACCTGATTTTATGATGTCTAGAACTCACTTGTAATGGATGAATCACATGATGGTCAATGAAGATGATATGTGGGTTCATGTGTCTACTTTCATTTTCCATTGGAATTATATGTAAAAATATTTAGTAGAACTCGAGATATACATGTTTGAAGTCAGTATAGTCAAAACTAATTTTATAGTGAGAACAAAATATGTACCTGATTTTATGATGTCTAGAACTCACTTGTAATGGATGAATCACATGATGGTCAATGAAGATGATATGTGGGTTCATGTGTCTACTTTCATTTTCCATTGGAATTATATGAAACTATTTTGTAAAACTCGAGATATACATGTTTGAAGTCAATATGGTCAAATCTGATTTTACAGTGAGAACAACATCTGTAACTGATTATATAACGTCTAGTACTCACTTGTAATAAATGAATCACATGTTGGTCATTGAAGATGATATGTGGGTTTATGTTTCTAGTTTAATTTGCCACTGGAATCATGTAAAAGTATTGAGTAGAACTCGAGATATGCATGTTTAAAGTCAGTATGGTCAAAATCTTATTTTATAGTGAGAACAAAATTTGTACCCGGTTTTATAACGCTTAGAACTCACTTGTAATGGATGAATCACATGTTGGTCACAGAAGATAAAATGTAGATTTATATGTCTAGTTTTTTTCTCCACTGGATTCATGTAAAAATGTTGAGTAGAACTCAAGATATGCATGTTTGAAGTCAGTATGGTCAAATCTGATAATGATGCTTTTTGGCAAATTATGGTATGATGATGACTGAATTATTATAGGTTTTTCCGGTATGTTTTTTGGTCTTTTTCAATGTGAATATGAGTTGAAATGACTGAACTTTTGGTATATCATGGAATGAAATGTCATTGTAGGTTCACGGAGCGTACGAATGAGGGTATGATAAAGCTCAAATAATACATATTTAATTGAGAATCATTGTGCAATTTAACGTTTAATTATAACCCATTTGAATGTATAGTTAATGTATTTTAGTTACTTATTGTGTGTATGAGTGATTTTATAGGTTGTAATGGATTTTGGTGGAAAAATGCTTGAAAAGTGACAAATTGACGTTGCTGCGCTGCTTTGGTCATAACTTTTTCATCCGATATCCGTTTTTGACGAATAAGCTGGCCACGCGAAGATAAAGAAAGGTACTTAAAAATGGTTTTATGCACATCAGACCTTGCAAGCATGACCAAAAGCCACGATCTCTATGATGATAAAGTTTTATAATATGAAACGGACATTTGACTAGCAAATTTATTGTCACCATCTCCACTTCATCAACAATATAAGATATTTGCATGAAGAGCCTACATACTTCTTGAAATTATGGATCAAGTGCAGATCATTTATTCTACACTTTCATGAAAACGGTCAAGATACGATAGCTCTTTGCATATAGCTGCTCTTTGAATTCCAAGAAGTTGAATACAGTTGGCACAGTAAATCCTCCTATTCATAACTGTTGCATAGCTTCTCATGTCTCCCAAAATTATGAAGGCAGTTGAAGAATATGGTTATAAAAGGAAGCTTGCCGGAGAATGCTAAAAATGTGCCTGGGAAGTTAATAGTATACATACATAATTTAGTATAATAATAATCGAATAATATCGATTATATCGGATAATATCCAGAATAAAATCTATCCAGGAATAATATCTGGAATAATATCTATCCAAAAGAATATCTAGAATAATATCTATCCAAAAGAATAATATCGAATAATAATCGAATAATATCGATTATATCGGATAATATCCAGAATAAAATCTATCCAGAGAATAATATCTGGAATAATATCTATCAAAAGAATAATAATCGAATAATAATCGAATAATATCGATTATATCGGATAATATCTGGAATAAAATCTATCCAAAAGAATATTAATAATGAGAGGGAATCTATGAAATTCCTATAAATACGTGATTTGAAGAACGAAGGAAGGCAGAGAATTTCTAAGGAATACACTCCAAGACTTCACAAGAATTTCTCTTATTCAAACATTGCGAAAGAACTTACTCTCACAGGATAGGATGGCGTAAAACCGTATACATAATACGAGTTACCAGCAGGGAATCGCCACCCGAATATCCTAAACCTTACTACACCATCCCATGCTTGGTGGTATGGATCCGTGCATACTCTTTGTATTATGTAATGATATTAGATTATATACCCCTAAAAAGTATATGTTAATCGACGTATCATCATTTGGCGCCATCCGTGGGACCGATATTTTGATTCATTTTTGTTACACGTTACTATCCCGCTAACAATAAACTAATAATCAAATAGATGAGGGTAACCCACATTCAACACCAACATTCATTGTAACCAACGATCTTGAAACTCCCAACATTGAGCCTACATTCACTCTTCATGACGCAGGGGAACCTAGCAGCCAAACACCCCAGTTGGGCATGCATGAACCTATGATGCAGTTGGTTGCACGAAACCTTGATCAAATTCACACTTTATACTCTGAACTCGCCCAAAAACTAAAAGATGTTTCCCCTCGACCTTTACCCACAGAGGTCAATCCCTTGGTCGTCGAACCACGGAATTCTGATTCAGATGACGTTAACCTACAAAGGGTCAAAGACAACTTGTTTGTTGAAAGCGATAGCACAGACCAATCGAAAGCTCGCCCCACCACCGGGGTTGTGGCCCCCTTGAAAGGGAAACTCACGCCAAATACGGACTTTTACCACGAGCCCTTCGTATTTAAGGAGCCGGACAGGGACGTTCGAGACTTGGTGGCCTCACCTTTCACGAGAAGGATCCGAGACTATAACATGCCTGATGGTCTGAAGGTCCAACCAACCTACGGCCATATGATGGAATAATATCTATCAAAAGAATAATAATCGAATAATAATCGAATAATATCGATTATATCGGATAATATCTGGAATAAAATCTATCCAAAAGAATAATAATCGAATAATAATCGAATAATATCGATTATATCGGATAATATCTGGAATAAAATCTATCCAAAAATAAAATCTATCCAGAGAATAATATCTGGAATAATATCTATCAAAAGAATAATAATCGAATAATAATCGAATAATATCGAATAATATCGATTATATCGGATAATATCCAGAATAAAATCTATCCAGGAATAATATCTGGAATAATATCTATCCAAAAGAATAATAATCGAATAATATCGATTATATCGGATAATATCCAGAATAAAATCTATCTAGAGAATAATATATGGAATAATATCTATCCAAAAGAATAATAATCGAATAATATCGAATAATAATCGAATAATATCGATTATATCGGATAATATCCAGAATAAAATCTATCCAGAGAATAATATCTGGAATAATATCTATCAAAAGAATAATAATCGAATAATAATCGAATAATATCGATTATATCGGATAATATCTGGAATAAAATCTATCCAAAAGAATAATAATCGAATAATATCGATTATATCGAATAATATCTGGAATAATATCTATCCAAAAGAATAATATCGAATAATAATCGAATAATATCGATTATATCGGATAATATCCAGAATAAAATCTATCCAGGAATAATATCTGGAATAATATCTATCCAAAAGAATAATAATCGAATAATATCGATTATATCGGATAATATCTAGAATAAAATCTATCCAAAAGAATATTAATCGAATAATAATCGAATAATATCGAATAATATCGATTATATCGGATAATATCTGAATAAAATCTATCCAAAAGAATAATAATCGAATAATATCGATTATATCGGATAATATCCAGAATAAAATCTATCCAGGAATAATATCTGGAATAATATCTATCGGATAATATCTGGAATAAAATCTATCCAAAAGAATATTAATAATGACAGGGAATCTATGAAATTCCTATAAATACGTGATTTGAAGAACGAAGGAAGGCAGAGAATTTCTAAGGAATACACTCCAAGACTTCACAAGAATTTCTCTTATTCAAACATTGCGAAAGAACTTACTCTCACAGGATAGGATGGCGTAAAACCGTATACATAATACGAGTTACCAGCAGGGAATCGCCACCCGAATATCCTAAACCTTACTACACCATCCCATGCTTGGTGGTATGGGATCCGTGCATACTCTTTGTATTATGTAATGATATTAGATTATATACCCCTAAAAAGTATATGTTAATCGACGTATCATCATTTGGCGCCATCCGTGGGACCGATATTTTGATTCATTTTTGTTACACGTTACTATCCCGCTAACAATAAACTAATAATCAAATAGATGAGGGTAACCCACATTCAACACCAACATTCATTGTAACCAACGATCTTGAAACTCCCAACATTGAGCCTACATTCACTCTTCATGACGCAGGGGAACCTAGCAGCCAAACACCCCAGTTGGGCATGCATGAACCTATGATGCAGTTGGTTGCACGAAACCTTGATCAAATTCACACTTTATACTCTGAACTCGCCCAAAAACTAAAAGATGTTTCCCCTCGACCTTTACCCACAGAGGTCAATCCCTTGGTCGTCGAACCACGGAATTCTGATTCAGATGACGTTAACCTACAAAGGGTCAAAGACAACTTGTTTGTTGAAAGCGATAGCACAGACCAATCGAAAGCTCGCCCCACCACCGGGGTTGTGGCCCCCTTGAAAGGGAAACTCACGCCAAATACGGACTTTTACCACGAGCCCTTCGTATTTAAGGAGCCGGACAGGGACGTTCGAGACTTGGTGGCCTCACCTTTCACGAGAAGGATCCGAGACTATAACATGCCTGATGGTCTGAAGGTTCCAACCAACCTACGGCCATATGATGGAACAACAGACCCTGATGATCATCTTACAGTGTTTATGGGAACAATGGATGTACACAAGTTACCAGAGCCAACATGGTGTAGATTCTTTCACATCACGTTATGCGGGGCAGCTAGGTATTGGTACGATAACCTTGTACCTGGAAGCATCGATGGCTTCCACCAGTTAAGTGACAAATTCAGGGCAAATTTCCTTCAACAGCGAAAGTTCCAGAAAACTCAAGCAGAAATCCTTGGTATAAGACAACGACCAGATGAGTCATTAAAAGACTATGTAGCACGATTCAGCAAAGAAACATTGCACATGGCGGATCGGTTAGATGCCATGGTATGTGGGGCTTTCATTAGCGGTTTACGCCCTAGAAGACTATTCAAGGATCTTATCGCAAGACCACCATCTTCTTTGGAAGATTTGTTCATACAAACCAATAACTTCATACGAGCTGAAGATGCTAATAATGCAAATCGATTACGCGATCCTCGTCGCTCAAGTAACGAGACAAAGCAGAATGCATTGTATCGAGATCTTCCCAGGAGACAAAAAAAGAAATATGTTCCTAGACCAATCAATCGGCAAAAGGATCGCTCGTACACCCCCCGTGACGCTTTCACTGCTCTCGTGAAAACCACTTCCGAAATACTGGCTACAACAGAGGGAAAGGCGTTGTTACGCCCACCACCAAAAATGTTCACCCCCGCACATAAAAGAGATCGCGCAAGATACTGTGACTTCCATGGAGACTACGGCCACGATACCAACGATTGCATAGATCTTCGAAAAGAAATCGAAGAATGCATTCGGAATGGAAAGTTGGCCCACTTGGCCAAGGAGGTGAGGGCTCACAATAATGATCAAATGAACAAACCCTCGGGGTCCACAAACACTCGTATTCCACAACTCAAGTGGAACCATAGAGCCAATACTACCACGAAGAATGAAATACACATGATCCACCATGTAGGCGGGAGCAACAATTTCCCTAAAGAACAACTTGCGAACATCACATTTTCTAGTGACGACCCAATACCTGAACATTGCACGGGCGATGAACCATTGGTAATCACAGCAGATGTTGGTGCCACGAAAGTACACCGAATTTATGTTGATGGAGGGAGTTCAGCTGAAGTTATGTACGAGCATTGTTTTGAACAGCTCACTACAGATGAAAAAAAGAAAATGCAACCACCTACAGCACCCCTTGTCGGATTTGCTGGTCAAGTGTCTTGGCCTATAGGCATGATCAGCTTACCTGTCACCCTCCACGATTATCGTGGCCAAATGAGCAAGACAATAACAGCCAACTTCATGGTAGTAAGGGCCCCTTCACTTTATAACATCATTTTGGGACGACCGGGGATGATGCAGCTGGGCGCAGTAGCATGCACCTTACATTCAATCATGAAGTTTCACACGAACCAAGGAGTCGCCATCATAAGGGGCGAACAACTCGAACACCACACCTGCAACCAAGTTTCTAAGAAAAGAGATCATCCAGACACACCCATCAATGACGGAGACACGGAAAAAATAGTCATCAATGAATCATACCCAGATCAAACAATCTCGATTGCCACCAATCTCCCGCTAACACTAAAGCAACGACTTTATGAGTTCTTATATGCCAACAAAGATGTGTTCGCATGGACACCTGCGGATATGACTGGCGTTCCACGAGAACTAACAGAGAATAAGCTTAATGTTCACCCTAGAACATTCCCGGTCTGGCAGAAAAAGCGAGCTTTAGCAAGAGAAAGAAATGAGGCGATAACAGCGGAGGTGAAGAAATTAGTCGAAGCACGCATCCTGAGAGTAGTATTCTTTCCAAAGTGGGTATCCAATCCCGTCATGGTACGAAAGGTAGACGGTACTTGGCGGATGTGTATCGATTTTACAAACTTAAATAAATCCTGCCCAAAAGACAGCTACCCATTGCCAAAAATAGACCAGAAAATCGAGTCTTTAGAAGGGTACAAGTTAAAATGTTTCCTCGATGCCTATAAGGGGTATCATCAGATACGCATGGCCAAAGAAGATGAAGAAAAAACATCGTTCCACACTGAACATGGAACCTTTTGCTATGAAAAAATGCCATTTGGACTAAAAAGCGCAGGAGCCACGTATAAGAGGTTAATGGACAACATATTCTCTAACCAACTGGGTAGAAACATTGAAGTGTACGTAGATGACATGGTGATCAAATCCAGGAATGAAGGCAGCTTAATTTCAGACATCACTGAAACGTTCGAAACATTACGCAAAGCTAACATGAAATTAAATCCAGGAAAATGCACATTCGGCAAATTCTTAGGGTACATGGTCACTAACGAAGGGATAAATGTAAACCCGGAAAAGATCCAGGCAATAATCAACATGGCATCCCCAAGAACACTACACGAAGTTCAAGCATTAACTGGGAGATTAGCGGCTTTAGGACGTTTTTTGGCAAAATCTGCAGAAAGATCTTTACCTTTCTTTAAAACTTTAAAGGGTTGTTTAAACAAGAAAGATTTCAAATGGAGTATGAAAGCAGAAACGACATTTCAGTATCTTAAGGGCCATCTTCAATCCTTACCAGCACTAACTGCTCCAAGGCCGGGAGAAAATTTGATCCTTTATTTAGCAGCAGTCGAGGAAGTCATTAGCGCGGTTCTTTTAGTTGAGCGCCATAACATTCAAAAGCCGATATATTTCGTCAACCGAGCACTTCACGGTCCAGAAATAAACTATCCAGTACTCGAGAAATTAGCTCTGGCTTTGGTACATGCCGCCCGTAGACTACGTTGCTATTTTCAGGCACACACCATATACGTTTTAACAGGCCAACCAATGAGACAGGTCCTCTTAAAACCTGAAAATTCTGGACGCTTAGCAAAATGGGCAATCGAACTAGGAGAGCATGAGATCATATATAAGCCCCGATCAGCATTCAAGGGACAAATCTTGGCAGATTTTTTGGCAGAAGCACCGATGGTTAACAACGAAGGCATTCAGAAATTAAACCCGCCACAAGAAGATAATTCAAACCGCACTTGGACTCTATTCACCGACGGAGCTTCCAGTGTCGAGGGTTCCGGCGCGGGGTTAATTCTAACTGACCCAGAAGGACAAGAAATAACATATGCCTTACGTTTTAACTTCAGAACCTCGAATATGAGGCCCTAATCGCGGGATTAGAATTGGCCATACAAACGAAAACAAAACATTTGCAGGTTTACACTGACTCTTTGCTAATTTTCAACCAGGTTAACGGGACGTACATGGCTAGGGAAGAAATCATGCAAAGGTACCTAATGAAAGTGACAACCCTGAAGAAATCTTTCACTACTTTTACAATAACACAGGTTCCCAGGTCAAAGAACAAACGGGCAGACGCCCTCAGTAAATTGGCGTCATCATCGTTTACACACCTAACAAAGAATGTGTTGGTCGAAATTGTTCCAAAAAGAAGCATTGAGGTCAAATCAGTGGCATCAGCAGAAGAGACGGAGAGTAGCTGGATGGATCCAATCATTGACTATTTGAAAAATGGAATCCTACCAAGTGATACAAATGAAGCACGAAAAATAAGGATCAAAGCTCCCCAGTACACAATAAGCCAGGAAGTATTGTACAAAAAGGGATACTTAACACCCTGGTTATGGTGCGTGCGACCGACGGAAGCTGACTACGTTCTACGAGAGGCACACTTTGGATCATGCGGTGTACACGCGGGTGCACGTAGAATTGCACAAAAAGCAGCAAGACTGGGTTATTTTTGGCCAATGTAAGTCCCAACTCAATAGATGGTACTACCTGAAGACACCTCTATTTCGATGGTGGAGTTACTTTGCAATATAAACGCTGAACTGGAGATGACCAGTTACAGAGAGTATATACCAAGTTCTAGATAGATTACTTATTTAAGTGACAATAAGTAAAGAACAATGCAATAATACAAAATACTTGTAAAGTAAATTGATGAGACAATATGTAATTTTCAAGTGTAATTTATTTATTAACTTTAAATAAATTACAAGGTTGTTGCGGAACCAAGATAATACAAGTATGTAAATATCGTAACAACCTATGAACTACAATTGATCTACACTTGGAATTTCTCTAAACAATCGAAACACTTAAAGTTGTGAAATGTTCCTTTTTACGATTGAGAGAAGATTGCACAAGTTCACCAAGAATATTGCAGGTATGCAAAGTGTGAAATCTTTCGAAGTGTTTTCTCACTTTTGTGTTATCACATGTTATTCTTGTTGTGCAATGACTTGTATTTATAGGCAAAGTTAACATTGGGATGTTAACTTTGTCCGTACAAATATGGTTGAGAACATTTAAGGAATAGCATTTAATTCCTTAAAATGCAGTGTAAAGTTGCAGTATAAAGCAACTTTACTCAACCAGCTTTATGTACCTTTTTGTACTTAGATAATAAGATAAATCTTATTATCCGGGTAAAAGCACATAAAGCATAAAAGTCAATTCCTCGTAATCAGTGTAAAGCTTTGTAAGAGCTTTCCACTGACGGTCTCCAGTTTGTAACTGACTAGAATGTCAACTGGGCTTCGCTGCCATTGTCATTCTCTATCTTCCACTTGTTGTCTTCGACTCCAACAATAAGGATTCTTCAACTGGTCAGTTCTCAACTGGAGGAAGTCTTCAGTTGCGTTAACTGTACGATGCAACTGGACTTCAATATATTTCTGGACAAATCTTCTTGGTCTCCAGGTGCAACTGGAGACTGGCCAGTTTCACTGAAACTGGTCCTAACAAATTCCCCCTATTTGTCCTGAAATATTGCCAAGTCTTTTTCAGTTCGTGTATCTGTACAAGTGTGAACTGGAGAGACTTGTTCGATTAAATCTAAGTTTTCCAAGGCATTTTTATAGATCAATAAATGTCTTGGGTTTTTCTTTTTAAGTTTGTTAGATCTAATCTATTATCTACCTTGTGGTTACAAACTGGTAACTTCATTTATACAAGGAAATGAAATTTACACAAGTTACAGAATGTAAATAAAGTTACAAGTAGATAAACTGAAAGAAAAAATTAGCATGATGGCCCTTCACCAATTTTCCTTTTCTTGGTCACTGAAGAGATAGGTTGTGAGTCTTCAGGATCAATGTTCAACTTCAGCTCCAGATTCTCTTTGTGATGAATCTTGCCCTTCAAGAAGTTGACCCATGCTTTCTCAAACCTATTCCTTTGTGCCTTGGCCTCCAAAACGTTTACCATCTCAACCCATTCCGAGAACCCATATTGCATTGCACCAGGATTGTCAGTTTTAACCAGTGGCCCTCTGGTATAACTGACCTCAACGTGAATGTACTTGGTGCCTGGCTTAATTGTTACATTAACACCATTGATAGTCCCACTATGTCTTCTGGTTGCCATGATCTAGGAGTAATAGCTTCTTGCTTCAGATTCATTTGATATTTTAATACTCCCAGCTCCAGCAGCCAGTACAGCAGACTTGATGTCATCATTCGATACCTCGCCAGTTGGTTCTATGAATGTACTAAGGTCAGCATCTCTGGTCAGTGGTCTTCTTGGTTAAGGGTTCCTCCTTGGTGGATTCAAAACCTTTTTCACAACCTTCTTTACATTTTCGATCCTTTTCAAAATCCCACTGGCCCTGTTCTCCTTTGCCTTATCCACTGATATATTCAAACTTCTGGCATCAAATTCAGCTTCTTCCTCAGGATAGTGCCTGTCCAATTCAACATCAAGCATTTCTTTCAACATGTCAACTATCCTGGGATCATTCTTTACTCTGGCATACTCCTCCTTAGTGATTCCCAATAAGTGAGCATCACTAATATCAAGCAATTTAATCTGTGCAAGATGCTCTCTGGCTTCAACTTGGTTGGCTTGTTTCATTTTCTTTCTTTCTTTTATTTGATTACCAAGTCTAGCTAGTTGTTTGCTAACACTTTCGGAAACTGGAGGAAGTACATCAGCATTGCCAGTTTCCAACATAGGTACATCAGTGGCCGGCTGGGCAGATACATCACATGCTAAACCTTTGCCCTTGCAACAACATTCCCCCTATCACTTACTCACCAGTTTCATCCATTCTTTGCTCACCAACTTCAGTACTGGCAGCCACAATCATTTCCCTACCTGTTTGAGTTCCAGATGGATTACTTTCAGTTTGAATTTGTGCAAGAACTGCACTTCTTTCCCCCTTGGCAGTATCTAGACCTGCCCTAATAACTTCCCATTCAGAATGGTGAGCTGGAAACCGGTCAAGAGGCTGCCACGATTGCATGTTCTTGCATTCTTTGAATATGGTGCACATCAACCTGAGGAGTGGCCAGCTTGGTGATCTCAGATATCACCTTTTCTATCAATTGTTGTTCTCTAGCACCCAGCGTATCATCTATTTTCTGACCAACTGAAGTCATTAACTGCTGCCCAAGTTCAGTCACATTCAACCCAGGTTTGTCAACCAATTCTTTTACCTGTTTTTCAATCTCCCTTAAATCCACTTCAGATGTTCTAACAGTGTTGCCCAACAAGTTGGAGAAGTGATCCTTGTGGTATCTGGAGAAAGACTTGGTGTTTTTGTCAAGTGTCTTTTGAATATCCTCCACCCTGGTGAGAAGGTTTTGGATATCGGCTTGAACAGACACAACATTGACTGTCCAGTGACGGAGGAGAAGGTGTCACTAGACCAGCAACAGTTTCTACTGGAGCAACTAGAGGAGGCAAATTTAGAGAAGTCTCCCTAGTTGACATCCCAACAGTTGAAGAAATAGTAGGAGTGGTGGTAGAAGAAAGGACTGGAAATTCAATTTGTTGGACATGCTGAGAATGCTCAGGTGTGTCCAACGGCGGCGGTGGTGGTGGCATTTCTCGAAGGAGTGAGAATTGCCCAGATGGTGATGGTGCCATACGTCTGTTTCCAGACATATAGTTATAAGTGGGAAAAGGAATATTTGTAGGCTCATTTTCTTGGGATGGTGAAACTGAAATTGAAGCATCTGGAAGCGAGACTGGAGATGAAGGGTTTTGATCTTGTACAGCAGAATCAAAAATCTCCAAGTCTGATGTAGTACCTTCAGAATCCGAACACTCTATAAGGATTTCCTCGTCATTAACATTCATGTCCAGATCCATGAATGTAACTGAGGGCTGACCAGATGGGTCAGTCTCGAGATAACCTTCCCAGTTTCCTGGTTGGGTGCATCTGTTGGAGGATCAGATACCGAGGTATCTTCACCAGGGATAGAGGTCAGTGGAGTTGCCTCAGTTATAGTTGCTCTATCCACAACCATAACATCAGACGAACTAGAGGGTCCCTCATTATTTTGAGGCCCGCCCAGTTGTCTTTCCGACTCACCTGGGATTGGTGCATCGGTTTTGGCGAATGCCAGCCGCATTCGATCTGGAATCTCGACCTCTCCAGCTTCAGATACTAAAGAGTCTAGATTCCTCAACAAATCTGGGACAGTGTAAGGTGAATCTGTGCTTGAATAAGCTTCACTGCCCAGAATTTGTAGAAAACAAAGAGAGAGAAACCTGGAGAAGGGGATACATAGTCCCCTGGTGCCCTTCAGTTTTTGAACCTGGCTTCTGTAAAGAATATCAGCAAAATCCACTTTTAATCCATTCCACAAGCAGTATGCCATCTCTGCTTGTGCGGAGTTAATCTGGTCAAGTCCACCAGAACTCCCACCCATACTTTCCACAAGGTGGATGAAAAAATACCTCCATGAAGGTGTAAGACCCTTCATGGTCATCGCACCCTTTGTCTTCAAAACCCCTTTCTCTAAGCACTCCTTATGTCCCATTTCAAGGAGGACTTGGCGAAAATTAATGTTTGGGGTGATGACAACTGGAGATTCACCCTCTCTCCAGTAGTTGAGGTGTAAGGCATCCCTCAACACATCTGCTGATAAGGTACACTGGACTGTTCCACCTTTTAATGTGAAAGTGATGGAAGAACAATTCGGAAGAAAGAGTAGCAGTGTACCAAAACTCACACAAGTAGTCGTGAAACATCTTGCGTGGGTTTAGAGAGAATGAGGGTCCAATTGGAGAATCCTTCAAAAATCTTTGGATTCTGCCAATAAGGGTATTGGACCATTGGGTTCCTTGTAAACTCGCCATCGGATTATTTGGATTTAATTTGATGAGCGAAGTGTTACCAGGAGCACCAGGTGCCTGTTTGACATCTGGTGAAGGAGCATATGGGACAGTTAAGAGATTTACATCTCTTGAACGGGATGATTTAGGTGCCATTTGAAATTGAAATTGAAATTTAGGAATTAGGGTTCTTGATTTATGAAGCAGAGAGAGAAATGAAGCAATTTAGATGATTGAGAAGTAAATGAAAGAATGTAAGGGAAGTAAATGTGATCGGAGTAAATAAGGGTATTTATAAGGAATTCAAGATCCCAATGAAATACCAAAAATTATATTTTATTTAACAAAATCAATTTTGTAGATATTTTAACAAAATAAGTTTGAATTTTGAAATAAAACATAATTAATTGTATCAGCATTAAATGCTACGACGGCTTAACTTACTCACGCGCCCACTAATTTTCATTTTCCCAATAAAAACAGTTTTCATATACTAAAATGACTTTAAACACGTCAGATGACGATATCAAGTGGTTTAAAACACTCGAGTACCATCACGTGTCACAAATATTGACCAAGTATTTCTAACGTTATAAAAAAAAATTAAGACAAGACTGGATCTGGTCACTGGAGGATTAGTCTAGCGCCAGTTTCCAACTGGAGAGTTCTTCAGTTGCCATTTTCAAACAAAACGAATTTTAGTCAGAAAATTATTTTGAGTCTTTCCCCCTAAAATGATGATTCAGAAATCGATTAGTGCTAAGATAGTATCACAAAGGCGTTCGAGAGCCTGGCGAGCAAAGATTATCTGGACCTCCTCAACTGGAGAACTTCATCAGTGTCACTGACGCGTTCATAACAAAAATCTCCAGTTTTAAGGATTTAACATTCCCAGTTCGCTGATGAGATGTTTAAAGGTTTTCTCATCAAGAGGTTTTGTAAAAACATCAGCGAGCTGTTTGTCAGTGGGGATGAAATGAATTTCACCCTTTCATGACATGATCACGAATAAAATGATACCTGATGTCAATATGCTTTGTCTTGGAGTGCATCACTGGGTTGTGAGATGTAGCAATTGCACTGGTGTTGTCACAAAAGATTGGGGTCCTTGTATACTTTTGACCATAATCAAGTAACTGGTTCTTGATCCAGAGAATCTGGGCACAGCAACTGGCCGCAGAAAGGTACTCTGCCTCAGCAATGGACATAGAGACTGACGTCTGCTTCTTGCTGGTCCAACTTACTAGTTTTCCTCCAAGGAAATGACAACCACCAGTTGTTGATTTTCTATCTATCTTACAACCTGCATGATCTGAATCTGAATAACCCATTAGATCTAACCCTGAGCCTTTGGGGTACCAAAGACCAAGATTAGGACACCCTTTCAGGTATCTAAAGATACGCTTAACAGCGTGCAAATGTGATTCTTTAGGGTTAGCCTGAAACCTGGCACATAGACATGTTGCAAACATTATATCTGGTCGACTGGCAGTTAAATACATCAGTGAACCAACCATACCACGATAGTCAGTTATGTTCACTGGTTTGCCAGTTGGGTCAGAGTCCAAATTTAATGGTGCTGCAATAGGTGTGTTTTTTGATGGGATTGAATCATATTTGTATTTTCTTAACAAATCTCTGACATATTTTCCTTGGTTTATGAAAATTCCATTTTCAGTTTGCTTAATCTGAAGACCTAAGAAAAATGTTAATTCACCCATTAAACTCATTTCATACACAGATGACATGATTTTAGAAAACTTTTTACACATTGCATCATCAGTTGAACCAAATATAATGTCATCAACATATATTTGTACCAATAAGATATTATCTTTTTCTTTCAAGATAAATAAGGTATTATCTATTGCACCTCTTTGAAAGCCATTTTTAAGAAGATGTTTAGTTAAAGTATCATACCAGGCTCTTGGGGCTTGTCTAAGACCATACAAAGCTTTGTTCAGTCTATAGACCCAGTGAGGATGCTTCTCATTGATGAAGCCTGGAGTCTGCTTAACATACACAACTTCTTCCAATGTTCTATTCAGGAACACACTTTTGACATCCATCTGGAAGACTTTAAACTGCAGATGGGCTGCATAAGCCAAAAATATTCTGATGGCTTCAAGTCTTGCAACTGGAGCAAAAGTTTCATCAAAGTCAACGCCTTCTGCTTGACAATAACCCTGGGCAACTAATCTGGCCTTGTTTCTTACAACATGGCCATCTTCATCCATCTTGTTTCGGTAGACCCATCTTGTACCAATGGGTTCTTTCTTTAACCCTGGTGGACAAGGAACAAGCTCCCATACATTGTTCCTTTCAAACTGGACGAGCTCTTCTTGCATAGCTTCCACCCAGCTTGGGTCTGCCATAGCCTCGTCAATCTTCTTCGGTTCAATTAGTGATAAGAAGGTGACGTTTAAGCATTACTCACTGGTGGCTCTTCTAGTCTGAACCCCACTATTTGGATCTCCCACAATCTGTTCAATTGGATGTGCTCGAGTCCATCTAGTGTATTGACTAGGCTGGTGAATTACAATATCAGTGCAAGTCACTTGGCGATCTTCTTCAGTTGCAGCAGCTTTTGGAGGAGGATCTGTCCAAACTACTTCTACGTCCTCATCAGAGTCAATGAGGTCACGATTTGCATCATGAAATTCTTCATTAAAAGGCATTTCTTGAAGAACTGGAGAAGTTGGAGTTTGAACTGGTGCTGATATTGGAATGGCACGAACATCTGATCCAATCACCAATTCCTGTGGTAAATTGAAATTGATGGAGGGATAAAATGAAGTGTCACTGGTGATACTCTTCTTCTTAACTGGTTCCAATTTGTTGTAACTGGAAACATCTTTTGGTGAAACAACTGACTGATGAACTTGGTCAGTTTCGCCAAAATTTATTAGAACGACTGGAGAAATATCAAGGCTTGGTCTCTTGTTGATTGCTTCAGTTGATTCGTCGAATGTGACATGAACTGTGTCATGAACCTTTTGGAGTCTATAATTATAAACTCTAAAGGCCTTTCGAATATCTGAATAGCCTAAAAATACACCTTCATCAGCTTTTGCATCAAACTTTCCAAGCTGACTGGAATTGTTTAAAATATAAACTGGACAACCAAATACATGAAAATATCCAATATTTGGTTTACGATTCCTAAGTACTTCATAGGCAGTCTTCTTATGTCTCTTGATGTAGACTGACCGGTTTTGGGTATGACAAGCAGTTGCAACTGCTTCAGCCCAGAAACTGGTGGGAAGACCTGATTCAGATAGCATACTTCTGGCTGCTTCTATCAGTGTGCGATTCATTCTTTCCACAACTCCATTCTGCTCTGGAGAGTGTGCTGATGAGAAGTTTTGAGTGATGCCAATGTCATTGCAAAATGTTTCAAGTACCTTATTTTGAAATTCAGTACCATTATCACTTCGCAACTGACAGACTTTTCGAGTATACTTGAGTTCAATTCTTTTGATGAGAGAGATGATTTCAGCAGGTGCATCACTTTTGGATCTGAGGAATACCACCCAACAGTATCTGGTGAATTCATCGACCACAACTAGAGTGTACTTCTTTCCAGCTCTAGTTTGAACATTCACTGGACCAAAGAGATCCATATGTAGCATGTGAAGAGGTTCAGTGATGCTAAAGTTTTGCCTAGTCTTGAAACTGGCCCTTTTCTGCTTGCCCATCTCACACCCTGGACATGGCTTTTCTTTATTGAAATAAATTTGAGGTATCCCATCAACCAGTTGTTTGCGAGACAACTTGTTAATATTTTTGAAATTAAGATGGGATAATCTTTTATGCCACAGCCAGTTGGTGTCCTCATCAGCTTTGGTATAGAAGCACTGCTCTTTTGGAGCTGGTTCCATATCCATGATGTACACATTACCTTTTCTTGGTGCAACCATCACCACTTTCCAATCCTTGTTAAATATGGTGCCTTGAGCAATATCGAACAAAACTCTGTAGCCATCATCACAAAGTTGGTTGACACTTATCTGGTTGTATTTCAAACCATTCACAAATGCAACTCTCTTGAATTCGACCTGTCCGTTATTGAGCACACCATATCCTTCAATCTTTCCACATTGATCATTACCAAACGTCACTGCCGGTCCATCTTGGACAGTGAACTCTTCAAGCAGGGGCTTACATCCGGTCATAGTCCGGCCAGCAGTGCTGTCCAGATACCAGATATTCTTCTTTCGATTGGCCTGCACACCCACAAAAATCATCAGTTATTTTTGTGAACCCATCTTTTCTTGATGGGTTCACTGGACTTCTCTACAGAAGTCACAGTTGATTATTGTGGAGGTAAACTGAAGACTACATCTGGATCTTTTTCACCAGATCCAGGTGCAGGAGTAAAAACGATTGGTATTTGATACCTGCTCTCCTTTTTCTTATCAGATTTAGTTCCAGATGGAACATTCTTTTGTTTTGGTTTTGAAGGGGGTTTAATATTTTGTTTTAAAACTGGAGGTGATGAACCTCCTTCCAGATTTTTGATCCGGGCAGTACAACTCTGAACCTGTCGAGACAAAAGTTGGAGTTGACTTTCCAGTTTAAACAAAATATTGTTTTCATCAGGCTGCTGAACCTTGGACCTTGGTTCAGCTGGAGTTTTAGTCTTTTGAGTCTTGGGCTCCTTAGACTTCTGAGGTAAAGGCTTGTTACCAGTGGCCTTTTTAACTGGAGCACTAGCCTGTTTGGCTCCAGGTTTAACCTCAATGGGGGTGGTCTCAATGGGTTCAGTTTCAACAGCTTCAGGTTGATCATAAGAAGTTTCAACCCTGAGAGCTGGAGGCAATGCATGAAGATCTGGTATGAGAGTTGCCATTTCCAGATCTCCAGATTTCCATGCATTTTTCTGGGCATCAATTGTTCTAGAAAATGCATCATAGTTCTTTCCATATGCTTTTACCCATGACTTGATAATCATTTGTTCTTTTTCAAGATCAGAAATTAATTTTTGATTATCAAATTCCAAAGCCTCAATTTTTAAAACTGACTCCTTGAGAGCCAACTGGATACTTTGTAAATCATTAAGTTGTGGCTTAACATTGTTTAGTTCAATTAAGATAGTGTCCAGATATCTTTCACTATTTGCTCTAATAGTTTCCACAAAAGCCAAATCACCACTTAATGATTCAGCAAGGTCCAGTTTCAGTTCTGGATCCACCTGATTGTCATAATCACATACCTTCTTCAAAATGATGTCCACCCATCTTCCAGTGATGACATCTTCTTTTGCCACATGCTGCTGTTGATCTTCCAAGGCCATGAAACACATGTCCCTTTCTTCTTCTTCATCAGCTGATGATTCATCAGAGTACTCCCATTTTCCCTCAGTTTGTGCCATCAAGCACTGATCCTTTTCTTTTTCCATGGACAAGAGGGCAATCTGGGCCTTAAGCTTCTTATATTTAGCTTTGTAGCTATCATCAGGCCGATTGAAATTAGGGACAGAGGGACCAGTTTGGTTGTTCATCTGACTAGATCTGCATTCCTTCATAAAATGACCTTTCTTACCGCATTTATAGCAGGTAAGATTGGTTTTATCCAGAGAGCTGGAGCTGGAAGCATTGTTTGGGCCATTAAATCTTTTAGATTTATGCTTAAACCTATTAAAGGTTTTAGCGATCATGGCTACCAGATCATCATCGTCAGTTTCATCACAACCGTCACTGATTTCAGTGGTCAGGCCAGAGTTCAAGAAACTGTTTAACATCTCCTTCATTGAGTGTGTCTGGACACTCTCTGCAGACATTAAAGCAGTACAAGGTCGCTCAATTACACTAGCAACCTTGGGACTCTGGGCATGGTTCATAGCATCCTGCTCAGCCACCAGTCTTGCAGCATTATTGTCTTCAGTGAATCTGAAGGCTCCATAGAGCGATGCAAGAGTATGGCTGTGCAGGGTTTTACCTTGTCATAAGACAAGAACCATATTTTCCCATTTGGAAGGAAGAATATCACAAAACTTCTCAAGAAGAATATCCTTATCCTTCTCTACACCCAAGCCTCTCAGCTGATTAATGAGGCTAGAAAATCTGGTGTATGTACCAGTTAGATTTTCATTGGGCAGAGCAAAGAAGGATTCATACTTCTTGTTCAAGGCAACTTTTCTGGTGACAATAGTGTCATCACCTCCTTCAAACTGAATAACTATTTCATCCCACATTGACTTGGCACTGGGGAACAACACAAGTTTTGGAATTAGATCTTCAGGAACAACTCCAAGGATCATGTTCTTGAGTCTGGTGTCCAGATCTACAAGTCTATGATCCTCATCAGACCAGTGGTCTTCGAGCTTTTCTCTAGAACCTCTTCTTCCAGTTGGATCTAGAAGAGGACTTACCCCAAGAGACATGGGTATATATGGTCCATCCTTAAGGATTTTCAACATATACCTCTCTATCCCACCAAAATGCAAAAGCATTCTAGCCTTCCATGTACCAAAGGTCTCACTATTTTCATCAAATTTTGGAATAGGAGTGTTAGAATAATGTACATGGACGTGATTTGGGGCAGTAGGAGGAGGAGGGTTTGTATTAACATTTTGAAAAGGTGGTGTATTAGTATTCAAAGGGTTTTCACCTTGACCAGAACCATCTCCACCTTCAGTAGTGTTCATCTAAGCAGATCTAGGCAAGTTATTAGCCTTCTGCTCTGATACCACTTGTAAGTCCCAACTCAATAGATGGTACTACCTGAAGACACCTCTATGTCGATGGTGGAGTTACTTTGCAATATAAACGCTGAGCTGGAGACGACCAGTTACAGAGAGTATATACCAAGTTCTAGATAGATTACTTATTTAAGTGACAATAAGTAAAGAACAATGCAATAATACAAAATACTTGTAAAGTAAATTGATGAGACAATATGTAATTTTCAAGTGTAATTTATTTATTAACTTTAAATAAATTACAAGGTTGTTGCGGAACTAAGATAATACAAGTATGTAAATATCCTAACAACCTATGAACTACAATTGATCTACACTTGGAATTTCTCTAAACAATCGAAACACTTAAAGTTGTGAAATGTTCCTTTTTACGATTGAGAGAAGATTGCACAAGTTCACCAAGAATATTGCAGGTATGCAAAGTGTGAAATCTTTCGAAGTGTTTTCTCACTTTTGTGTTATCACTTGTTATTCTTGTTGTGTAATGACTTGTATTTATTGGCAAAGTTAACATTGGGATGTTAACTTTGGCCGTACAAATATGGTTGAGAACATTTAAGAAATAGCATTTAATTCCTTAAAATGCAGTGTAAAGTTGCAGTATAAAGCAACTTTACTCAACCAGCTTTATGTACCTTTTTGTACTTAAATAATAAGATAAATCTTATTATCCGGGTAAAAGCACATAAAGCATAAAAGTCAATTCCTCGTAATCAGTGTAAAGCTTTGTAAGAGCTTTCCACTGACGGTCTCCAGTTTGTAACTGACTAGAATGTCTACTGGGCTTCGCTGCCATTGTCATTCTCTATCTTCCACTTGTTGTCTTCGACTCCAACTGGAAGCATTCTTCAACTGGTCAGTTCTCAACTGGAGGAAGTCTTCAGTTGCGTTAACTGTACGATGCAACTGGACTTCAATATATTTCTGGACAAATCTTCTTGGTCTCCAGGTGCAACTGGAGACTGGCCAGTTTCACTGAAACTGGTCCTAACAAATTCCCCCTATTTGTCCTGAAATATTGCCTAGTCTTTTTCAGTTCTTGTATCTGTATATGTGTGAACTGGAGAGACTTGTTCGATTAAATCTAAGTTTTCCAAGGCATTTTTATAGATCAATAAATGCTTGGGTTTTTCTTTTTAAGTTTGTTAGATCTAATCTATTATCTACCTTGTGGTTACAAACTGGTAACTTCATTTATACAAGGAAATGAAATTTACACAAGTTACAGAATGTAAATAAAGTTACAAGTAGATAAACTGAAAGAAAAAATTAGCATGATGGCCCTTCACCAATTTTCCTTTTCTTGGTCACTGAAGAGATAGGTTGTGAGTCTTCAGGATCAATGTTCAACTTCAGCTCCAGATTCTCTTTGTGATGAATCTTGCCCTTCAAGAAGTTGACCCATGCTTTCTCAAACCTATTCCTTTGTGCCTTGGCCTCCAAAAAGTTTACCATCTCAACCCATTCCGAGAACCTATATTGCATTGCACCAGGATTGTCAGTTTTAACCAGTGGCCCTTTGGTATAACTGACCTCAACGTGAAAGTACTTGGTGCCTGGCTTAATTGTTACATTAACACCATTGATAGTCCCACTATTTCTTCTGGTTGCCATGATCTGGGAGTAATAGCTTCTTGCTTCAGATTCATTTGCATTGCACCAGGATTGTCAGTTTTAACCAGTGGCCCTCTGGTATAACTGACCTCAACGTGAAAGTACTTGGTGCCTGGCTTAATTGTTACATTAACACCATTGATAGTCCCACTATGTCTTCTGGTTGCCATGATCTGGGAGTAATAGCTTCTTGCTTCAGATTCATTTGCATTGCACCAGGATTGTCAGTTTTAACCAGTGGCCCTCTGGTATAACTGACCTCAACGTGAAAGTACTTGGTGCCTGGCTTAATTGTTACATTAACACCATTGATAGTCCCACTATTTCTACTGGTTGCCATGATCTGGGAGTAATAGCTTCTTGCTTCAGATTCATTTGATATTTTAATACTCCCAGCTCCAGCAGCCAGTACAGCAGACTTGATGTCATCATTCGATACCTCGCCAGTTGGTTCTATGAATGTACTAAGGTCAGCATCTCTGGTCAGTGGTCTTCTTAGTTGAGGGTTCCTCCTTGGTGGATTCAAAACCTTTTTCACAACCTTCTTTACATTTTCGATCCTTTTCAAAATCCCACTGGCCCTGTTCTCCTTTGCCTTATCCACTGATATATTCAAACTTCTGGCATCAAATTCAGCTTCTTCCTCAGGATAGTGTCTGTCCAATTCAACATCAAGCATTTCTTTCAACATGTCAACTATCCTGGGATCATTCTTTACTCTGGCATACTCCTCCTTAGTGATTCCCAATAAGTGAGCATCACTAATATCAAGCAATTTAATCTGTGTAAGATGCTGTCTGGCTTCAACTTGGTTGGCTTTCAGTTTAAATTTGTGCAAGAACTACACTTCTTTCCCCCTTGGCAGCATTTAGACCTGCCCTAATAACTTCCCATTCAGAATGGTGAGTTGGCAACCGGTCAAGAGGCTGCCACGATTGCATGTTCTTGCATTTTTTGAATATGGTGCACATCATCCTGAAAGATCTCCATAGGTGGTTGGTTTCTTTTGACTGGGTCAGAACATTTGCTGCAACTTGTTCCTGACCAGTTTTTAGTTCATTCAAAATCTTGGAATCTTCATCCAGACCAGAAACCACCTTATCCTTGACTTCTTCATCCTTTC
>CM067167.1:54342783-54423006 GCA_034093135.1 Erigeron breviscapus | reverse complement strand
TGCTTCAGTCTTCGATCTGGTAGAATCACTCTGATGCTCGCTTCTGAGGTGATTCTCTTCTTCATACTTCAGTCTTTGACTTCAGAATGAATGCTTCAGATTTATCTCGATCTGAACTGAAGTGAAGCTTCAGTGAAGGAATCCTGAGACATCTTAGAATTCTGATAAAACGTCTTCACTAAACTTCAAGCTATTTCTGAACAAATTATTCTTGGTCGATTTTCGACCTTACACCTTACTAACTTGCTATCGCAACTCACATAATTCATTTGAACAAAGGGTCGACTCGCCATACTTTCGATGCATAACATATCCCTCCATAGAGGCTTATGGTTAGACCATATTACCCACTTTGCTCATAATAAGCTTCATTTGTTCACCACAAAACCTTTAGACAATTTTGAGCTAATCAAAACACTTCTTTAACAATTCCAACTTTATGAACTATTGTCTTTATGATCTTTGGCTCTGCACTTTTCCTTTCAATAACTTGTCGTATCATGAAATGACATTCAACACCTATGGCATAATCATTGTTGCATATGAACTCAACAATAGATCTCGAGGCACCATCACACAATCATATGGTTTTACCAAGTTTCTAACTCATTCATTCTCTTTCCCATCAATCTAAGAGTGATAGGCATCACTTGAGTTCACCATTTTCCTCATACTTTGACAAACATCTTTAAAATTTTTCACATAACGGCCGTCTCGATTCAAAACATTCAACCATTTACTTTCACACTTTAAGAGCACTTCTTGATCATACATCTTTTCTTTCATGTCCAAGGAAACAGTGCAATAGTTCACCATGAAATAAGCATTTTTGGACAACTTGCCTACTAATTGCTCATGTCATATCATTACCTTTAACTTCCCACGTAACTTTGTCTCTTATTCCAAGGTGACGTGACCACTCACTTCCGTCAGAGGACCATTAAACCCTTTGTATTGCCACCAAACTTTCGGTGTCTAGTCTTGGCTTTTAACCCAATCACACGTCAACATATAAAATTTACTACACCTCGTATCATAATAGGTCGTATCACACTTCAGGCGGCATCCAAATGAGTCATGTCACCACGGTTCATAAACTTCCTCAAGTACAACTTTTGGTCATTTCGTTCTCGGATACCGAAATCTTACTTTTAGACTTATAGTTCCACGCTGGTTATTTATGAATTTTCAGAATCCACTCACATAATACCAACATCTTCATCTCTAGAAACATCACCTTTGACTGGCTTCATTGTAGACAAGTGCTTACCATAACCTTATAGTCATGGAATTAAACATTAAATGGAACCTTGTTCCTTTCAATTCTACGCGTCAGCTTCTACTTTAACTTTTACTCACTTTGGGCGAATTTAGAATTAGGCATCTACTTGTAGAAAATCGTAGTAACGTTCCTTACACAGCATGATGTTCTTCATTATACTTAGATAGATAATAATGTCATCACCGAACGTAATGACTGAACGGTCTAGAGAAACTTTAAACTTTATCCCTTAAGTTCACGACATGGTAGGGACCATTCGTTACCATGCAGGTACTTCAAGAAACTCAATAGGGTCATAATGAGCGTATAATTAACCTAAGCAGGACTTTCATCATCAACTTCATCATATGGTAGTACAATTCGTAAATTTATCTTATAGAAAGAAATACATCCCACAATCGAAAACATTGACTTCTTCCTATAAGTGAGAACAAAACAAAAGGTGTCTTTGAATAAAAGTAGCACTCGTCACACGTCAATAAAAGGTTCGACCTCACGATCGCAACGAAACCGAGAACATTAATAGAACATCTCGAAACTACAGGTGGCCTCGACTTTTGAAGTATAATCTTTGCCTTACATAAGTAGATCACATAGGCGAGAAACATGATCAATTCGGAACCGAATGCTCCTGAAAACTTCTACTTCTTGTGATTTAAGTATCCATAGTTAACTCCGTCATCCAACCTCTTAACTTTTCATAAGGGAAAACTCTTTATCTTGAGAAGCAGTCAGACATAAGATTTTGTACTCATATAGGATATCAACATCACCTTCATGTCACATCGGCGAAGGCAATATGCGATAGAACTGCTAGAAAGGTTCATGTGTTAGTTCTCCATACCTTCATGCAATATAAGGAAGAATCTCCACC
This sequence comes from Erigeron breviscapus, assembly GCA_034093135.1. Classification (NCBI taxonomy): domain Eukaryota; kingdom Viridiplantae; phylum Streptophyta; class Magnoliopsida; order Asterales; family Asteraceae; genus Erigeron; species Erigeron breviscapus. Next base: position 54,420,850 of record CM067167.1, on the reverse strand, counting down.
TGTAGATACTTGTTCCAATCGTCATCTAACATCCCGTAACGAAACCTAAACGAGTCATAAATCCAAAACAGACCAAAATATGCGCCGCATGGATGGTGCATGCGCCTCCTAACTCGAGCATTTCTGAACAGTAACTTCCATGTGTTTGCACATGCCCCGCATAAACTTAAAAACTCAGAATATGCGCCACATACCATCTATGACCAGGAAAGATAATTTCAAACAAAATCTAAGCGTCTTCCTTACACCCAAGCACAACTTTAAGACTTCGCAGCTCGAATAAAATCTCACATCATAACATGGTGTTCAGAGAATGGAAGAGCTTCATGGTTAAAAGGTTCATTCATCCATAGCGTTATCTTCTTTACTTGCTTCAACTTCATCATTCTTTAACCCATAGATACACGTCTACTCTTCACGTGGTTAATTATGCCACCAACCAGTGATTCCATCATTCCCATCTTCACTCCATTCAGATCAGCACAGACAGAGTCTCACAAACACACACATGTCGTGATACATTTACAATTACGTTCGCGACCGGAATTGTAACTGTATCCTTCCATACATGTGCCCGGTAACCCTTCTATGCGTCACCTACTTATAACCTTCAAAAATCCAGCATCAACTCCACTCATCAACTTCAAGTCCATGCCCTTTAAACTAGTAGACTTAACAACATTGACTACTAATCATTTCACTCCTCACTTATCTCAAAACTTCATTTAACTTCATGTACAACATAATCCTCATAAAAATTTAATACGGCTATCACTTTCCATCGATCTTCTGACATTTCAACACACTTGAGGCATCAACATCATTATAGTTGTAACACGGTGTTTACTCACGACACATAAAGATTCACTACATAGAAATCTCTCCAACTTCATTACTTTGTACACCGGTCAACACAAGCATGGCCATACAAACACGCTCGCGTCGTGATACACTTGCAATTATGTTCCGGACCATAATTGTAGTTGTATCCTTTCACATGCGTGTTCGTTACCACCATTGTGTATCACCTTCTTTTCACCAATTCCATTCATCTAATCCTCCAACTTTTGTCCATCTCAACAACTTCTCACATAATATAAGGCAAAAGTTTATCAAATTTAGTTAGAGGAATAGAAGATCACCTCGAGGACCGTCTATCGTAACAATAGAATAACTTAGCGACGGAGAAGCGAGAAACGGAAGAATAAAGGCTAAAACACATATTCACATATCAATAAATAATCATCATATAGCCTTATTCCTACACTCTCACTCATACCAACCCGTCCTAAGGCATTTTATCTCAAAGGCTAAGCATACCTACTTAAGCCTAACCTGATCTCTATCGGTTTAAGTCCAATTCCTATGGCATACCTATAGTCATTGGTTCACTTAAACCATTTCTCTGATACCAACTTGTAACACCCTTCATTTAAAAATATGGGTTTCCAAAAATTTTCGCCTAACGGCGTTAAAAGAAAGCGGAAGAAACTTTTAAAAGTCCAAACCAATTAAAATCTGTTTGGTTTCCTTATTCAATGGTGTTACTATTCGTATCATCAAAACAAGTTTAAATGGAAACCCGTCGGCTGCCCAACACAAAACAACCGACTACAAAACATGCGAACTTTATAAATGTCTAAACATAAACAAAAGTCTAGAAATATGTAGCAGCTATGGGTAGCTATGGTCTTCATCAAGCAATCTACCCACTTCCTCACACTTCATTCAACGTCTACCTCGGCTAAGCTAAACCTGAGGGAGCAACACATTTCAAAAGACAAGTGTTAGCTAACGAATTAGCTAAGTAAGATAACACTTAAATTATAAACCATTTATCCATTTCAAACATTATGGATTTATAAAACGTCATTAAGGCACCACACTATCAAACATATCACAACATCAATACTACATAATAGGATGTAACACCCTAAGTGTGCCTATCCTGCATTCTGCATTTCACACACATAACCACATGACTGCTTTCTCTACGTTTCGGCTACTTTGCTACGTTTAACTACATTACTACATTTTAACTGCGTTAAAGTGTGACATATGTCGCACCCGACTAGATGACAGCCTTACGGATGAACATCACACGTCGTTAAGGAATGGCAAGCCAATCCCGGAGTAATCCGTATGTACAAGACAAATGGGGGCGGGTCAGACCTCCCGTATTACTCAACTGCATCTCAATGACCGTGTTGCAAGGAGCCACCCGAGCAACCTGCATCTACGCACTTAGCCGGGCTAGGGCAAGTACGGGTTAAGCTTAACACTTTCTGCATCTCATTTTAACGAGCTCGAACCTGCATCTCATTTAGTTTAGGTGACTCATTACCTAAACATTTACTACGTTAACTGCTTTTACGTTTTGGGCCCTTAAACGTGCACGTGTCATGGCAACTTAACAAGTCTAGTGAACTAGATGAGCAAGCCATACAATCATGCACAAAACAACATATACTACATATACTACTTCTCAATGCATCACAAGATACTACATATCACTTCATAACATAACACTACATTATACGTCATTTCATAACATGCACTACATTACATATCATTTGGGACTGCATTTCAGGTCTCATTAGTCAACTACGTAACCCATATCACCTCCCGTGTAACCCCGTATACCCACAAGCAATTCAAGGTACCAATTGGGAAGTTATTATATGAAACCATCTTTTGTTGAACCCTCAGCGTGTCAAAGTAGTGTATCTTACCTCAAAGAAGCGCACGACAAAGGATAACTACGTTACCGTGCAAAGCAAGTATTCATGACCTCCTATAATCATTAAGCGATCATTAGACAAGCTAATACTCACATCATTAAGGTCATAACTCAGACCTAAACACCTATAAACACGACCCATGACAATGCTTTATGCATTGGAGGTTTGATTAATACATTAGGACTCATAGAATCCGATGAAACTCGACCTTCACTCACTAATTCAACCTTTCAGGAACTTGACATCAAGATCATCTTTTAAAAGCATTACCATTAGAAAATAGACTCTCTCACGATTCCGTGGATAGCTTATTTGTCAAAAACGGAGTTACGGTTCAAAAGTTATGGCCATTTGAAAATTCAGTCGCTGTTGCGCCGCAATGACTCATTGAGCCGCAACTTATCTCCCTGAAATCCAATTGCGCCGCAACTGGCTACGAACCAGCACAACAATCATCTTTTAACCTCCAAAACTTAACCAAACTCAACCCAAACGACCCCAAACCTTATGAACAACCTTTGAACCTTAAAATCCACCATATTAAGACCATAATGATGTAATAAAATCTTTGATTAAATCCATACATGAATTACATCATAAAACAATTGTTAATTCGACATCAATCAACCCTTTAATGACCTAGATCTGATTCCAAATGACTTAAATGATTGAAAAGATATAAAATTAATGTTAATATACCTTTCCTACCTGTAGATCACAAAGAGGATGCAAAAGACTTGATCAAACACACTTGAATCACACGTTTTGATGGATTTTCGCTTAGGAAATTGATGGGGATCATGGGGGGTGGTTAGGGCTTGATACAAGGGAGAAGAAACTGATTGTGATAGTGATTAGGGTCTAATTAAACTCCTAATCCCGTTTTTAAGATTCACCCTACGTAAAAACTAGTCCCTAGGCTTCCAAACGTCACATTATTAGCCCAAAACACCTATAGGGACTACATACAACTTATTAAACACTTCAAGCACCTCAAAAGGCATATAACTACACCTTAAACACATTACTACATCAATTATTAAGGCATTCAAGCCTCACACGTATAACACATTAACCACATCTAAGCATTAAATCTACCATAGACTTAACGGACATGTTATGTTGACTTAACGACTCAAGTCAACCGTTAATTAAAAAGTTTGGGATGTTACACCTATGAAATTGCACTAGAATTAGTATGTCCACAAACAACAATCGCATAATGATGTAATAAAATCTTTGATTAAATCCATACATGAATTACATCATAAAACAATTGTTAATTCGACATCAATCAACCCTTTAATGACCTAGATCTGATTCCAAATGACTTAAATGATTGAAAAGATATAAAATTAATGTTAATATACCTTTCCTACCTGTAGATCACAAAGAGGATGCAAAAGACTTGATCAAACACATTTGAATCACACGTTTTGATGGATTTTCGCTTAGGAAATTGATAGAGTTGCCACATTTTACGCGCTAGAGGTGAAGTCTAACTACTAGCATCCTGGTAATGGTCGATAAAATGCTTTCTTGTGTAACAAAAAGTATATTCAATACAATCTCTTGACAACATACGAGCTGAACGCAATACATTATTTAGTGACTCTGCTACGTTCGTCGTTGTTACCCCAACGACGATGTTTTTCATCCCTATAAAGAGCCCACTTCTTTGGATCAACTTCCTTCAAATATCTCTAAGCATCTGATCGATGCCTTTAACTTCACGAATTCCCCAAACATAGGTTCTATTCTGGGATGTGGAACCGATTGCCTAACATAACCTTTTTAGTTGGTTATCCTTGAACTTTGACATAAAGTTACTACGCACATGTCGCAAAAAATACCGATGATGCCAGTCATCCATGTTGTTCATTGCGTTAATTATTCCTTTATGACAGTCAGAAATAACACACAAATCTCTAGGGCGATGGTTTGCAACATGGTCACGAAATTGTTCTAAAAACCAACTCCAACTTTCGTTTGTTTCTTCATCAACCACTGCAAAAGCTAAAGGCATAATCTGCCCATTGACATTTTTTGTAAGGGCAGTGAGCAAGTTACCTTTGTAACTACCTTTTAGATGAGTACCATCAACTAAAGAGGATGCAAAAGACTTGATCAAACACACTTGAATCACACGTTTTGATGGATTTTCGCTTAGGAAATTGATGGGGATCATGGGGGGTGGTTAGGGCTTGATACAAGGGAGAAGAAACTGATTGTGATAGTGATTAGGGTCTAATTAAACTCCTAATCCCGTTTTTAAGATTCACCCTACGTAAAAACTAGTCCCTAGGCTTCCAAACGTCACATTATTAGCCCAAAACACCTATAGGGACTACATACAACTTATTAAACACTTCAAGCACCTCAAAAGGCATATAACTACACCTTAAACACATTACTACATCAATTATTAAGGCATTCAAGCCTCACACGTATAACACATTAACCACATCTAAGCATTAAATCTACCATAGACTTAACGGACATGTTATGTTGACTTAACGACTCAAGTCAACCGTTAATTAAAAAGTTTGGGATGTTACACCTATGAAATTGCACTAGAATTAGTATGTCCACAAACAACAATCGCATGAGAGCAAGGAAATCTTTGATTTTGCCATTTTCCACACGAGCAATCTTGGAATTGAACTTGACAGTGTAGTCATTCCCCCCTTCTGTATTTCTTTCAAACCTTGATCGAACTTTGTACACACCATTTTCAGTATCATACACCTCTAAGGTGTGTGAGGATGAAATCCGTTCACGAAGTTGATAGAGTTGCCACATTTTACGCGCTAGAGGTGAAGTCTAACTACTAGCATCCTGGTAATTCTCGATAAAGTTATTCTTGTGTAATTAAAAGTATATTCAATACAAGCTCTATGACAACATACGAGCTGAACGCAATACATTATTTAGTGACTCTGCTACGTTCGTCGTTGTTACCCCAACGCGATGTTTTTCATCCCTATAAAGAGCCCACTTCTTTGGATCAACTTCCTTCAAATATCTCTAAGCATCTGATCAATGTCCTTTAACTTCACGAATTCCCCAAACATAGGTTCTATTCTGGGATGTGGAACCGATTGCCTAACATAACCTTTTTAGTTGGTTATCCTTGAACTTTGACATAAAGTTACTACGCACATGTCGCAAAAAATACCGATGATGCCAGTCATCCATGTTGTTCATTGCGTTAATTATTCCTTTATGACAGTCAGAAATAACACACAAATCTCTAGGGCGATGGTTTGCAACATGGTCACGAAATTGTTCTAAAAACCAACTCCAACTTTCGTTTGTTTCTTCATCAACCACTGCAAAAGCTAAAGGCATAATCTGCCCATTGACATTTTTTGTAAGGGCAGTGAGCAAGTTACCTTTGTAACTACCTTTTAGATGAGTACCATCAACTAAAATGATAGAGATGCAAAGCTGGAACGCTTTAATAGCCGGTCTAAACGCCCAAAATACATATTTAAAAGTAACTCCTTGGCTTGAACTTGTTTGGTGATGTGACCATTCGACAATGGTATCGATAAGTAACCACCACATGGGAAGGGACATTAATAAAACTCATTTTATAGTTCCACCTATATTAGCAAAAGTAATTATATTTCATGATTAAAATATGTGTTAATATATGTACATATGTAAATTGTATAAAGATACCTGCACGCATAACAGTCATTATAATCATAATCTCAATTTCTAATTTTTGGGGAAATATGTGGCATTCTCACCCATGCCCAATATTGAAGCAACACCAAAGCACCTGATATATTCTTGGTGTTTGTCTTTTCTGCTGCTGTACACAAGTTTCTGTACAAATATGCAAAAATGGCACTGCCCCAACTTTTACGACCTTCTCTACTAAGGTCTTCAATGTTTTGTAGGAAGTTTAGTGAAACCTCATTTTGCCCTGCATCAACAAATAAATGGCCACCTAATAGGGCAAGAATATAAACTCGGGCTCTTTGTTGATAGGCTTCATCGTTATCTTCCAAATCAGTATGCAGTTGTTGTACTAAAGCGATGATTTTAATTTTACCTGAAAAACAATTATATTTTAGTAGAACATATATTTTTTTTTATATATTACTTCATAAAAATAAAAATTGGAATGTTATATAACCGCCTTTAACATCCGAATCATCTGGACGAAAACCCAACAATTCTTGACAGCGAGACATCCATTGATATGCATCCAAAGCTTCCCAAGTTCCGCATACAGCGGGTCCGTCAATTGGTAATCCCCACAACTTGCACATCTTGCAAGGTTATTGTCGCTTCACCAACGGGAAGGTGGAATGTGTGCGTCTCTGGACGCCATCTTTCAACTAGTGCTCTAACAAGAGTGTTTGAGCATGGATTGTTGGGCTCAATCACAATGGGGTTTAACCACGAAAATCATCAAAATCTTCTCAATATAAGAGTGCAAACCTACTAAGTTCTTGAAGAACCTAAGGTGAATGATGATTTTCCCAAAGAGATGTTTGATCTTTGGAGGATATGAGATATGAGCATTTTTATGTTATGATTGATTGTGAATGAATTGAATGTGTGTGTAAATATCTGAGATTGAATGGATGATGAATAATATATCCCCTTGACAACTCAATGATTAGGGGTATTTATAGGCCCCAGATTAGGGTAAGTTTGTACCTTGGGCCATACTAGATATGGGCCCTGGCCCAAATTCCAAAGGGAGTACGAGGTATAGAACATCCGAGTATTATTAGCTATCAGTCATTAAACGTCATAATAATAAATGTAGTAACATTTGAACTTGTAACCCTTGCCTCTCTTTAAATCTTGGCATCCTTTTGCCTTCTTCAAAAGAGAGTGTAAGTCTTCCTAAAAAGAGAGTGAAAGCCTTCTTCAAAAGAGAGTGGAAGCCTTCCTCAAAAGAGAGTGGAAGCCTTTTTCAAAAGAAAGTGGAAGCCTTCTTCAAAAGAAAGTGGAAGTCTTCCACAAAAGAGAGTGGAAGCCCTCTTCAAAAGAGAGTTCAAGCCTTGCTACTTTCCTGTATAGCCTTAAGCCTTCCTGGGCCCCACTCTAAGGCTCTCAAGCCTCACCTTCCTCTCTTGTCTAGCCTTAAGCTTTCTGGACCCCACTCCAAGGCTTTCTTTTCTTGTCTTATCTAGGCCTCTTCAAGACTTCCTTTTCTTGTCTTATCTTTAAGCTTTCCTGGACCCCACTCCAAGGCTTTCTTTTCTTGTCTTATCTAAGCCCTCCAAGACTTCCACCTTAAGTCTTGCCAAGGTCTTCTTTGTCTTATCTAAGCCTTCCCAAGGCTTTTTTTTTAATCTTATCTAAGCCTTCCCAAGGCCTTTCCACCTTAAGCCTTGCCAAGGTCTTCTTTGTCTTATCTAAGCCTTCCCAAGGCTTTTTTGTCTTATCTAAGCCTTCCCAAGGCCTTTCCACCTTAAGTCTTGCCAAGGTCTTCTTTGCCTTATCTAAGCTTTCCCAAGGCTTTTTTATCTTAGACCTTGCCAAGGCCTCCTGAGCTTAAACCTTTCCAAGGCTTCCTGAGCTTAGACTTTTCCAAGGCTTCTTAAGCTTAGACCTTTCCAAGGCTTCCTGACCTTAGACTTTGCTAGGGCCTCATGCGCTTACATATAACCAAATAATTGGGTCCGATTTGGTGAGGTCTCACCCTAGCTCATCAAAGAGCATGGTCCAATAAGTGCCACCCAGTTTTAAAAACACCTGCGAAACCCGCATTTATGATATATTGGAAAACATTTTCATTAATGTTTCTCTCGGGAAATGATTTGTCATGATCCAAAAGCTTTATGTCCTTTCGTCGTGCCTTAAGTGGCGTGTCTATTCCTGGTACATTGTTGAAAACATTATATGAACGATGCCTCTGTAACCCTTGTAACCATAAAAGCTCACCAATTATAGGCTCAGAGCTAGGTTGTAACTTTGCTCAGTGCCGTCTTCGAGGATGTAAAAAAATTTCGGGGTCTGGCTCGAAAATAAAAAGTGGGCCTCTAATATAGCGAGTCAATAATAAATATAATAGCATAGTATTATGACGATAAACGTTTTTGACAATAAAATCAAAGTATGACAAAAAAGATAACCTAGTTTATATTATTAAATATTGATACGTCCCAAGGTGTATCAATATACCAAAGTATATTGAACACAGAACAATTGTAGGGGGGGTGAATACAACTTTCCTCAATCTTTACAAACTTTTAAACAAAAACGTTTTAAGATTCAGATTATATATAGTAAGTAAGTAAAGAGTAGGAATCATTAAAACAGTAAAGCAATAAAGAAACAAAAACATTCTTGAACACAGATTGTGGTTTTCAATGTAATCCTTTATTAAGAAATAATCTATACAAAGAATTACAAGGTTGTTGCGGAATAAAGATAGCCTATAGATATCTAAACAACCTTTGAAATGACAAACAACAATCAATAAGTTCTAGCTCTAGAGAATCAGCCCAAGCTGATCTTGTACAGACTAAGCTGTGTATAAGAGCAGAGAAACTTGTGTGAAGAATGATTCTCAGGAAAATGCCACGCATATGCAATCAATGAATGAGGCTTTTATAGGCGAAAGCTCTTCTTCATTTGGTATCCGTTGAAGCCACGTATTCTTCTTTCAGTGGATGACAAAGGAATAATCAATCGTGCCTTTCATAGTACTTGTGGTCCCCCACGTACTGACGCACATTCTTCATCAACCAATAAGAGTATGGACACGCATATGTAAAACCAACCACCAACCTGGATCCTAGGAATCTTCCTAGTCACGTCATTTGTCTTTATCTTCAATCCAGGTTGTTATCTTCACTTGATTGTCAGACACAGATTGGACCGTTTGTCAAAGCACCAATCTGCCTAAGTGTTTCCAAGCTGACTGCTAATCTCAAGCTGTCTTCCACTAACAGCTTGGTCTTCTATCTTCAATCCTCCTCTTCGACTTGGATTGAATGCTATCACATTGTTGATGCAGCTTGAATACCACTTGCTTCCATAAGATTTTACAATTACAAAGTATGAAGCATGATCTGGGTCAGAGACAGATCGTAAGCTGTGTCAGCTTAATTAGTCTGACCCAGATCAGATTACAAGAACCAAAAGACTTCTAAGTGTTTATAAGTCAGATTTGTCATCACCAAATTTACAGACTTTAATCCATGAACATTTGGACTCAACAATCTCCCCCTATTTGATGATGACAAAACCTAACAACACTTCTAACTATCAGCTTGCAAAGAATCAAAGTAAAATGAGACTAACAGATTGTGACCCTTTGAATCTTTTGGGTTCTTTTGAACTGAAATGAAGTTTTAACAAAGAAACTAAATTTGTACAACTGCTTTTGCATATATAGAGAACAAAACAAAGATATTACAGGATATATAACTATTCTCCAAGCATTTCTATAGCTTCTTGCTTAACTTCAAATGATGGGGCAACTTTCACATCTAACTGCCTATCTAAACCCTCATCAATAAGGAACTGCTCATACCCATTACCTTCTTCACTAAAATTTCTGCAGAATCTGTATAAGGTAAAAAGGTGCAAAGCTGGTACCTGTTGTAGTTCAGCAGTCCTTTGGAAAACTAAATTCCCTCTAGCATCCACAAAATACATCCCATGTTCAGGTTCAGTGATGAACATCCCACATCTTGCATTATCAACACCAGCAGGTAGAGACAGATTGAGATTGCTCAGAATCTTGTCAACAGCACCAGAAGATAATTGAGCAAACAACTCTGAAGGGGACAATTTTTGAGAAAAACTGTATGATCACCTCCAGGAGCATTAATTCTTTCAAACCTTCTCCTTTTCTTCTTGAGTGGCTCTGCTGACTCATCTTCATCATCCATATCATATGCCTTTGGTCTTGGAAGGCCAGTGATATCAATCTTGAATTTTACAATTACAGCCAATTTCTTTTCAATGGCTTCCAAGACTGTCTCTTTATGGATTCCAGTCATACCAATTATGATATTATGCAACTCCACCCACTCAGTGTATCCTAATTCAAACAGATTGTCAAGATCATGGGTTTCCCAGCTTGTTTCATATCCTTCTCTTGTAAACCTGATGCTGGGAATGTTCTTTCCTCTTTTTCTTTTGAGTTGAACCTGGGTGATTGGCTCTGGATGCCTTCTATAATTAATATTTTCAGTCACCTTTCTTTTCTCCAGAGCCTCCCACCTATCATGGGCTTCAACACTTTTCTTCACATCTTTCACTTTCTGTGATGGTTTAGTGTGAACCACCACTTTCTTCTTACCTTTGGCTTTGCCCGCATCTTTCTTATTGGATCCAATAGCTGCAAGGTCTTCTTCATCTTCCTTATTCAGTGTTTCTTGAAGAACCTTGGCAACCTCTGGTTCAGATTCAACAGCAACCATTCTTTCTCTCTATAATCTGTCCTCCTTGATCATTTTGTATGCCACCTCAACTGTTACCCCAAGCTGTGGAGCTTTTTCAATTGCAAGCTCCCAATCCTTTTCTTTGTCAGTTAAGATCTTCATACCACTTGACCCACCTTCTGTTGGCCTTTTCTTGAGCATGAACTGGGACAGAGTGGATGTGTCTTCACTTGAAGAAGATTCAGCAATTTGTTCTTTGGGAGCTGGGTCAGCTTGCGATGGCACAACTTGTACAGGAACAGCTTGGGAGGACTTCTTTTTCTTTTCAGCTTTCTTAACCTTTTCAACTCCAACATCCTTCCTTATATCTCCCATTTCAACATCAACAGTCTCCCCCTTATTTGTATCACTCTCCTTTTCAGCTTCTTCATTCATATTTCCAATATTTTCACCACCAGACTCAGATTCTGGTATTTTTATCTCCTCACAGTTTCCTTCTCACCTTCCACCCTAGAACCATGCACAACCATTCTTCTATCATTGGCTGCCTCCTCAGCTCTGGCCTTATTCTGTCTTTCTTTTAGTTTATCAAAATATTCTGCAATTTCCTTGTCAACCTGAGCTTGTTGTCTTTCTCTTTCTAGCTCTATTTCAGCATCACTCATAGCTCTCTTCTTCTTAGTAGCATTCTTCTCCCCCTTTTTGTCATCATCAGCAGGGAAAGAGCTCACTGGAGTGGCAAAGAGGCCTTTGAGATCCTGGTTGATCAAGTCAATCTTGATATTAGTGAGACAACAGGCTCTCCTTAGCTCAACATAATCCTCATGGAGGAGTCCAATTTTAGATTTAACACCCTTAGAGACTTCAATCAGATCTTTCTTGAAATCTGCTTGTTTCTTGTTTGCAGATCGAAGTTCTATGGTGACTTCCCTTGTGAACTTGGTTGCAGCAGTCTCAATCTGACCCAGAGTACTCTTGTTTCTTTCCTTCTCTTCATTGATTGCCTTTGTAAGACCATCAAGAGACTCTGTCAGCTTGCTCTGGTTCTGCTGCATCAAATCAACTGCTTTTATTACACTTTCTTTCAATGCAGTCACCCTTTTGAGGTGTTCAAAGTATTCCATAAGTAGTATATAGTCCATAAGGGAGTTTTGGGCTAGTAATGTAGTGTTTGGAAGCTTAGGGACCAGTTTTGACATAGTGTGAAAGTCAAAAACGGGTTTAGGGTCCTAAGGGTGATCATTAGTCATTCATTACTGATAATATCACTTTTCCTCTCAAGCCCTAGCCGCCCCCTAATCCCTTATCAATTTCTAAGCCGAAAATCCTTCAAAACGTGTGATACAAGAGTGTTTGATCGAGTCTTTTGCATTCCCTTGTGATCATCTACAGGTAATTTAGGTGACTTCCCTTTGATTTGTGATCTTATGTATTAAATGAATGGATTTAATTCAGGTCTTAGGGTTTGGAGAAGGGTTTGGGTTGTTGGAAATCAATTGTGGTTAATTGATCGAGTTTTGATGTTAGGAATGGTTGTTTAATGTGACCTAATGATCCATTTTGTTAACAATTCGTTCATGGAGCAATTGATGGTGTCAAATCATCAATTAGGTTTTAAAAGAGTCTTTTTCTGGTGTAAAACCCGTTTTTTGGAAAAACAGACCAAAAGAGACTAATACCTCGGGTAATAGTCAAAATGAGACTATTACTTGAAATGATGGTAAGTAAAGGGGTATGCGGCACGTATATAGACTGTAGGTCGGTTTAGTCTCGTTATACTCGTTAATTGGTCCTATGTTGATTGTGCATGTTTGTATGGCTTGCTCATCTAGTTCACTAGACTTGTTAAGTTGCCATGACACGTGCACGTTTAAGGGCCCAAAACGTAAAAGCAGTATATGTAGCAAATGTTTAGGTAACGTAGACACCTAAACTAAATGAGATGCAGAAAGTGTTAAGCTTAACCCGTACTTGCCCTAGCCCGGCTAAGTGCGTAGATGCAGGTTGCTTGGGTGGCTCCTTGCAACATGGTCATTGAGATGCATCTCATTTTAACGAGCTCGATTTCCTGCATCTCATTTAGTTTACGGGTTTAGGGTCCTAAGGGTGATCATTAGTCATTCATTACTGATAATATCACTTTTCCTCTCAAGCCCTAGCCGCCCCCTAATCCCTTATCAATTTCTAAGCCGAAAATCCTTCAAAACGTGTGATACAAGAGTGTTTGATCGAGTCTTTTGCATTCCCTTGTGATCATCTACAGGTAATTTAGGTGACTTCCCTTTGATTTGTGATCTTATGTATTAAATGAATGGATTTAATTCAGGTCTTAGGGTTTGGAGAAGGGTTTGGGTTGTTGGAAATCAATTGTGGTTAATTGATCGAGTTTTGATGTTAGGAATGGTTGTTTAATGTCTATATGTGGTTAATGTGTTATGCGTATGAAACTTGAATGCCTCATGGATTGATGTAGTAATGTGTTTAAGTTGTAGTTATGTGCCTTTTGAGGTGTTCAAAGTATTCCATAAGTAGTATATAGTCCATAAGGGAGTTTTGGGCTAGTAATGTAGTGTTTGGAAGCTTAGGGACCAGTTTTGACATAGTGTGAAAGTCAAAAACGGGTTTAGGGTCCTAAGGGTGATCATTAGTCATTCATTACTGATAATATCACTTTTCCTCTCAAGCCCTAGCCGCCCCCTAATCCCTTATCAATTTCTAAGCCGAAAATCCTTCAAAACGTGTGATACAAGAGTGTTTGATCGAGTCTTTTGCATTCCCTTGTGATCATCTACAGGTAATTTAGGTGACTTCCCTTTGATTTGTGATCTTATGTATTAAATGAATGGATTTAATTCAGGTCTTAGGGTTTGGAGAAGGGTTTGGGTTGTTGGAAATCAATTGTGGTTAATTGATCGAGTTTTGATGTTAGGAATGGTTGTTTAATGTGACCTAATGATCCATTTTGTTAACAATTCGTTCATGGAGCAATTGATGGTGTCAAATCATCAATTAGGTTTTAAAAGAGTCTTTTTCTGGTGTAAAACCCGTTTTTGGAAAAACAGACCAAAAGAGACTAATACCTCGGGTAATAGTCTAGAAATGGACAAAATTGAGAATAGTCGGAAAGAGACAAATACCTCGGGTAATAGTCTAGAAATGGACAAAATTGAGAATAGCCGTAAAGAGACAAATACCTAGGGTAATAGTCAAAATGAGACTATTACTTGAAATGATGGTAAGTAAAGGGGTATGCGGCACGTATATAGACTGTAGGTCGGTTTAGTCTCGTTATACTCGTTAATTGGTCCTATGTTGATTGTTAGGTAGTCGGGAATACTTGCAAAGCTCGGTAACTTGCGTTATCATTTGTTGGTAAGCCGTACCAAGGTAAGATACACTACTTTGACACGCTGAGGGTTCAACAAAAAGATGTTTCATATAATAACTTCCCAATTGATACCTTGAATTGCTTATGGGTATGCGGGGTTACACGGGAGGAAATATGGGTTATGTAAATGACCAATGAGACCTGAAATGCAGTCCCAAATGATATGTAGTATCTTGTGATGAACTGAGATGTAGTATATGTGGTATATGTTGATTGTGCATGTTTGTATGGCTTGCTCATCTAGTTCACTAGACTTGTTAAGTTGCCATGACACGTGCACGATTAAGGGCCCAAAACGTAAAAGCAGTATATGTAGCAAATGTTTAGGTAACGTAGACACCTAAACTAAATGAGATGCAGGAAATCGAGCTCGTTAAAATGAGATGCAGAAAGTGTTAAGCTTAACCCGTACTTGCCCTAGCCCGGCTAAGTGCGTAGATGCAGGTTGCTTGGGTGGCTCCTAGCAACATGGTCATTGAGATGCAGTTGAGTAATACGAGGGGTCTGACCCGCCCCCATTTGTCTTGTACATACGGATTACTCCGGGATTGGCTTGCCATTCCTTAACGACGTTTGATGTTCAGCCGAATGGTTGTCATCTAGTCGGGTGTGACTTATGTTACACTTAAAAGCAGTTAAGATGTAGGAAGCAGTTAAAACGTAGAAAGCAGTTATGATGTTATATGTGTATATGAAGTTAATGCAGAATAGGCACATTTAGGGTGATTCATCCTAATATGTTATGTTGATGATGTGATATGTTTGATGTGTGTGTGCCTTAATGATGTGTTAATAAATCCATAATGTTTGAAATGGACAAATGCTTTATAAATTAAGTGTTATCTTACTTAGCTAATTCGTTAGCTAACACTTGTCTTTTGAAATGTGTTGCTCCCTCAGGTTTAGCTTAGCCGAGGTAGGCGTTGCATGAGGAGTGAGGAAATGGGTAGATTGCTTGACGAAGACCATAGCTACCCATAGTTGCTGCATATTTCTAGACTTTTGTTTTTGCTTAGACAATTATGAAGTTTGCATGTTTTGTAGTCGGTTGTTTTGTGTTGGGCAGCCGACGGGTTTCCATTTGGACTTGTTTTGATGATATGACTAAGTAACACCATTGAATAAGGAAACCAACAGATTTTAATTGGTTTGGACCTTTTAAGTTTCTTTCGCTTTCTTTTAACGCCGTTAGGCGAAAATTTTTGGAAACCCATATTTTTAAATGAAGGGTGTTACAGTCAGACTCAGATCGCGTCGAAGAAGGGACAACTTCCTTAAGTGTTTCTTGTTCCCTTTCTCTTTGCCTGCAAAAATCAAGGTAAACCTGCATTGCTCGGGTCAGACCCTTCACAGTTACCTTGGGACTATTGAAAATGTTATTATTGATAGACTTGCATTCCACAGTCTGACCAGTTTCCAGACTGTAATCACTGTCAAGTATAGCTTCAATGATAAGAGCAAGAATCCTACTATAAGGTATGGTAAGGCTCTTCTTATGAACACGTTCAACCAAGTCCTTAAAAATTAAGCCAGCAAAATCTACTCTGGTCATAGTGACCATAGCATGAAAAATCTGCAATTCTAAAACATTTGGTTGATCAAAGCTGCCTGCCTTTACTTGTAAAGTTTTAGAAATTGTACTCAGTAAATAATTCCAAATGCCAGTTATATATTTCATTTTAACCACTGAAGCCAATGGACCACTATATCCAACCTCTTGTAAAATATTTTTGGCTTCAGTATGAGACACAACACTTGCATAATCATCTTCAGGCATATAAGACAGCTCAAATGCAGACCTAATCCTCTCATAAGAAATATATACCTTTTTCTTACCATTGAGGATTGTGCCATAGATTGCAGCTTCTCCTTTCTTGTTCTGTCCCACATAACAGCTCGCCTAAAATTCGCAAAGGAGATCTTGAAACACCCAGTCTGGCTTCTCAATCATCACCTTGCCGAATGGATGATACCATAAGAAAGCCACAATCTCATCATATCCTTTTGCCCATGAAGAAGGATGAATATTGGCATGAACCAGACTGCCAATCTTGATTTTACCAGTATCAAGATCAGCCGGGACCACTACTACATTACTTCCCACCACATAAGGTGAAAGCTTATTAGCGCTTATTGGAGCTGGGTATAGACTTTCAGCTTCAGATGAAGAACTAGATTGAGAATCATTAGAATGAATGGAAACAGATGATGATGCCATTTTAAAACAATTTTTAGAAGAAATTAAAATTAATAAAACAGTATTCAGACTACACGTGTCACACTCCAATAGGATCAACAAGTAAATTAAATAAAATAATGAAAGTAATAAAACGCACTGAGATATTTAATAACAAAAATAACCACAAAGCTGGGTCAGACTCAGCTTACCCTCTTTTACTTGGAAATGCACCAAGTGTGAAAGGGTAGTCTGGGTCAGACACAACTTTGTTATTACTTAGCTCACTACCTTTTACAAATTTAGCATACCTAGCTTACTTATGAGATAGTTGAATCTTGATTCATCCAATGGCTTTGTGAACAAGTCAGCAAGCTGATTATCTGTTGGAATAAAGTGGAGTTCAACATCTTCTTTCATTACATGATCCCTGATGAAATGATATCTTATATCAATGTGCTTGGTCCTTGAATAAAGCACAGGATTGTTTGAAATTGCTATGGCACTGGTACTATCACAAAAGATTGGAGTTTTTGATGCAGTGACACCATAGTCTTGAAGCTGATATTGCATCCAACGAATTTGAGAGCAACAACTTCCTGCAGCAACATATTCAGCTTCTGCAGTGGAGATAGAAACTGAATGCTGCTTCTTGCTGGACCAGCTTACAAGTCTATTGCCAAGCAATTGACAAGCTCCTGAAGTACTTTTTCTGTCAATCTTACAGCCTGCAAAGTCAGAATCTGAATAGCCAATTAGATCAAATCCTGAGTCTTTGGGATACCAAAGACCCAGATTGGGACTACCTTTAAGGTATCTAAAGATTCTTTTCACAGCCTTAAGATGAGATTCCTTAGGACTAGCTTGATATCTTGCACAAAGACATGTAGCAAACATAATATCTGGTCTACCAGCAGTCAAGTAAAGTAATGATCCTATCATACCCCTATAAGCTGTGGTGTTAACAGATTTGCCATTTTTATCTTCACCCGGCTTATCACCAGTTCCCATAGGAGTTTTCATAGGTGAGCAATCACTAAAACCAAATTTGTTTAAGAGATCTTTAACATATTTTCCTTGGTTTATAAAAATTCCATTTTTAGTCTGTTTAACTTGTAAACCCAGAAAATAGTTTAGTTCTCCCATTATGCTCATTTCATACTTTTTAGACATCAATTCAGAAAACTTTTTGCAAAGTCTTTCACTGCTAGACCCAAATATTATATCATCTACATAAATTTGTACAAGCAGGATATCACCATTATACTTTCTCACAAACAAAGTCTTGTCAACATTACCTCTTTTGAAGTTGTTAGTCAATTAAGAATTTAGACAAAGTGTCATACCATGCCCTTGGAGCTTGCTTCAACCCATAGAGAGCCTTGTCAAGCTTGAACACATGGTCAGGAAACTTTGAACTTTCAAAACCTGGAGGCTGTTCAACATAGACTTCTTCTTCTTCCAATTTTCCATTAAGAAATGCACTCTTCACATCCATTTGATAGACTTTGAAACCTTTGTGAGCAGAAAAGGCCAAGAACATTCTGATTGCCTCTAATCTCGCCACTGGTGCAAAAGTCTCATCATAATCAATTCCATCCTCTTGTCTGTAACCAAGAGCTACCAATCTTGCTTTGTTTCTGGTCACAACTCCCCTTTCATCCATTTTGTTTCTGTAGACCCACTTGGTTCCAATCACAGTCTTGTGATGAGGTCTTGGAACAAGTTCCCAAACCTTGTTTCTTTCAAACTCTGTTAACTCATCTTGCATTGCATTTACCCAAGAAGGATCTGCCAGTGCTTCATTAACCTCAGTTGGTTCCACCTTGCTTACAAAATTGACAAACATGCAAAAATTGCCTGTTGCCTTTCTTCTTGTTTTAACACCAGAGAGAGGATCACCAATGATTTGGTTAATAGGATGACTCTTTGTCCATCTGGTAACATGAGTTGAACTATTTGAAACTGGGACAATAGGCTGATTCAGATTAGATGGTCCAGCATGATCTGCTTGAGGAAGAGGCTGATCAGCTTGGACTGGAATGTAGGAATCTGAACCAGTTTGAGAGTCATTTAATGGATTCTGAATAATTTCTTCAGGAGTAGGATCAGCTTGAGCATTTTCAAGGATTGGAACACCTTCTTCTTCTTCTATTAGTTGCTCCCCCTGAGTTTGAGCATTATCAGCTCCAACTGGAGGATTAGTTGGAGGCTCATTCTCAGGTATAGCCAGTTCTTCAAAATTGAAATCTTCATCTTCAGGAGGAGAGCAATCTGGCTTGGAACAACCTTCATCTATGCTTACATTAACAGAGTTCTCAATTATTTTAGTTCTCTTGTTGTAAACTCTGTAGGCCTTCATTATTGTTGCATATCCAAGTAGGATACCTTCATCTGCTTTCTCATCAAACTTTCCAAGATGGTCTTTCTGATTCAGAATGTAACAAGGACTCCCAAACATTCTTAGGAAACCAATTTCAGGTTTTCTCCCCCTAAGAAGTTCATATGCAGTCTTCTGGTGTCTTTTCACAATAAGGGATCTATTCTGGGTAAAGCAAGCTGTGTGTACTGCTTCAGCCCAGAAATGAAACTTGACATTGTTTTGAGCCATCATGGATCTGGCAGCTTCAATAAGAGTTCTGTTTCTTCTTTCTGCAACACCATTTTGTTGAGGAGTTCTGGCAGCTGAGTATACTTGTGAAATTCCCTTTTTCACTGCAAAAAGAATTAAGAGTGATATTCTTAAATTCAGTACCATTATCACTCCTTAATTGCCTAACAGGCCTTTTGTAGAGAATTTCAGCTTGCTTGATGAAATGAATAATGCTGTCAGCAGCTTCACTCTTATGTTTGAGAAAGAAAACCCAGGTGTATCTTGAATATTCATCAACAATTACCAAGGAGTACCTCATTCCAGTGAATGAAGGAGTACTGATTGGTCCAAATAAGTCCATATGAAGCAGATCCAAACAATTATCAATGGTTGAGCATGTTTTAGACTTAAAAGTAGCTTTGTGTTGCTTGCCTTTCTCACAAGCACCACACAGCTTGTCCTTCTCATAATTTATCACTGGAAGACCAGACACCAACTCTTTCTTACACAGCTTGTTGATGTCTTTGAAATTCATATGAGACAACCTTTTATGCCACAACCAATTCAGCTCATCTTGAGTCTTTGACATGAAACAAACTTCTCTTGTGACAGTTGGATTTCTCATGTCAAAAGAATACAAAGACTCATCCCTCTTTGCAATAAGAACCACATTGCCTTCTAAATCAAGAACAATACCCTTATCAGACCTGAATCTCACTTCATAACCAGCATCACACAACTGACTCACACTGATCAGATTGTGCTTCAAACCATTTACATATGAGACCCTTCTGAAAGTAAGGGGACCATTTGAAAGTATACCAAATCCTTCAGTCTTTCCTTGAGAGTCATCTCCAAAAGTAACATTAGGACCAGCGCGAATCCTAAAGCTACATAGCAGGGACTTACATCCGGTCATATTCTTGGAACATCCACTGTCCAAGTGCCAGGTATTATCGTCATGACTGCCCTGCATTTATGATAAGAGATTAGTTCTTTTTGGGAACCCATCCAAAGATGGGTTCACCAGAGCTGACCTTCTGGTCTGACTCAGATTGGATAACAGACTTGGACTCTTATCACATTTTGACACCCATTGTTGCTTGGTCTGTTTTTTACCAGATTCAAAATTCTTTCTAGCAACATTTGGAGTTTCCTTTTGAACAAAACCTTTGCCTATTCCAGATTTCTTACATTCAACTCTCAATTTTCTTTGATCAACAATTTTTGGATCAGACACATTCTTAAGAAAATTTGTTTCCATTGAAACCTTATCAGTTTTGGACTCAACATATTTTGAAATCATTTTGTCAGAGTCAGACTTGGTGTTACTTGAAACAGACTCAGATTTTGTTTGTGACTCATTTCCTTGAGAACCAGACTTCTTACTCTTTAAAAGCTTTATTTTCTCTTTAGGAACACTATGATCTCTAACCTTTCTTTTATTTTTCTTTAAACTACCCTTGTTTGTTTTAGTCTTTGAATCTGATTCAGATTTGGTAATGGTCAGCTTGGACAAGTCAAGACTTTCTTCAGGTTTTAACTCAACAACCTTTTCAGCTTCAGACACAGCTTCAGCAATGGTCTGACCAATGGTTTCAGGATCTTTAAACCCAATACCAGATTTCTGAACCAACTTAATTGGTTTAGATTTCATTCCTTTGGTTTGGACTTTGGGTGGTGAAGGAGGCTGATAACAAGGCTACATAGCACAGACTTCAGCAATAGCTATGGCCCTATCATAATCACCATCAAAGATAGCTTGGATTTGATGAGGTATTTGGTCATTGACACACTTGGCAACTCTTTTGGAACATATACACCATGATTCAGTAATTTTTTTAACCTTTAAAAACTTTTCTTCTGCAGTTTTAGCTTCTTTAACCAAAATGGAGTTTAATTGTTTTTGAGCTTTAACTTCAGATTCTAGTTTTTCAATGGTGTGACTTTTAGAGCTGTTATCAAATTTCAAAACATGTATTTCCTTTTTGAGTTCTTGATTAAAGTGTTTTTGTAACAGAACCTCATCACCAAGTCTAGACAGTTTCTCATTATCAGACAGATTGAAAAAAGAAATTACCTCAGGTGGAGCAGTCTGACTGGTAGATGCCTGGTGAGCTGACTCAGATTGCTGTTGTATTTTCACCAGATCTTCAACAAATCTTTGAGTAGCTTCTTTAGCCATGAAACACTTGGCATCTTTATACAGCTCATCATCAGATGATGTGCACTTTCAGCCCAGTCTTTGGCTACCAGACTCTTTTCACTTTTGTTCACCTTTTCAGTCAGCTCAGCTACTTGTGCTTTCAAGGCTTTGTACTTAGTCTTGAGCTTTGAGTATTTTTCACCTCTTCCACCTTTGGCTGGCACAGCTTGAGTAGATTCTTTAGATCTGCAATCACCAGCCATATGCCCAGTCTTGCCACACTTGTAACAAGTGACTTTGGACATGTCAAATGGCTTCTTGTCTTATCAGCTTGGCCACCTTTTCTTTTTCCTTTAAACTTATTAAAGGATCTCCTTCTGATCCTTTCAGCCAACATAGCTACTTCATTAGCTAGTTCATCACCATCAGATTCATCACATTCAGATTCAGCACAAACAGAGTTAGGATTAGACATATCAGGAATATCATCATTAACATAAGGAATGATCTCATTACTAATTGAACTAGGGTGTTCAGTCATAGAAGCAAGAAGTGCAGCAGTAGGCTGACTATAAGAATCACCCATAGCAATTAACTTTTCAGCCTCTGAACATTCTTGGTTATGAAGCAAACCAAAAAGTCCAGGGAGATCAAGATCATGATAAACAGAACTTAATTTAACAGAAGAAATATAGTTGTTCCATTTAGGTGGTAATGAATCAAGAAATTTACTCTTTAAAACCTCATTTTTCTTAACAATTCCAACAACAGCTAAATCATTTACCAAAGCATTAAAGCGGGTATGAGTGTCAGTCAAGGATTCATTTCTCAAAGAGAAAATCTCTCATACCTCCTGGTCAATGTAGTAATTGTGGATTCCATGGAAGTAGAGCAACCCTCAAACATGACAGTCAATGTACCCCACATTTTCTTAGCTGTAGAACACATTTTAATAGAATGGTAAAGGTCTTTGGGCACAGCTTGGACAATGAAATTTCTAGCCTTCACATCCAAGTTTGCCAACCTCCTATCCTCATCCCCCCAATCTGCCTTGTCCTTAACAATAGACTTGACTGTGGCAGGAATGATTGGTTGACCTTCCCTGACCACAGCTTCTACCACAATGGTTTGTGTAGGAACATAAGGACCATCCGCAAGGATATCAGGCATATTGTTATCGATGGATTCAAGGAACAAAGAAATTCGACCTTTCCACCCACTGAAATCATCTTTATCAAACATGGGTGGTCGGGTTGAAGAACCATTATCAATATAGGATGACATAATGCTTTACTATTAAGGGAAATATGCAAGGATCAAGTCAAGTTAATTCTTAACCCCTGCTCTGATACCAATTGATATGTCCCAAGGTGTATCAATATACCAAAGTATATTGAACACAGAACAGTTGTAGAGGGGGGGTGAATACAACTTTCCTCAATCTTTACAAACTTTTAAACAAAAACGTTTTAAGATTCAGATTATATATAGTAAGTAAGTAAAAAGTAGGAATCATTAAAACAGTAAAGCAATAAAGAAACAAAAACATTCTTGAACACAGATTGTGGTTTTCAATGTAATCCTTTATTAAGAAATAATCTATACAAAGAATTACAAGGTTGTTGCGGAATAAAGATAGCCTATAGATATCTAAACAACCTTTGAAATGACAAACAACAATCAATAAGTTCTAGCTCTAGAGAATCAGCCCAAGCTGATCTCGTACAGACTAAGCTGTGTATAAGAGCAGAGAAACTTGTGTGAAGAATGATTCTCAGGAAAATGCCACACATATTTAATCAATGAATGAGGCTTTTATAGGCGAAAGCTCTCCTTCATTTGGTATCCGTTGAAGCCTAACTCATTATTATAAATGAGATACAATTTTTTGCAATATGACTGAATTTCAGACCTTAAAACTCTTTGTTTTACAAAAGATCTCACCCATTAAACATCCATGGAAATTAACCATGACACCTACAGTTCATAAACACCCAAAATATGATTCAATTGACACTATGAAATCATATATTGATTCATGGATTCATTAAACACATTTTACAATTGATTTGACACCCGATTTGACCTAAATCGACTCACAAACATAATCGAATCCAAACCGAAACTCTTTGACCAGAAATGATTGACATAGTAAGATCAAAAGAATGTTAAATCTGAAGGGAAACATCATATATACCTGTAGATGATTATGGAGATGAAAGATCTAGACCAAAACTCTATCAAATCACCTTTAATCGGAATAATCACACACGAATTGCTCAAGAAAGGGAGGGGGCGGTTAGGGCTTGAGGAAAAGGAAGGGAAAACTGATTTTGATTGTAAATAGGGTTTAGTTAACCCTTAATCCCGTTTTTAAGTTTCACCCTATGTCAAAACTAGTCCCTAGACTTCCTTACATCACATTATTACCCCAAAACACCTCTATGGACTATATACAACTCAATGAACCCTTCAAGCACTTCAAAAGGCACATAACTACATCTTTAAACACATTACTACATCAATTAATAAGACATTCAAGTTCCGCACGTATAACACATTAACTACATTTAAGCATTAAATCTACCATAAGCTTAACAGACACGTTATGTTGACTTAACGACTCGAGTCAACCGTTAATTAAAAGATTGAGATGTTACAATTACCTCCCCCTTAAAAGGATTCCGTCCCCGGAATCTCATCCGAAACGAACAACTCTGGATACTTCTCTTTCATCACGGATTCGGTTTCCCAAGTAAGACTTTCACCATGGTTGTGCTTCCACTTGATCAATACAAGGTCAATGATTTTCCTGCGTAGCTTCTTTTGCTTCCTTCCAAGTATTGCTATCGGTTCCTCGATCATTCTTTTACTTGGATCAATACTCACATCTTCAATAGGAATCACACTAGACTCCTCCACTAAACATTTCCTCAAATAGGATACATGAAATGTGTTGTGAATTACATCCAATTCTGGAGGCAATTCCAACTATACGCCACATCTTTGATATGCTTCAGCACTTTAAATGGTCCAATAAATCTTGGACTTAACTTTCCTTTCTTTCCAAAGCGAATGACTCCTTTCCATGGGGAAACTTTCAGCATCACCATGTCACCGACTTCAAATTCAATCGGTCTTCTTTTCTTGTCGGCATACGTTTTCTGTCGTTCTCTAGCTACGCGAAGCGCTTCTTTAGCAATGTTAACCTTTTCAGCTGTGAGCTCTATAATTTCAGGGCCCGTAATTTGCTTTTCACCGGGCTCCATCCAACAACTTGGAGTCCTACACCTTCTACCATAAAGCATTTCAAATGGCGGCATTCCAATACTTGCATGATAGCTATTATTATAAGCAAACTCAATCAATTTCAAGTGATCGTCCCACGCTCCACCATACTCCAATACACAAGCCCTTAGCATATCCTCCAATGTTTGAATTGTTCTTTCACTTTGCCCGTCAGTTTGAGGATGATAGGCGGTGCTCAAGTTCACTCTAGTACCTAATGCTCGTTGGAGACCTTTCCAAAAACTAGATACATATCTCGTGTCTCGATCTGAAACAATAGATAAAGGAACACCATGCTTTGAGACAACTTCATCTATGTACATCTTCTCCATCTTAGTTAATGGTACATCTTGTCGTGTTGCTAAGAAATGAGCACTCTTTGTCAATCTATCCACAATAACCCATACCATATCATTACCCTTTGGAGTTCTAGGTAACTTGGTCACAAAATCCATAGTTATATGATCCCATTTCCATTCGGGAATCTCCAATTGATGCAACATTCCATATGGCTTTTTGTGATCAGCTTTAACCCGTGCACAAGTCAAGCATCTTTCCACAAAATGTGCTACTTCTCCTTTAATGTTCGGCCACCAATAAATGGGCTTCAAATCTGCATACATCTTTGTAGCACCGGGATGAATTGAGTATCTCGACCTATGAGCTTCCTCAAGGATCAATTCTCGGTTACCATCTAGCAATGGTACCCAAATTCGCCCTTTGTACGTCCGAAATCCACGGGTGTTCGTTTCCATCTCTAACCTTTTCTTCTTTCCAATACCTTCTTTATCAATGTTATCCTTCATCAAAGCCTTAACTTGAGCCTCCTTGATACGGTCAAGTAACCCCGACTTTGCTTATACAACCATACTCATCAATCTACATGAAAAATTCTGCACTTTCCTACTTAATGCATCAGCCACTACATTGGCTTTACCGGGATGGTATTTGATTTCACAATCATAGTCTTTCAACAGTTCCATTCATCTCCTTTGTCTCACATTCATTTCTTTCTGAGTAAACACATATTGTAAACTCTTATGGTCGGTGTACAAGGTACACTTAGTGCCGTACAAATAGTGTCTCCATAACTTCAAAGCAAACACCACCGCCGCTAACTCTAGATCATGGGTCGGGTAGTTCTTTTCATGTGGCTTCAATTGACGTGAAGCATAGGCAATAACCTTATCCCTCTCCATAAGAACACAACCCAAACCCGTAATGGAAGCATCACTATAAACAACAAGGTCATCCGTACCTTCAGGTAAGGCAAGGATAGGAGCTTCACATAACTTCGTCTTCAACGTTTGAAAAGCCTTCTCTTGAGCTTCCGACCACACAAACTTCACTCCTTTCTTCGTCAATTCGGTCATTGGCTTAGCTATACGAGAGAAATCTTGTATAAACCTTCGATAATAGCCGGATAAACCAAGAAAACTCTTGATCTCCGTGGGAGTCTTTGGCTGCTCTCACTTAGAAACAGCTTCAATCTTTGAGGGATCAACTTTAATTCCTTCGGAAGAAATGACATGTCCAAGAAACTGAACTTCTCTAAGCTAAAACTCACATTTAGAGAACTTTGCATATAACTTCTTTTCTCTAAGGACTTCAAGGACAGCCCTTAAGTGTTCTCGATGCTCGGCTTCAGACTTAGAATAAATTAGAATATCATCTATAAAAACAATCACAAAATGGTCTAAGAATGGACGACAAACACATTCATAAGATCCATAAAAGCAACTGGAGCATTTGTCAAACCAAAAGGCATGACTAAGAATTCATAATGTCCATATCGTGTACGAAAAGCTGTTTTTGCAACATCCTCCTTGTTAACCTTCAATTGGTGATAACCGGACCGCAAATCTATCTTAGAAAAGTATGAAGCACCATGCAGTTGATCAAAAAGATCATCAATACGCGGAAGAGGATACTTGTTCTTAACCGTTCGCTTATTCAACTCACGGTAGTCTATACACATGCGCATTGAACCATCTTTCTTCTTTACAAATAAAACCGGAGCTCCCCAAGGCGAGGAACTAGGTTATATAAAACCCTTGTCAAGTAACTCTTGAAGTTGCGTCATCAACTCTTTCATCTCAGTAGGAGCCAAACGATATGGTGCCTTTGCAACTGGAGTAGCACCGGGAACAAGATCAATCTGAAAAGTAACCTCTCGATCGGGAGGAATACCAGGAAGATCATCCGGAAAGACATCAGAAAATTCAGAAACCACATCAACGTTAGAAATAGAAGACTTCTCCTTTCGTGTATCAATCACATAAGCAAGGAAGTGATTCTTATTATGCCGAATGCAATTTAGAGCCTTCATTAAATTAATGATCTTTAAGCCCCCCTTCTTCTTATCTCCATAAACAGAGATGACTACACCGTCCGGGGTAGTGAAACGAACTACCTTTTGAGAACATATAATTGTGGCATCATTTTGAGACAACCAATCCATACCTATCACTATATCAAAACCAGCTAGAGTAGTAGGTAATAACTGGACCGGAAAAGAGCGACCTTCAATCTCAATGTCACAATCATCATAGCCCACACGTATGTCACTAATAGTACCATTGGCAATCTCTACCTCTATAGAACAATCTAAGGGAGTAGTGACTCTTTCGAGCTTAGGAGCAAACAAGGTAGACACAAAGGACCTATTTACACCCGAATCAAAAAGAACAGAAGCAGGTTTTGAATTAACAAGGAAAGTACCGCTTACCACTTCATCGTTGTCCTTAGCAGCTTCCACCATCATTTGAAGTGCTTGAACTCTTGTCTTTGGAGCGGCTGCCTTCTTTCCATCATTCTTCATCTGTAGACAATCTGCAATGAGATGACCTGTTTCTTGACACTTGTAGCAACGCATCCTATCCCTACAATCAGCTGCAATATGCCCCGATGAACCACACTTATGGCACCTTTTGGTCTTGTCTGAACATTGACCATCATGAGTAGTCTTGCAAGTGGGACACCACGTGCCACTCTTCCTCTTGTCTTTACCTCCATTCGAGGTAGAACCACCTTTGAACTTCTTATTAGAACCCAAAGACCAATTAGATCTTCTCTTGAATCCCGACTTCTTATCATCGGCTTTCTCAACAACTTTTTCAGATTTGAGGTCATCATCTAACCTCTTAGACTCCTTAATAGCTGCAGACAGGGTAGTGTGCTGCCTACATAGACCACGATAACTAACCGGGAGACCATCACAATATGCCTCAATCTGGTCCACCTCCCTACGAACCATATGTCCCACAAACTTGAGTTTCTCCATGAACGAATGGGCATACTCCGTTATAGCACCGGGCTTAGCAATCAAAGCCTAAACTCCTTCTCAATCAGCCTCAACTCTCGAGTTCCAACATACTTCTCCAAGAACTTCTCCTAAAAGTACCCCAAGGCATCACAGCTAGCACCTCGGGAGCTATGGAAACTGTAGTATCCCTCCACCAATTACGGGCATTCTTTTTCAACATACGAGTTGCACACAAAACTTTCATGTCATCAGGGCAATAACATGAAGCAAATACCACCTCAATGTCTTCTAACCACTCCATGGCACCCACTGCATTCTGAGTACCATCAAAGTCTTTAGCACCACATTTCTGAAAACTCTCATACTTAAAGTTAGTGGTGCGAGGAGCAACCACCACATGAGGTTCCACCACATTTCCCCCACCATTCACACCTGCAATTACATTCTCTGGAGCAACTTGTGACCTCACATTAGATGGCTCGGCTTCATTGGAAGGATTTGAATAGTTCCCTTCCGTGTGCTCATCTCTACGCAAGTTAGCTTCTCTTTCAACCTCCCTTTCGGCCCTTACTCGAGCCAATTCTTCTTCAGTCCTTCTTAAATGAGCTCGAATAGCCCTCAACTCTTCCAACATCTCAGCTTGAGTCGGAACCTGCTCAATTACTGGGTTAGCCCGATCAATCTCAGATCTTGTCGGCACCGCACCCAGATTTAACCTTCGAGGAGGCTCTTGATTGTTCACGTTTCCGGCTCCATTTCGGTTAGCAGGAGCAGTACTAGCAGTAGCTCCATCACGAAAGCTATTGGTACGGGTGTTAACCATGTTGTCTACAACGTAATGACGACAGTTAGTAAGAATTAAAGTGAGAACAAGGAGATTAAGGCTACACGACATCTACATAAGCTGCATATATAACACAAACAAGCCTCAACCTACACTCTCACTCAATCCCAACCCGTCCTAAAGCACTTCATCTCAAGCTAGGCACACCTACATAAGCCTAACTTATCCTCCATCGGTTTAAGTCCAAAATCCTATGGTCATGGTCGAACTTTGGTTCACTTAAACCATTTCTCTGATACCAACTTGTAACACCCTTCGTTTAAAAATATGGTTTCCAAAAATTTTCGCCTAATGGCGTTAAAAGAAAGCGGAAGAAACATTAAAAGTCCAAACCAATTAAAATCTGTTTGGTTTACTTTATTCAATGGTGTTACTAATCGCATCATGAAAACAAGTTTAATAGAAACCCGTCGGCTGCCCAACACAAAACAACCGACTACATAGCATTCAAACTTCATTAAAGACAAACATAAACAAATGTCTATAAAAATTCAGCATCTATGGGTAGCTAAGGACTTCATCAAGCATTCTACCCATTCCTCACTCATCTTCATCAACAACCTCAGCTACGCTAAACCTGAGGGAGCAACACATTTCAAAAGACAAGTGTTAGCTAACGAATTAGCTAAGTAAGATAACACTCAAGTTATAAACATTTGTCCCTTTCAAACATTATGGATTTAATTACTTCTTTAAGGCACAACACACATCAAACACACAATACTTCATATTAGGATGAACCACCCTAAATGTGCCTATCCTGCTTTACTTCATTACACACATATAACCACATAACTGCTTTCTACATTAACTGCTTTCTACATTAACTGCTTTACTACTTTAACTGCTTTACCACATTTTAACTGCGTCAATGTGCAACATAAGTTACACCCGACTAGATGACAACCATTCAGTTGAACATCAAACGTCGTTAAGGAATGGCAAGCCAATCCTTGAGTAATCCGTATGTACAAGACAAATGAGGGCGGGTCAGACCCCTCGTATTACTCAACTGCATCTCAATGACCATGTTGCAAGGAGCTACCCAAGCAACCTACGTCAACGCACTTAGCCGGGCTAGGGCAAGTACGGGTTAAGCTTAACACTTTTCTGCATCAAAGTTTTACGAGCTCGAAACTGCATCATTTAATTTAGGTGACTACATTACCTAAACATTTACTACGTTAACTGCTTTTACGTTTTGGGCCCTTAAACGTGCACGTGTCATGGCAACTTAACAAGTCTAGTGAACTAGATGAGCAAGCCATACATTCATGCACATACAACAATTAACAACATTTACTACATCTCAATGCATTGCAAGATACTACATAACACTTCATAACATAACATGACGTTTTACTTCATTTCATAACATGCACTACATTATATATGATTTGGGACTGCATTTCAGGTCTCAAAAGTCAACTGCATATCCCGTGATACCTCCCGTGTAAACCCCGCATACCCACAAGCAACATAAGGTACCAATTTGGGAAGTTATAATTATGAAACCCTCTTTTGTTGAACCCTCAGCGTGTCAAAGTAGTGTATCTTACCTCGTAGAAGCGTACACAAATGATAAGGTTACTATGCAAGGCAAGTATTCCCAACTACCTATAATGAACATAGGATCAATTAACGAGTATAAACGAGACTAAACCGGCCTACAATCTATATACGTGTCGTATAATGGTCTCTGTTGACTACTTTCATCTATTGTAGACTACTATACTCTTTTGTAGACTACTTGACTCATTTGTAGACTACTTGAATCTTTTTGTAGACTACTTTTATATTCTGTAGACTACTTTATTTTGTAGACTACTTTCATATTCTGTAGACTACTTTCATCTTTTGACTATCTTCAGTTTCGTAGACTACTTTTGGCATACAAGACAACCAAATGAGAGGAAACTCAGTTCTTAACAAATGTAGGGGACTCAAAGAACTTTTCAAAAATGTAAGGTTCATCTCCTAACTCATTATTATAAATGAGATACAATTTTTTGCAATATGACTGAATTTTCAGACCTTAAAACTCTTTGTTTTACAAAAGATCTCACCCATTAAACATCCATAGAAATTAACCATGACACCTACAGTTCATAAACACCCAAAATATGATTCAATTGACACTATGAAATTATATATTGATTCATGGATTCATTAAACACATTTTACAATTGATTTGACACCCGATTTGACCTAAATCGACTCACAAACATAATCGAATCCAAACCGAACCTCTTTGACCAGAAATGATTGACATAGTAAGATAAAAAGAATGTTAAATCAGAAGAGAAACATCATATATACCTGTAGATGATTATGGAGATGAAAGATCTAGACCAAAACTCTATCAAATCACCTTTAATCGGAATAATCACAAACGAATTGCTCAAGAAAGGGAGGGAGCGGTTAGGGCTTGAGGAAAAGGAAGGGAAAACTGATTTTGATTGTAAATAGGGTTTAGTTAACCCTTAATCCCGTTTTTAAGTTTCACCCTATGTCAAAACTAGTCCCTAACATCTTTAAACACATTACTACATCAATTAATAAGACATTCAAGTCCCGCACGTATAACACATTAACTACATTTAAGCATTAAATCTACCATAAGCTTAACAGACACGTTATGTTAACTTAACGACTCGAGTCAACCGTTAATTAAAAGATTGAGATGTTACAACATTCTTGAACACAGATTGTGGTTTTCAATGTAATCCTTTATTAAGAAATAATCTATACAAAGAATTACAGGGTTGTTGCGGAATAAAGATAGCCTATAGATATCTAAACAACCCTATGAAATGACAAACAACAATCAATTAGTTTCAGCTCAAGAGAATCAGCCCAAGATGATCTCGTACAGACTAAGCTGTGTGTTAAGAGCAGAGAAACTTGTGTGAAGAATGATTCTCAGGAAAATGCCACACATATGCAATCCATGAATGAGGCTTTTATAGGCGAAAGCTCTCCTTCATTTGGTATCCGTTGAAGCCTAACTCATTATTATAAATGAGATACAATTTTTTGCAATATGACTGAATTTTCAGACCTTAAAACTCTTTGTTTTACAAAAGATCTCACCCATTAAACATCCATAGAAATTAACCATGACACCTACAGTTCATAAACACCCAAAATATGATTCAATTGACACTATGAAATCATATATTGATTCATGGATTCATTAAACACATTTTACAATTGATTTGACACCCGATTTGACCTAAATCGACTCACAAACATAATTGAATCCAAACCGAAAATCTTTGACCAGAAATGATTGACATAGTAAGATCAAAAGAATGTTAAATCAGAAGGAGAAACATCATATATACCTGTAGATGATTATGGAGATGAAAGATCTAGACCAAAACTCTATCAAATCACCTTTAATCGGAATAATCACACACGAATTGCTCAAGAAAGGGAGGGGGCGGTTAGGGCTTGAGGAAAAGGAAGGGAAAACTGATTTTGATTGTAAATAGGGTTTAGTTAACCCTTAATCCCGTTTTTAAGTTTCACCCTATGTCAAAACTAGTCCCTAGACTTCCTTACATCACATTATTACCCCAAAACACCTCTATGGACTATATACAACTCAATGAACCCTTCAAGCACCTCAAAAGGCATATAACTACATCTTTAAACACATTACTACATCAATAATTAAGGCATTCAAGCCTCACACGTTTAGCACATTAAACACATCTAAGCATTAAATCTACCATAAGCTTAACAGACACGTTATGTTGACTTAACGACTCAAGTCAACCGTTAATTAAAAAGATTGAGATGTTACAATTACCTTCCCCTTAAGAGGATTCCGTCCCCGGAATCTCATCCGAAATGAACAACTCTGGATACTTCTCTTTCATCACGTTCGGTTTCCCAAGTGAGACTTTCACCATGGTTGTGCTTCCACTTGATCAATACAAGGTCAATGATTTTCCTGCGTAGCTTCTTTTGCTTCCTTCCAAGTATTGCTATCGGTTACTCGATCATTCTTTTACTTGGATCAATACTCACATCTTCAATAGGAATCACACTAGACTCCTCCGCTAAACATTTCCTCAAATAGGATACATGAAATGTGTTGTGAATTCCATCCAATTCTGGAGGCAATTCCAACTGATACGCCACATCTTTGATACGCTTCAGCACTTTAAATGGTCCAATAAATCTTGGACTTAACTTTCCTTTCATCCCAAAGCGAATGACTCCTTTCCATGGGGAAACTTTCAGCATCACCATGTCACCGACTTCAAATTCAATCGGTCTTCTTTTCTTGTCGGCATACGTTTTCTGTCGTTCTCTAGCTACGCGAAGCGCTTCTTTAGCAATGTTAACCTTTTCAGCTGTGAGCTCTATAATTTCAGGGCCCGTAATTTGCTTTTCACCGGGCTCCATCCAACAACTTGGAGTCCTACATCTCCTACCATAAAGCATTTCAAATGGTGGCATTCCAATACTTGCATGATAGCTATTATTATAAGCAAACTCAATCAATTTCAAGTGATCGTCCCACGCTCCACCATACTCCAATACACAAGCCCTTAGCATATCCTCCAATGTTTGAATTGTTCTTTCACTTTGCCCGTCAGTTTGAGGATGATAGGCGGTGCTCAAGTTCACTCTAGTACCTAATGCTCGTTGGAGACCTTTCCAAAAACTAGATACATATCTCGTGTCTCGATCTGAAACAATAGATAAAGGAACACCATGCTTTGAGACAACTTCATCTATGTACATCTTTGCCATCTTAGTTAATGGTACATCTTGTCGTGTTGCTAAGAAATGAGCACTCTTCGTCAATCTATCAACAATAACCCGTATCATATCATTACCCTTTGGAGTTCTAGGTAACTTGGTCACAAAATCCATAGTTATATGATCCCATTTCCATTCGGGAATCTCCAATTGATGCAACATTCCATATGGCTTTTTGTGATCAGCTTTAACCCGTGCACAAGTCAAACATCTTTCCACAAAAATGTGCTACTTCTCCTTTAATGTTCGGCCACCAATAAATGGGCTTCAAATCTGCATACATCTTTGTAGCACCGGGATGAATTGAGTATCTCGACCTATGAGCTTCCTCAAGGATCAATTCTCGGTTACCATCTAGCAATGGTACCCAAATTCGCCCTTTGTACGTCCGAAATCCACGGGTGTTCGTTTCCATCTCTAACCTTTTCTTCTTTCCAATACCTTCTTTATCAATGTTATCCTTCATCAAAGCCTTAACTTGAGCCTCCTTGATACGGTCAAGTAATCCCGACTTCGCTTGTACAACCATGCTCATCAATCTACATGAAAAATTCTGCACTTTCCTACTTAATGCATCAGCCACTACATTGGCTTTACCGGGATGGTATTTGATTTCACAATCATAGTCTTTCAACAGTTCCATCCATCTCCTTTGTCTCACATTCATTTCTTTCTGAGTAAACACATATTGTAAACTCTTATGGTCGGTGTACAAGGTACACTTAGTGCCGTACAAATAGTGTCTCCATAACTTCAAAGCAAACACCACCGCCACTAACTCTAGATCATGGGTCGGGTAGTTCTTTTCATGTGGCTTCAATTGACGTGAAGCATATTTAATAACCTTATCCCTCTCCATAAGAACACAACCCAAACCCGTAATGGAAGCATCACTATAAACAACAAGGTCATCCGTACCTTCAGGTAAGGCAAGGATAGGAGCTTCACATAACTTCGTCTTCAACGTTTGAAAGCCTTCTCTTGAGCTTCCGACCACACAAACTTCACTCCTTTCTTCGTCAATTCGGTCATTGGCTTAGCTATACGAGAGAAATCTTGTATAAACCTTCGATAATAGCCGGCTAAACCAAGAAAACTCTTGATCTCCGTGGGAGTCTTTGGCTGCTCTCACTTAGAAACAGCTTCAATCTTTGAGGGATCAACTTTAATTCCTTCGGAAGAAATGACATGTCCAAGAAACTGAACTTCTCTAAGCTAAAACTCACATTTAGAGAACTTTGCATATAACTTCTTTTCTCTAAGGACTTCAAGGACAGCCCTTAAGTGTTCTCGATGCTCGGCTTCAGACTTAGAATAAATTAGAATATCATCTATAAAAACAATCACAAAATGGTCTAAGAATGGACGACAAACACAATTCATAAGATCCATAAAAGCAGCTGGAGCATTTGTCAAACCAAAAGGCATGACTAAGAATTCATAATGTCCATATCGTGTACGAAAAGCTGTTTTTGCAACATCCTCCTTGTTAACCTTCAATTGGTGATAACCGGACCGCAAATCTATCTTAGAAAAGTATGAAGCACCATGCAGTTGATCAAAAAGATCATCAATACGCGGAAGAGGATACTTGTTCTTAACCGTTCGCTTATTCAACTCACGGTAGTCTATACACATGCGCATTGAACATCTTTCTTCTTTACAAATAAAACCGGAGCTCCCCAAGGCGAGGAACTAGGTTGTATAAAACCCTTGTCAAGTAACTCTTGAAGTTGCGTCATCAACTCTTTCATCTCAGTAGGAGCCAAACGATATGGTGCCTTTGCAACTGGAGTAGCACCAGGAACAAGATCAATCTGAAAAGTAACCTCTCGATCGGGAGGAATACCGGGAAGATCATCCGGAAAGACATCAGAAAATTCAGAAACCACATCAACGTTAGAAATAGAAGACTTCTCCTTTCGTGTATCAATCACATAAGCAAGGAAGTGATTCTTATTATGCCGAATGCAATTTAGAGCCTTCATTAAATTAATGATCTTTAAGCCCCCCTTCTTCTTATCTCCATAAACAGAGATGACTACACCGTCCGGGGTAGTGAAACGAACTACCTTTTGAGAACATATAATTGTGGCATCATTTTGAGACAACCAATCCATACCTATCACTATATCAAAACCAGCTAGAGTAGTAGGTAATAACTGGACCGGAAAAGAGCGACCTTCAATCTCAATGTCACAATCATCATAGCCCACACGTATGTCACTAATAGTACCATTGGCAATCTCTACCTCTATAGAACAATCTAAGGGAGTAGTGACTCTTTCGAGCTTAGGAGCAAACAAGGTAGACACAAAGGACCTATTTACACCCGAATCAAAAAG
The DNA here is from genome assembly GCA_034093135.1 of Erigeron breviscapus. Classification (NCBI taxonomy): domain Eukaryota; kingdom Viridiplantae; phylum Streptophyta; class Magnoliopsida; order Asterales; family Asteraceae; genus Erigeron; species Erigeron breviscapus. The sequence continues at coordinate 54,384,916 of CM067167.1, read as the reverse complement.
AACAGAAGCAGGTTTTGAATTAACAAGGAAAGTACCGCTTACCACTTCATCGTTGTCCTTAGCAGCTTCCACCATCATTTGAAGTGCTTGAACTCTTGTCTTTGGAGCGGCTGCCTTCTTTCCATCATTCTTCATCTGTAGACAATCTGCAATGAGATGACCTGTTTCTTGACACTTGTAGCAACGCATCCTATCCCTACAATCAGCTGCAATATGCCCCGATGAACCACACTTATGGCACCTTTTGGTCTTGTCTGAACATTGACCATCATGAGTAGTCTTGCAAGTGGGACACCACGTGCCACTCTTCCTCTTGTCTTTACCTCCATTCGAGGTAGAACCACCTTTGAACTTCTTATTAGAACCCAAAGACCAATTAGATCTTCTCTTGAATCCCGACTTCTTATCATCGGCTTTCTCAACAACTTTTTCAGATTTGAGGTCATCATCTAACCTCTTAGACTCCTTAATAGCTGCAGACAGGGTAGTGTGCTGCCTACATAGACCACGATAACTAACCGGGAGACCATCACAATATGCCTCAATCTGGTCCACCTCCCTACGAACCATATGTCCCACAAACTTGAGTTTCTCCATGAACGAATGGGCATACTCCGTTATAGCACCGGGCTTAGCAATCAAAGCCTAAACTCCTTCTCAATCAGCCTCAACTCTCGAGTTCCAACATACTTCTCCAAGAACTTCTCCTTAAAAGTACCCCAAGGCATCACAGCTAGCACCTCGGGAGCTATGGAAACTGTAGTATCCCTCCACCAATTACGGGCATTCTTTTTCAACATACGAGTTGCACACAAAACTTTCATGTCATCAGGACAATAACATGAAGCAAATACCACCTCAATGTCTTCTAACCACTCCATGGCACCCACTGCATTCTGAGTACCATCAAAGTCTTTAGCACCACATTTCTGAAAACTCTCATACTTAAAGTTAGTGGTGCGAGGAGCAACCACCACATGAGGTTCCACCACATTTCCCCCACCATTCACACCTGCAATTACATTCTCTGGAGCAACTTGTGACCTCACATTAGATGGCTCGGCTTCATTGGAAGGATTTGAATAGTTCCCTTCCGTGTGCTCATCTCTACGCAAGTTAGCTTCTCTTTCAACCTCCCTTTCGGCCCTTACTCGAGCCAATTCTTCTTCAGTCCTTCTTAAATGAGCTCGAATAGCCCTCAACTCTTCCAACATCTCAGCTTGAGTCGGAACCTGCTCAATTACTGGGTTAGCCCGATCAATCTCAGATCTTGTCGGCACCGCACCCAGATTTAACCTTCGAGGAGGCTCTTGATTGTTCACGTTTCCGGCTCCATTTCGGTTAGCAGGAGCAGTACTAGCAGTAGCTCCATCACGAAAGCTATTGGTACGGGTGTTAACCATGTTGTCTACAACGTAATGACGACAGTTAGTAAGAATTAAAGTGAGAACAAGGAGATTAAGGCTACACGACATCTACATAAGCTGCATATATAACCACAAACAAGCCTCAACCTACACTCTCACTCAATCCCAACCCGTCCTAAAGCACTTCATCTCAAGCTAGGCACACCTACATAAGCCTAACTTATCCTCCATCGGTTTAAGTCCAAAATCCTATGGTCATGGTCGAACTTTGGTTCACTTAAACCATTTCTCTGATACCAACTTGTAACACCCTTCGTTTAAAAATATGGTTTCCAAAAATTTTCGCCTAATGGCGTTAAAAGAAAGCGGAAGAAACATTAAAAGTCCAAACCAATTAAAATCTGTTTGGTTTACTTTATTCAATGGTGTTACTAATCGCATCATGAAAACAAGTTTAATAGAAACCCGTCGGCTGCCCAACACAAAACAACCGACTACATAGCATTCAAACTTCATTAAAGACAAACATAAACAAATGTCTATAAAAATTCAGCATCTATGGGTAGCTAAGGACTTCATCAAGCATTCTACCCATTCCTCACTCATCTTCATCAACAACCTCAGCTACGCTAAACCTGAGGGAGCAACACATTTCAAAAGACAAGTGTTAGCTAACGAATTAGCTAAGTAAGATAACACTCAAGTTATAAACATTTGTCCCTTTCAAACATTATGGATTTAATTACTTCTTTGAAGGCACAACACACATCAAACACACAATACTTCATATTAGGATGAACCACCCTAAATGTGCCTATCCTGCTTTACTTCATTACACACATATAACCACATAACTGCTTTCTACATTAACTGCTTTACTACGTTTTAACTGCTTTACCACATTTTAACTGCGTCAATGTGCAACATAAGTTACACCCGACTAGATGACAACCATTCAGTTGAACATCAAACGTCGTTAAGGAATGGCAAGCCAATCCTGAGTAATCCGTATGTACAAGACAAATGAGGGCGGGTCAGACCCCTCGTATTACTCAACTGCATCTCAATGACCATGTTGCAAGGAGCACCAAGCAACCTACGTCAACGCACTTAGCCGGGCTAGGGCAAGTACGGGTTAAGCTTAACACTTTTCTGCATCAAAGTTTTACGAGCTCGAAACTGCATCATTTAATTTAGGTGACTACATTACCTAAACATTTACTAGTCGTTAACTGCTTTTACGTTTTGGGCCCTTAAACGTGCACGTGTCATGGCAACTTAACAAGTCTAGTGAACTAGATGAGCAAGCCATACATTCATGCACATACAACAATTAACAACATTTACTACATCTCAATGCATTGCAAGATACTACATAACACTTCATAACATAACACGACGTTTTACTTCATTTCATAACATGCACTACATTATATATGATTTGGGACTGCATTTCAGGTCTCAAAAGTCAACTGCATATCCCGTGATACCTCCCGTGTAAACCCCGCATACCCACAAGCAACATAAGGTACCAATTTGGGAAGTTATAATTATGAAACCCTCTTTTGTTGAACCCTCAGCGTGTCAAAGTAGTGTATCTTACCTCGTAGAAGCGTACACAAATGATAAGGTTACTATGCAAGGCAAGTATTCCCAACTACCTATAATGAACATAGGATCAATTAACGAGTATAAACGAGACTAAACCGGCCTACAATCTATATACGTGTCGTATAATGGTCTCTGTTGACTACTTTCATCTATTGTAGACTACTATACTCTTCTGTAGACTACTTGACTCATTTGTAGACTACTTGACTCTTTTTGTAGACTACTTTCATATTCTGTAGACTACTTTCATCTTTTGTAGACTACTATACTCTTCTGTTTCGTAGACTACTTTTGGCATACAAGACAACCAAATGAGAGGAAACTCAGTTCTTAACAAATGTAGGGGACTCAAAGAACTTTTCAAAAATGTAAGGTTCATCTCCTAACTCATTATTATAAATGAGATATAATTTTTTGCAATATGACTGAATTTTCAGACCTTAAAACTCTTTGTTTTACAAAAGATCTCACCCATTAAACATCCATAGAAATTAACCATGACACCTACAGTTCATAAACACCCAAAATATGATTCAATTGACACTATGAAATTATATATTGATTCATGGATTCATTAAACACATTTTACAATTGATTTGACACCCGATTTGACCTAAATCGACTCACAAACATAATCGAATCCAAACCGAACCTCTTTGACCAGAAATGATTGACATAGTAAGATAAAAAGAATGTTAAATCAGAAGAGAAACATCATATATACCTGTAGATGATTATGGAGATGAAAGATCTAGACCAAAACTCTATCAAATCACCTTTAATCGGAATAATCACAAACGAATTGCTCAAGAAAGGGAGGGGGCGGTTAGGGCTTGAGGAAAAGGAAGGGAAAACTGATTTTGATTGTAAATAGGGTTTAGTTAACCCTTAATCCCGTTTTTAAGTTTCACCCTATGTCAAAACTAGTCCCTAACATCTTTAAACACATTACTACATCAATTAATAAGACATTCAAGTCCCGCACGTATAACACATTAACTACATTTAAGCATTAAATCTACCATAAGCTTAACAGACACGTTATGTTAACTTAACGACTCGAGTCAACCGTTAATTAAAAGATTGAGATGTTACAACATTCTTGAACACAGATTGTGGTTTTCAATGTAATCCTTTATTAAGAAATAATCTATACAAAGAATTACAAGGTTGTTGCGGAATAAAGATAGCCTATAGATATCTAAACAACTTTGAAATGACAAACAACAATCAATAAGTTCTAGCTCTAGAGAATCATCCCAAGCTGATCTCGTACAGACTAAGCTGTGTATAAGAGCAGAGAAACTTGTGTGAAGAATGATTCTCAGGAAAATGCCACGCATATGCAATCAATGAATGAGGCTTTTATAGGCAAAAGCTCTCCTTCATTTGGTATCCGTTGAAGCCACGTATTCTTCTTTCAGTGGATGAAAAAGGAATAATCAATCGTGCCTTTCATAGTACTTGTGGTCCCCCCACGTACTGACGCACATTCTTCATCAACCAATAAGAGTATGGACACGCATATGTAAAACCAACCACCAACCTGGATCCTAGGATTTTTCCTAGTCATGTCATTTATCTTTATCTTCAATCCAGGTTGTTATCTTCACTTGATTGTCAGACACAGATTGGGCCGTTTGTCAAAGCACCAATCTGCCTAAGTGTTTCCAAGCTGTCTGCTAATCCCAAGCTGTCTTCCACTAACAGCTTGGTCTTCTATCTTCAATCCTCCTCTTCGACTTGGATTGAATGTTATCACATTGTTGATGCAGCTTGAATACCACTTGCTTCCATAAGATTTTACAATTACAAAGTATGAAGCATGATCTGGGTCAGAGACAGATCGTAAGCTGTGTCAGCTTAGTCTGACCCAGATCAGATTACAAGAACCAAAAGACTTCTAAGTGTTTATAAGTCAGATTTGTCATCACCAAATTTACAGACTTTAATCCATGAACATTTGGACTCAACAAATATTATATTTATTAGTAAAATCTAATTAAGCTATATGTTCTTAAAATTTAATAAACAATAAATAATAAATTATAGATATTTAGGAGTAAATAATAGTACCTATTAAACAAAAAAGTGGGGACTTGGCTGCAAGGATGGGTACGGCTGCAACTTGACAAAAGAACAAATGAGTTTTTAATTGACTTTAATACTTTATATATAACATGAATTGTCAATCGGTGGTATTTAGAAACAGAGAGACAGAACAGAAGGATGTAAGGTTAAAAAGTCCATGGGTTTTTTATTTCTTTCTATGGTTTACAATAGCCCACGTATCAATTTAGACACCAATTTCAGAGATTTCATACTAAAGATGTACAGAGTATATATATATATAAACGAACTTTATAAAAAACTGTGGGCCCCCAATAAAAGGTGGGTCTTGGCTCTCTAACACCATGTGAGCCACCTTATAGGCTGGCCCTGAGTTTGCTGCCATAGTTGAGTTAATATGAGTGGATTTGAATTATGTTGATAAATAATTGAAAGTAAAATGTGAGCAAATGTTGAAATTCTACAAATGTTGAATGTTTTGCATGTAAGTTTGCGTGCATGCATATATAGAGGAACAAAATGCATAAATAAGAAAAGGAGGACCGGTGCCTTAGACACCGGCTTTACCTTCCTGTAGTGCCACGTCGATGAAAACCGGTGTTGTAATGGCCGGCTTTGCTTGTTTTTTTGAAGACTGGTGTCTTAGACACCGGACTTCCTATGTTTACAAAAAAAAATTCCAAAGTTCCTAGAAACACCAAAGGACCCTAAAAAATCCGTACAAAAAAAAAAAAAAAAAAAAAAAAAAAAAAAAAAAAAAAAAAAAAAAAAAAAAAAAAAAAAAAAAAAAAAAAAAAAAAAAAAAAAAAAAAAAAAAAAAAAAAAAAAAAAAAAAAAAAAAAAAAAAAAAAAAAAAAAAAAAAAAAAAAAAAAAAAAAAAAAAAAAAAAAAAAAAAAAAAAAAAAAAAAAAAAAAAAAAAAAAAAAAAAAAAAAAAAAAAAAAAAAAAAAAAAAAAAAAAAAAAAAAAAAAAAAAAAAAAAAAAAAAAAAAAAAAAAAAAAAAAAAAAAAAAAAAAAAAAAAAAAAAAAAAAAAAAAAAAAAAAAAAAAAAAAAAAAAAAAAAAAAAAAAAAAAAAAAAAAAAAAAAAAAAAAAAAAAAAAAAAAAAAATAGTTCTTGTTCATATACTTAGTCATTTTCACTTATTAGTTTACTTAAATAATAGTGACAGTCTGATTATAAACTGGGGGTTGGAAAATTTTTATGGTTCTAAAATCAAACAATTATTTTCCATTAATAATACCTAAACTATTTTTAATATTGTAATGTTTTTAAGATCGTTTTGCTACTCTTTCACACCGCTTACAATTGGTTACAAAAAGCTTTCATTTACGCTCTTTGTTACAAACTATTTTAATGTCTGTCATTTAAAAGCTTCTAAAAGATCACAAGTACTTTGTTAGACAACGTGACAACTCGATCACAACCCTCCCAATTTTACACTTTCTTTTTAGACTAATTTAATATTGTAATAACTACTCCCTCCGTCCCTAATTACTTGTCATGGGACCCAAAGCTCAAAACTTAAGAAATGTTAGATTATTAAATTGTTTCAGCCACAAAATGACATTGATGCCCTTAATTTAAAATGCTTTAAAAATCAATTTGTCTTCACATTATCAGCAAGACAACAACTACTCAAATTCCAATTTTAAATTACGCCTACTTCCCTGCCATTTTTTCTTAGTACTCCTAATTGTTGCTTACAAAACATTTTGTCTTGTACTCACATGAAATGCCACTTTAAGATTGCAGCTATTTTTTGCCGCTACTTTTTTTTTATGTACATACATATAGAGTTATTCAAACTTGGCGCCTACTGCAAGTGCAAACACCAACAGAAAAGTGTTTTTAACTTTCATTTTCACTAGTCTTGCTTCTTCACTTTCATTTACTGTCAATAAGGAAAATTTAACAAACCCACATGCAAAAAAAAACTTAACAAACAACCAAAGACAAGTCATATACCAAATGTTAATGCAACACAACGTTGATGGAGAATTGCAACATGGAACCATAGAACATGTGGCGACACTCTTCTCTGTATCTAAGCGGACTATAAGTCGCATTTAGCATGACGCTAAACTTCAACTTCAACATGGATCCGTTGTCGACATATCTTCGAAGAGGGATAATGTAGTTGGAAGAAAAAGGATACAAATCGATTATGCTCAAGTCTCACAAATCCCATTACGCCGTCGAAAAAATATTCGGTCTATAGCAAAAGCAATAAACGTTTCAAAATCAACAATGCATAGAAGAATCAAAGAAGGAGCTTTAAGACCACATACAAATGCGATCAAGCCGGCTTTAACAGATGACAATATGAAAGCAAGGTTAGAATTTTGTCTATCAACCGTTACTCGATCTTTGACATTTCATGACATGTTTAATGTGATTCACATAGATGAAAAATGGTTTTATATGTCAAAACCATCCAAACGTTACTATCTTGTTCCCAACAAGATTGAGCCATTAAGAACATGTAAATCAAAAACGTTTATCACAAAAGTAATGTTTCTAGCCGCGGTTGCACGACCAAGATTTGATGCATCGGGTAATGAAATCTTTTCGGGAAAGATCGGTATATTCCCATTCACAACTTTGGAACCCGCAAAATGGTCGAGTAAGAATCGTGTTGCTGGAACGTTAATAACAAAACCTATCTTATCAATGACTAAAGAAGTAACAAGGTCTTGGTTAATCGAGAAACTACTATTGGCTATTAGATCTAAATGGCCATGAGATCACACAGGTCCAATTTTCATTCAACAAGACAATGCAAAGCCCCATATTGATGTCAATGATGTGGAGTTTAATCAGGAGGCTTCAAAAGATGGGTTTGATACCCGTCTTTGTTTTCAACCCCCAAACAGTCCAGATTTAAATGTGTTGGACCTCGGGTTTTTTCAGGGCGATTCAGTCTCTTCAAGAACAAGAGGTTTTGGGATCAATCGATGAATTGGTTAGTGCTGTTAAAACATCTTTTGAAAGAATGCCATCACATGAGCTTAACAATGTGTTTTTAACTTTACAAACATGCATGAAAGAGATCATGAAAGTTCGAGGTGGCAATAATTATCAAACTCCACATATCGGCAAAGGTAAGTTAGAACGACAAGGAAAGTTACCACTAACAATCGATTGTGACGCTGACTTGATAAATGATGTCCTTTCATATTTGGGTCAGTAAATGGATCGTGTTTTTGTTTTTTGGTGGCGAAGAATAGCGGAAAGGAAAACAAAGCTTCATGTTCTTATGATAAACGAAGGTAAAGAAGCTTTTGTACTCAGTGTATGCATGTACTCCATAAATGTGTATGTGATCTTTTGTCTTTTGAAGCTTTTGCAATCTTTTGTCTTTTGTAAGATCATGTGTTTAGGAGTCTGTATACTCATTTTGGATAATGAAAAGTCGGTTATGTTTCAAAGTGTGAATTTCCTTTTGTCTTTTACGAGCATACAACTTTTATTATAGTGACAAATTATTAGGGGCAAAATTGGAAATTACATGTCTGTTTTTAGAAGTGGACATTTAAATTGGGACAATCAAAAAAGGAAAGGTGTACATTTAAATTGGGACGGAGGGAGTACTAAAACTTGTTCACGTGAACGATCGTAGACTTACTAGTACCATACTATACGCGACTGCTCGTGTGTAATATAATTATTAGTATATCCTTGTTTTATAAATTAAAAGCTTAGGTGATTTTAACGAGCAAAACAATCAAACAACGTCCATACATTTTTCTATGCACTGAAATTACACATCACATATATATTACATACCGTATTACATAATGTCGTTATTGTTTTCATGTTTTCCACGCACAATGTATATAATATGGGGGTTGTTGGGGACACCCCTCCTTCATCCAGATTACACTAACTGATGGTTTGCTGTCACCATTTAACTTCACTTTTCATTTTATTGGAAGTCTGTCATTTTTCTGTTTTAAGGTCTGATTTGTCATATAAAAGTGACCACTTTTGTCATTATTCTTTTTTTTTTAGACATTTTCCTATCACATACATAAGGGGTCCATTTTCTCGATTTAATTCTGTAAAGCCTTAACATCTAGAATTCTCATTTTCTTACCCACCACCGACAACCTCAAACACTACCTCCGATCACATATCAAATCTTCAAAACAAATACTAAAATGACAAGACCACACATCGACATATCTATAAACACACACCCCCACAAGTGTGGGCTTTTGGTAATTTTCTTGATGTTGAAATCTTGATATATTTTATTAGATTGAAAATGATTTCTTTTAAAGAAAATAAAAAGAACAAGTGGAAGACAAAGAATGGTGGTGAAAATGAATAAATAATAGGAAATGGGAATGGGAGGTGGTGAGTTTTTCGATATTTATCTTTCGACATTGTATAAAAACTTCTAAATGTTGTATATTAAGAAACGAATGTTGTGCATCAAAATAATAATAATTAGGGATCTAATGGCAAAAGGTAAATTATTGTTGGGCTTTTTTGAAAACTATTGAACCTGGTCAAAGCAAATGTGTTGGACCCACAAACATGATGGCACAGTATAGTTAACTAAAACAATTGAATGTGGACCATAGTACTTTCAACCAAGGGGGGGGGGTGTATAGAGCATAAGCCATATAATATCAATATAAGAGGTGTCATTGGTTGTCATGTAATAAACAGGATAAAAATAACGAAATGTGGAACATAATGTGACACTACTGTAACATCATGAGACGTCTTAAGTCACAACAACAATACGAGTTGTCATTAACTCATAAGTCAAGACAAAAAATAGGGGTTCTAGCATAATTCGTTTATTTTCGGCCATAGTCAGGTCAATTTAAGTTACACACCTATTTTTTCTGGCTAACTCTAGCTACTGCTGTTATTGAGGATGTTTTGATTATTTATTCAGAGTGTTGTTATGGTCTAGTTGCTCAACTCGAAGAAAACAATTTTTATCAGTTCATGGGTAGAGGCTGCTGGAACTCGTGTCAAGTAACGAGGGCAAAGAAATCTAATGTATTGTTAAAGGTTAAATCCAGGTTAATCAATATCTTGACTGATTTCTTACTATTCATGAAGGCAAAGATCCATGTTGGATGATCAAGGTATGGTCCAATAAACTAGGAGAAAATCTAACAATATACTTGGAAGTTGCAGGTTGTAGGGTCACGTATAAACAATGAAACCATTTAGGGCATTTGCCATGTCACGAGTAAGCTTATAGTTCAAGTAAGGCTGACGCTATTTCAACACTTAGATGCTTATACCATTTCGGGCCTTTCCTTTTCTTAACCGATCTAACTACCATACTACAAAATAACCTTGTAGTTTGAAAAAAGGGATACATCTGAATAACTATCAAAAACCAGCAGACGAGCAAATTTGAAAAATGTTCTACATTCACGTCCCTCTACACAAATTGAACCGAGGAGAACACATAGTTATCTTATTTGAGCAACGATCAATGTCATTAGTTTCCATCCGAAACAATACACACGCCTACATATATGGAGTGATGGCCACTAAGTATAGATATATGGTGTATGTCAAAAATGATCGAAGCCGGGTGCTGGCCACTGGGTAGGGGGTTGGACTAGGCTAGAGGTTTAATTCTCTATATATGACACTTTTGTTTTAAAAACTTTTAATAATTTGAAGAAGTTTTTAAGGGTAGAAAATTTTCTCCCCTCTATATCATAATATCATATTTAAATAAGGTTATATATTTATTGTTATATAGAATTATATATATATATATATATATATATATATATATATATATATATATATATATATATATATATATATATATATATATATATATATATATATATATATATATATATATATATATATATATATATATATATATATATATATATATATATATATATATATATATATATATATATATATATATATATATATATATATATATATATATATATATATATATATATATATATATATATATATATATATATATATATATATATATATATATATATATATATATATATATATATATATATATATATATATATATATATATATATATATATATATATATATATATATATATTACGGTGGGGGGGGGGGGGGGGGGGGGGGGGGGGGGGGGGGGGGGGGGGGGGGGGGGGGGGGGGGGGGGGGGGGGGGGGGGGGGGGGGGGGGGGGGGGGGGGGGGGGGGGGGGGGGGGGGGGGGGGGGGGGGGGGGGGGGGGGGGGGGGGGGGGGGGGGGGGGGGGGGGGGGGGGGGGGGGGGGGGGGGGGGGGGGGGGGGGGGGGGGGGGGGGGGGGGGGGGGGGGGGGGGGGGGGGGGGGGGGGGGGGGGGGGGGGGGGGGGGGGGGGGGGGGGGGGGGGGGGGGGGGGGGGGGGGGGGGGGGGGGGGGGGGGGGGGGGGGGGGGGGGGGGGGGGGGGGGGGGGGGGGGGGGGGGGGGGGGGGGGGGGGGGGGGGGGGGGGGGGGGGGGGGGGGGGGGGGGGGGGGGGGGGGGGGGGGGGGGGGGGGGGGGGGGGGGGGGGGGGGGGGGGGGGGGGGGGGGGGGGGGGGGGGGGGGGGGGGGGGGGGGGGGGGGGGGGGGGGGGGGGGGGGGGGGGGGGGGGGGGGGGGGGGGGGGGGGGGGGGGGGGGGGGGGGGGGGGGGGGGGGGGGGGGGGGGGGGGGGGGGGGGGGGGGGGGGGGGGGGGGGGGGGGGGGGGGGGGGGGGGGGGGGGGGGGGGGGGGGGGGGGGGGGGGGGGGGGGGGGGGGGGGGGGGGGGGGGGGGGGGGGGGGGGGGGGGGGGGGGGGGGGGGGGGGGGGGGGGGGGGGGGGGGGGGGGGGGGGGGGGGGGGGGGGGGGGGGGGGGGGGGGGGGGGGGGGGGGGGGGGGGGGGGGGGGGGGGGGGGGGGGGGGGGGGGGGGGGGGGGGGGGGGGGGGGGGGGGGGGGGGGGGGGGGGGGGGGGGGGGGGGGGGGGGGGGGGGGGGGGGGGGGGGGGGGGGGGGGGGGGGGGGGGGGGGGGGGGGGGGGGGGGGGGGGGGGGGGGGGGGGGGGGGGGGGGGGGGGGGGGGGGGGGGGGGGGGGGGGGGGGGGGGGGGGGGGGGGGGGGGGGGGGGGGGGGGGGGGGGGGGGGGGGGGGGGGGGGGGGGGGGGGGGGGGGGGGGGGGGGGGGGGGGGGGGGGGGGGGGGGGGGGGGGGGGGGGGGGGGGGGGGGGGGGGGGGGGGGGGGGGGGGGGGGGGGGGGGGGGGGGGGGGGGGGGGGGGGGGGGGGGGGGGGGGGGGGGGGGGGGGGGGGGGGGGGGGGGGGGGGGGGGGGGGGGGGGGGGGGGGGGGGGGGGGGGGGGGGGGGGGGGGGGGGGGGGGGGGGGGGGGGGGGGGGGGGGGGGGGGGGGGGGGGGGGGGGGGGGGGGGGGGGGGGGGGGGGGGGGGGGGGGGGGGGGGGGGGGGGGGGGGGGGGGGGGGGGGGGGGGGGGGGGGGGGGGGGGGGGGGGGGGGGGGGGGGGGGGGGGGGGGGGGGGGGGGGGGGGGGGGGGGGGGGGGGGGGGGGGGGGGGGGGGGGGGGGGGGGGGGGGGGGGGGGGGGGGGGGGGGGGGGGGGGGGGGGGGGGGGGGGGGGGGGGGGGGGGGGGGGGGGGGGGGGGGGGGGGGGGGGGGGGGGGGGGGGGGGGGGGGGGGGGGGGGGGGGGGGGGGGGGGGGGGGGGGGGGGGGGGGGGGGGGGGGGGGGGGGGGGGGGGGGGGGGGGGGGGGGGGGGGGGGGGGGGGGGGGGGGGGGGGGGGGGGGGGGGGGGGGGGGGGGGGGGGGGGGGGGGGGGGGGGGGGGGGGGGGGGGGGGGGGGGGGGGGGGGGGGGGGGGGGGGGGGGGGGGGGGGGGGGGGGGGGGGGGGGGGGGGGGGGGGGGGGGGGGGGGGGGGGGGGGGGGGGGGGGGGGGGGGGGGGGGGGGGGGGGGGGGGGGGGGGGGGGGGGGGGGGGGGGGGGGGGGGGGGGGGGGGGGGGGGGGGGGGGGGGGGGGGGGGGGGGGGGGGGGGGGGGTTTTCATTGAATTTGTCTCCCTTTTTGACTTCTCTCGCAGTTTTTGAATCTTCAACATTATTCATAAGGTCCATACAACTCATCTTATTTATTTGTAATATTAAAAAATTTAAATATCTAAGATTTTATTAGAATAATCTATTGTTATATAGAAGTATATTAAGTTATTAAAATAAAATTGATGTAAATCAAATTCCTAGACTAATGCGCCCACGAAGAAAATCTGTGTGACTCTGATACCAATTTCAGGGAGACTAGCGGAAAAATATGTACGATGTAAAATTATCAATTCAAATAAGTGATTATCCATAAAATTAAGATTATATCTATATCTAATAACTTATTTTTTATAATTACATAATTTTACCAAATTTAGCATACCAGTTTTATATTCCTTATGTCCCTTGTAATGTGTCTTGGTTTGAAAACACAAAGTTTAAGTAAAGATGTAATAATTACTTTCTTTGGTTACCAAAAGACTAGATTATCCTTGACATATCTAAAATATCAAGTATCTTAAAAATGTAAACAAATTTATGCTGACCGCACTTTACATGTACATGCAACTTTTATTCAAGGGATAACGATTGAGTTCCCTTTTGTAGCCACTAATTTTTCATTTCAACAATAACCAAGAAAATAATTTTTGTGAGATTGGCTATTGAACTTTTGGAGCAAAACCCAACTTTGTTAGGTCGAGAATCGACCATGTATAATTTGTTCAGAAATAGCTTGAAGTTTAGTGAAGACATTACTTCAGAATTCTGAGATACCTCAGAATTCAGAACTCCTTCACTGAAGCTTCACTTCAGTTCAGATCTACGTATCAGAATACCATTCAGAATGACTTTTACTTTACACCTTTATCCAGTTAATAGAATTAACTATTAATAAAAGGTACAAAGTATAGGTTAGGAACCTAGTACTATAAGTCACATCATGTGACTTATATACGCTTCCTTGTGCAGCATGTAAGGAATTATGGTTTAATTCCTTAAATGCTCACAACCACATTTGTACGACATTGTCCATGTCATCATGAACTTTGTCTATAAATACAAAGTCTTCTCACAACTTGCAAATGGCTTGAACTATTGCATTGCAACTTGTGAGATATACTCTAAGCAAAACTTACGAGTATTTCCAAGTCATCTTGATCACTTGTATTTCGGGATTGTTTAGATATTTACACTTGGGTGTTTATCTTTGTTCCGCAACAATCCTTGTATTTGTTTATACATCAATAAATCAAATACATTAGAAAACAACGTGTCTCAATGCTACATACTTGATTATATTTATATATATCTTTATATAGTTTCTGCCATTTGTTCTTGCATTAATTCATATTGTCATTGCTTCTTGTTATCCATATCTGGATCGTAAACTAAACTTGTCCATCAAGATTAGTTGTACTTGCCAGTCGGGTTTAGTCATTCGTCTTTATATTTGGGACTCACATTTGGTATCAGAGCAGCAAGGTTGAATTACTACAATTCTTTAACCTTTGATCTGCTAAGATGACTGACTTTGAACAAGGACCTGACCCTAATAATGCTACCCCACCCCCCTGTCATGAAGCAAGGCTGTTTGGCAAAAAGGATCAGTCTCCACTGAAGAGAAAACCTACTGAGGCACCTTCTGGTTCAAGGCCTGCCAAGAAGTAGTTTTCTATTCAGAATTATCATGTACTTGTAAATATTTACATTTGTAGCTTCCATTTCAGTTTGTAATATATAAAGTTGCAATTGTGACAAATAAGTAGATGATAGGTTTAAGTTAGAAAAACACAAGTAAAATTCTAAGACATCATTGATCTATAAGATGTACTTAAGAAATTTTTACAACTTAAACAAAAACTTGCATTTCAGACTTACAAACATGTATAGATAGAAGTCTGAGATGCATGCACTATTTCAGAACAAATAGGGGGAATTTGTTAGGTCGAGATTCGACCATGTATAATTTGTTCAGAAATAGCTTGAAGTTTAGTGAAGACATTACTTCAGAATTCTGAGATACCTCAGAATTCAGAACTCCTTCACTGAAGCTTCACTTCAGTTCAGATCTACGTATCAGAATACCATTCAGAATGAAGTCAAGACTGAAGTCTGAAGAAGAGAATCATCTCAGAAGCGAGCATCAGAGTGATTCTACCAGATCGAAGACTGAAGCATCTCAGTGATAAAGTACTTACAACACTTTACACTGATTACGAGGAAGACTTTTACTTCAAAGAAACCATATGTAGTTAAACAAAAAAGGATACAAATCAATTTTGATGAAGTTGCACAAATACCACTACGTCGTCGAACCAATATCTGATCATTGCGAAAGCAATCAATGTTTCAAAATCGACGGTGCATAGAAGAATAAAAGAAGGTGAACTTCGACCACACACAAATGCTATTAAGCAAAGTTTGACAAACGAGAATAAAAAAGCAAGGTTAGAGTTTTATTTCTCTATGATGATCTGTGGAGTCCCTAGCTTGATGGTTTAACCCAAAGTGTAAAATACAACAAGTTTAATATGCACTAGATTGGACTAGTATTACTTGAATATAAATGCAAGTATATAAACAAAGTAATACAAGACTTAAAGCAATAAATTAAAGGTGGAACACAATGTAATTTTTCAAGTGTATTTTATTTATGATGTTAAATAAAATACAAGGTTGTGCGGAATCAAGATAATACAAATATGTAAGTATCCTAACAACCTATGAATTACAAATGATCTATATTTTCCAAATAACTCTTTTGATCGAGATACTTAAAGTTGTCAAGTATCCCTGTTACGATCGAGAGTATTTAGACAAATTCACCTTAATTGCTAAAAGTAATTTTAACAAGGAAATGACTTTGTATTTATAGGCAAACAAATTCACCAGTGAATTTGTGCCGTACAAATATGGTTGCATGCATTTAATGAACCGACAAGATTATTAAATGCATTGGTTAAGGTACAAGGATAAAGTCACATTAAAATGACAAATATCCTTTTAACCAACCACCTTTACACACGTAAGTACTTTTGTAAAGACAAGTGGAATGTTCATTGAAAAGTGTGTAAAGGCAAAAAGTCAATTCCTCGTAATTAGTGTTCAGACTTGTAAGGTCTAGAACACTGACAAATCTCCAGTCGTAGATCTGGTAAGACTTCCAGTGGACTCTGCCATTTGTCAGTCTTCTTTATTCTAACTTCAGTCTTTGACTTCAGTGAAAATGTCTTCAGTAGAATAGATCTGGACTGGGTGAAGTCCAGTGAGCTAATCTGGAGGATTCCAGATTTCCTATACAAGTATTTTGCTCACTGGTCTTCCATTATTATTTTTGAACAAATCTTCAGTAGGACTCGAGTCTGGAGTGGGTCCAGTAAAACTGACCCTAACAAATTCCCCCTATTTGTTTAGAAATAATGCAAGGTTTTTCAAGCTTCTATCTATACAATTTTGTATGCTTGAAAAACACTTGTTTTGATTTAGTCTAAAAAATTTTAAGTTACTGGAAAACACTTTATAGATCATCAGTGTTCCAGTTTTATCTTTTAATTCTAACTTAGACTAAATCTGATCACTTACTTTATGAATCAAAAATTGCAACTATATTTACAGCCATCAACAGAAAATAAGTTACAATTTTGGGAAAATAAATACAAGTACAAGTAAATGATAAAAGAGTCAGGCCCTTCTCTTTGACGTCTGTCCAGGAGCATCTTCAGTGGCCTTTCTCTTTGGTGATGGTGAGGATGGTACAGACTCTGGTGGTTTCATACCCAGTGCAACTTCCATCTGTTGCTTTCTCTTCCAGGCTTCTCAATCCTCTTAAAAATGCTTTAACATCAGTAGACATATCAGTCTTCCCCCTGAAAGTCAAGCCTATCTCCTTCAGTTCAGTCCATCCAAAAGCTTGGACTGAAGCATTCTTCCTTTCATCAGTAAAGTTACCCTCTCTGGTCAACTTTACTTCAAACCTGGTCATGCCTTCATGGTTTTCAGCAAGCTTAATCTCTGCACCTGTGATCCTTCTGGCATCAGCCCTGAACGTCATCAGTTCATTATATTTGTCTTTCAATTTGGCAGCCTGGATCAAAGCTTCAGTTTCCCTGGATACCTTCTCTTGTTCCAAGGCAGTCTGGATTTCTTCATGATTTATTCTTTGTGAAGTATCCAAGGGAATGAAAGTGCTCAGATCTGCATCCCTGATTGCTTTTAGCTGTTTGGCAGTGAGTTTTGGCAAGCCTTTTATCTTCCCTCTATACTCTATCTCCAGAGCACCAGCATTCTTTCTGATCTTCTTCTGGAGGTTCACCAGTTCCTCCTTCCTTTGCCTGATCAGTTCAACTACACTGACACCATAAGTTACTGCATCATAAGTTTGTTCTTCTTCAGAGTACCTGGAGCGAATATAGACGTCATCCAATGCTTCCAGACATTGATGAACTCTGGGGTCTTCCTTCATCTTTTTGTACACATCAATATGAATGCCTAACCTGCCAGCATTATAAGAATCCAGAGTCCCCATCTTTGCCATTTCCAATTTGTGAGCCTGAAGTTCATCCTTTTGTCTTTTCTTGAAAATTTCAATCATTATACATTCCTGCTCCAGTCTCTTTGAAGTGTCTTCATCAGTAGTTGGAAATTCTGATGATTTCCCAGCAGTTTCACTTTCTTCTCCAGATACCATATGTTCCTTTCCTTTTACTGACTTCAGAGTAGTTGTGATATCTGGGAATGCCTTCAAACTGGGGCTCACTGGCATCAGTACCAGTAGCCTCTTCAACCTGTACATTGGCTTCAGTACCAACTACTTCTTGTGCACTGGCATCAGTACCAGTCACTTGTTCTTGTTGCACGATGGCTTCAGTGCCAAAGGCCTTTTCAATTGCACTAACAACCACTTCTTTCTTTTTCTTCACCAATCCTTCTGGAACAGACTCAGTGGCAACATACTTTTCCCCCTTGGAATGTCCACCAGTTTGAGACTTGTGGGCACTCCATAATTGTTCAAGCATGTATCTGTCTGTAGCACCAAATGTTCTTCCTGCCACTGGAGTTGTGATATTCACAGTCTTCCTTAGCTCAGTCACTTCCTTCTTGATTATTTGAATTTCTGAAGACAAGTGCTTTGGCATTTCATTTTCAATCATTTTTACCACCTGTGGCAACAACCCATCTTGAATGGTTCTAAGAACAGACCCAGAAATTTCTTCAGTAATTTCTTTCAACATGCCATGTCTGAACTTCTTAGCACACTCATCACTGATGTTACTGACAACAGAGTTCTGGTCAAGTGTTGGCCTACTCTCCAAATTACTAATCCTGGTGATTAACTTCTGAACTTCATCTATCAGACCTGCCAGTGGTTGAACAACTTCAGTTTTCACTGCAGTCTGAATAGAATTCACCAGCTTTGCTTCTAATCCCTGGACTGCCAGTTTAATTTCTGTAGAGATAAGTGGTTGGGTGACTGATGCAATAACAGAAGTAACCACATTTTCTACTTCATCACCCAGGAAATTCATATTCACATCAAACATGTTACCTTCAGACATTGGGGAATCTACCTCATCCCAATCTGGAGCCGTCCCAACTGTCTGATCATCCACTTCTCTATTTAAATCTAACCGAGCATCTTGCTCACCAGTCACCTGCTCGTCAACCTGGACAACATTTTCTATTTGTTCAACAATCAGAGACCCATCTTCATTCATGATGTCACCTGGATGGCTCGATTCGGCTCTATTTGGATTGACCTGAACTCCAGCCTTCCTAAGATGTCTGGAAGTTCTTGGTCGAGTAACATTTGCAGTCTGTTGAACCTCAGGAGCCACCTGGGTCACTGGTTGTACAATTTTAGCACTGAGGACTCCAGAGGGTCCTTCACCAATCTGGTTCCCTCCTGGAGCCTCTTCCTGTTCATCTGATGATGATGCATCAAGTGCATCATTTCTAAAATGGTTCAGCATATTTACAGGAATTTCAACCTCACCAGCTCTTGATTTCAATGAACTCAACTCCCTCAGATATTCACACACCGAAAAATGATTTGTGTCGTAATCATACTCATCACCCAGAGCTCTAAGAAAAACAAGTGACAGAAAACGAATATATGGAATATGAGGTTTTCTACCTTTCACCTTTAGACGCTCTACCAGATCATCAAAGAAAATCTGAGCAAAATCTACTCTATATCCAAACCATAGACAGTAAGCAATCTGGAGTTGCATTTGATTTATCTGGTCCAACCCTCCAGAACTGCCACCCAAACACTTAACAAGATGAGTGAAGAAGTATCTCCATGAGTCTGAAAGCTTGCTCATGTAGATTGTGCCTTTCCTTGATAACTGGCCATGCTCATCCAGTATATCAGTGTGTCCCATCAGTCTGCACACATCTCTGTAATTGAGACCAGTAGGGAGAGTAATGGCCATCTCATTTTCAGCCAAATAATTTAAATGAAGTGTTGAGTCCCAATGTTTGTTGTAAATTTAATGATGACAAATCTGACCTATAAACACTTAGTAATCTTTTGGTTCTTGTAATCTGATCTGGGTCAGACTAAGCTGACACAGCTTGCGATATGTAACTGACCCAGATCACGCTTCATGTTCATAATTGTAATACTATATGGAAGCAAGTGTTATTCAAGCTGCATCAACAACATTAAAGCATTCAATCCAAGTCGAAGAGGAGGATTGAAGATAGAGGACCAAACTGTTAGTGGAAGACAGATTGGAACTAGCAGTCAGCTTGGAAACACTTAGGCAGATTGGTGCCGTGACAAACCGCCCAATCTGTGTCAACAATCAAAGTGAAGATAACAACCTGGATTGAAGATAAGGACTATGACGTTACTAGGAATATTCCTAGTATCCAGGTTGGTGGTTGTTTACATATGCGTGTTCACACTCTTATTGGACGATGAAGAATGTGCAGCTGTACGTGGGGGACCACAAGTACGATGAAGGCACGATTGTTTATTCTTCTGATCGTCCAATACAAGAAGACTACGTGGTTGATTTGGACACCAAGTGACGAGGAGCTTTCGCCTATAAAAGCAACACTCCTTGTATGCATATGTGTGGCATTTTCCTGAGAATCATTCTTCACACAAAGTTTCTCTGCTCTTATACACAGCTTAGTCTGTACGAGATCAGCTTGGGCTGACTCTCTTGAGCTGAAACTTATTGATTGTTGTTTGTCATTTCATAGGGTTGTTTAGATATTTGTAGGCTATCTTTATTCCGCAACAACCCTGTAATTCTTTGTATAGATTATTTCTTAATAAAGAGTTACATTTGAAAACCGCAATCTGTGTTCAAGAATGCTTTTATTTTCTACTGCTTTACTGTTTTAATGATTCTTGTTCTTTACATGCATTAAGTATTTTGAGTCTTAAAACGTTGCTTAAAAGTTTGTAAAGTTCGAGAAAAGTTGTATTCACCCCCCTCTACAACTATCCTGTGTACAATATACTTTGGTATATTGATACACCGTGGGACGTATCATGAAGAATATCCCTAAGAGAGTCAGCAGTGAGAGTAAAGGCCCTGGTGCCTTGTTGCAATGTATAGTTGATGGATTGAGTGTTTTCAACATACACAGCAGTATACCAAAACTCACATAGGTAATCGTGATACATTTTTCCTGGATTAAGAGTAAGAGCACCATAGAGTGGACAACTGAGGAAAAAGGCATTCAGTCGTCCAATGAGAGAAGTTGGAGCATGAGAGGTGCTAGAAAGTCTAGCCATCCAATTATTCATATTTATTCTGATGGCCTTTGCCTCTAAAGAAATATGAGGTGCCTTTACTACATTGGCAACCGGAGCATATTCAGCAGCGAGCAGATTTTTGGGTGAGTTTGAATGTCTTGGTGCCATTGTATTTGGTAGATTGATGATAAGAAACTGAAAAATTAGGGGTTTTGATAAAGATATGATGAATTAAATATGAGAGAGATTGATGATTGGAAATTGAATGTAAAAGAAAGTAAATGAAGGAATTTGAAGAATTTTGGGAGTAAATATGTTCGAAGTAAATGCTAATGAAAGTGAAAGTGGGTATTTATATAGGAGAGAGAGTGTGGAACTCAAACGGTTAAATTTGAATTTATCAAATATAATTTTGATCGGGTTTTGAG
Source organism: Erigeron breviscapus (assembly GCA_034093135.1). Taxonomy (NCBI): domain Eukaryota; kingdom Viridiplantae; phylum Streptophyta; class Magnoliopsida; order Asterales; family Asteraceae; genus Erigeron; species Erigeron breviscapus. The sequence continues at coordinate 54,363,709 of CM067167.1, read as the reverse complement.
ATCCGCATTAAATACATCACATCACACATAAATGTGTGACGGTTTACAGCCCACAAACATTAACCAACTTGCACTTTTTGTCTTCCCAAGGTAAAAATACCATCATTAGGTTTGAAAAATTACATGCCACGTAGGATTATAAGATAAATATCTTTTCAAAGAGTTTGCATACGTGGCACGCACAATGACCAAGTATTAAAATATTATGACTGACAAACCATGACTCATTTCAGTGCACCTGGAGGTTGACTGGACACTCCAGTAAAGTACCAATGATAACCATTTGAAAGAGACTGGTAACCTCAAACATGCACTTCAACTACTAATACAAGTGAGAGGGACACATTTACAAGGAGACAGAAGTTACCTCAAACATGCACTTCAACCTATCTAATTACCAGTGAGAGGGACACATTTACAAGGAGACAGAAGTTACCTCAAACATGCACTTCAACCTATCTAATTACCAGTGAGAGGGACACATTTACAAGGAGACAGAAGTTACCTCAAACATGCACTTCAACCTATCTAATTACCAGTGAGAGGGACACATTTACAAGGAGATAGAAGTTACCTCAAACATGCACTTCAACCTATCTAATTACCAGTGAGAGGGACACATTTACAAGGAGACAGAAGTTACCTCAAACATGCACTTCAACCTATCTAATTACCAGTGAGAGGGACACATTTACAAGGAGATAGAAGTTACCTCAAACATGCACTTCAACCTATCTAATTACCAGTGAGAGGGACACATTTACAAGGAGACAGAAGTAACCTCAAACATGCACATCAAATAATACAGACAAGTGAGAGGGACACATTTACAAGGAGACAGAAGTTACCTCAAACATGCACTTCAACCTATCTAATTACCAGTGAGAGGGACACATTTACAAGGTACCAGTGATATTTTCCAGAAAATTTTGTCTAGTGAGAAAATAAATTAATAAATTCCCCCTGAAATTAAAACATTTTAAGGACAAGAAAATATATCTTTCAGTCTTCCCCCTGGAATGTTGATCCAGAAATCTATTCATGCAGAGATAGTACACAAAGGCGTTCAATATCTAAGTAGTTATAGATTTATAAATCTTTTAAATCAAGGATCCCTGATAGTACACAAAGGCGTTCAATATCTAAGTAGTTATAGATTTATAAATCTTTTAAATCAAGGATCCCTGATAGTACACAAAGGCATTCAATATCTAAGTAGTTATAGATTTATAAATCTTTTAAATCAAGGATCCCTGATAGTACACAAAGGCATTCAATATCTAAGTAGTTATAGATTTATAAATCTTTTAAATCAAGGATCCCTGATAGTACACAAAGGCATTCAATATCTAAGTAGTTATAGATTTATAAATCTTTTAAATCAAGGATCCCTGATAGTACACAAAGGCGTTCAATACTAAGGTTCCATAGATTTATAAATCTTTTAAATCAAGGATCCCTGATAGTACACAAAGGCGTTCAATATCTAAGTAGTTATAGATTTATAAATCTTTTAAATCAAGGATCCCTGATAGTACACAAAGGCGTTCAATACCAAGGTTACAGATTTATAAATCTTTTAAATCAAGGATCCCTGATAGTACACAAAGGCGTTCAATATCTAAGTAGTTATAGATTTATAAATCTTTTAAATCAAGGATCCCTGATAGTACACAAAGGCATTCAATATCTAAGTAGTTATAGATTTATAAATCTTTTAAATCAAGGATCCCTGATAGTACACAAAGGCGTTCAATATCTAAGTAGTTATAGATTTATAAATCTTTTAAATCAAGGATCCCTGATAGTACACAAAGGCATTCAATATCTAAGTAGTTATAGATTTATAAATCTTTTAAATCAAGGATCCCTGATAGTACACAAAGGCGTTCAATATCTAAGTAGTTATAGATTTATAAATCTTTTAAATCAAGGATCCCTGATAGTACACAAAGGCATTCAATATCTAAGTAGTTATAGATTTATAAATCTTTTAAATCAAGGATCCCTGATAGTACACAAAGGCGTTCAATACTAAGGTTCCATAGATTTATAAATCTTTTAAATCAAGGATCCCTGATAGTACACAAAGGCATTCAATATCTAAGTAGTTATAGATTTATAAATCTTTTAAATCAAGGATCCCTGATAGTACACAAAGGCGTTCAATACTAAGGTTCCATAGATTTATAAATCTTTAAATCAAGGATCCCTGATAGTACACAAAGGCGTTCAATATCTAAGTAGTTATAGATTTATAAATCTTTTAAATCAAGGATCCCTGATAGTACACAAAGGCGTTCAATACCAAGGTTACAGATTTATAAATCTTTTAAATCAAGGATCCCTGATAGTACACAAAGGCGTTCAATATCTAAGTAGTTATAGATTTATAAATCTTTTAAATCAAGGATCCCTGATAGTACACAAAGGCATTCAATATCTAAGTAGTTATAGATTTATAAATCTTTTAAATCAAGGATCCCTGATAGTACACAAAGGCGTTCAATATCTAAGTAGTTATAGATTTATAAATCTTTTAAATCAAGGATCCCTGATAGTACACAAAGGCATTCAATATCTAAGTAGTTATAGATTTATAAATCTTTTAAATCAAGGATCCCTGATAGTACACAAAGGCGTTCAATACCAAGGTTCCAGATTTATAAATCTTTTAAATCAAGGATCCCTAGTGGTTGTCTGACATAAACTTCTTCTTCAAGTTTTCCATTCAAAAATGAACTTTTAATGTCCATCTGGTAGACCTTGAATTGATGATGAGCAGCAAATGCTAAGAATATTCTGATCGCTTCAAGTCTAGCCACTGGAGCAAATGATTCATCAAAATCGATATCTGACTGGCAGTACCCTTGTGCTACCAGTCTGGCCTTGTTTCTGATGACATGGCCATCTTCATCTATCTTATTCCTGAAGACCCATCTCGTTCCAATTGGTTCTTTCTTTCCAACTGGGAAAGGAACCAGGTACCAAACCTTGTTCCTTTCAAACTGGTGAAGCTCTTCTTGCATAGCTATCACCCAGCTTGGATCTTCCATAGCCTCGTCAATCTTCTTTGGTTCTATCAGTGATAAGAAACTGACATATAAGCATTGATTACTGGAGGCTCTTCTAGTCAGAACCCCTCTACTGGAGTCACCTATGATCTGATCGATAGGATGAGCTTTTGTCCATCTAGAGTATTGACCAGGATTGTTACTGACAACAATATCAGTGCAAGAGTTCACTTGAGTCTCCTCACTACTACACACTATCGGGCAGTGGACCCGTTCGTATGCAATATAGTTAAGAGGTAAGTCCGTGTTCATTCTCGGGGATTGGTTTGAACTAGTTGTTTAATAAAATGGTTTGGAAAACAGGGGGTTGCTTCGAGTCTCACTTTGACAATTAAATTAAAATAAATTTAAAAGACAAAACGCATAAAAGTAAAGAAAAGCTTCAGACAATATTAATAAAGATCATCCACCTTGAATTCGCTAGACTTCAAACATGATTGCATTCAATTAAGACCAAATTCATTGAGTTGAAAAGATAATCGTAAAAGGATTAAGTTGCTCACGTGGTACCACCAACCGTGAGCAAATTACCCAATCACCTAGGTTGCTAGTTTAATTACCCAAGCCGGTACCACCAATGCCTAGACAACCTTACCAACAATTAGTTTGCTTGACTATCGAATTAACAATTGTGCCTATGTGAAGATAACGTGGTACCACCAACCGTTATAAAACACGTTGACAAAATGACTCCTTTTATTAAAATGATATTCACTATCATACCATGAACTAGTGATAATTGCTCATAGACAAACAACCATTTGAAAATCACATATGCATCCAACTAGTACCACTAACGAAGAACACACATGCCACCAATATCATAAGAATATATAAAAAGGAACTAAATCATCAAGATCTCGACACAACGATAATTGAAATCAACTCTTTGGATTAAAACATATAGCAATCACATCATTCGTCTAGTTTCCTCAAGGTGGATGATTGAATGTTTAGCCACTCATGATTAATTTAAAATAACAATCAAAATAAAAGAAGAACATGATGTACCAATCGTTCTTGAAATTGAAATTGCAAGACAATAAAATAGATACGATCTAAGTGGGTGCCCGTGAATCTTCAATGAATCGGACGAAGAAATCTACCCTTGATCCTTGAAGGAATCCCTTGGATAGCAGCTCTTAGAAAGAATTTGGATAAATTGGGAATTAGGTTTTTGTTTTCTATTTATACCCCTTGGAAATCTGATGCAAACATCGGCCAAAAGCCCTTCAGCCCCGTCGTCCCACTGCGGCGCAGTGGGCGAGTGATGCCCCCACTGCGGCGCAGTGGATATTAACTGATCTAGGTGCTCATTTTCCACCTTGTCTGACTGCGGCGCAGTGGGCTGGTCACCCCCACTGCGGCGCAGTGGATATTAACTGATCTAGGTGCTCATTTCCCCTTGTCTGACTGCGGCGCAGTGGATATTAACTGATCTAGGTGCTCATTTTCCACCTTGTCTGACTGCGGCGCAGTGGGCGAGTGATGCCCCCACTGCGGCGCAGTGGATATTAACTGATCTAGGTGCTCATTTTCCACCTTGTCTGACTGCGGCGCAGTGGGCCTTGGTCACCCCCACTGCGGCGCAGTCTAAAACTGCTGACCGAGTTCTCACTTTTCCACTAGCCGACTGCGGTGCAGTGGGCTGGTGATGCTCCCACTGCGGCGCAGTCCAATCCTGCTGATCCGAAGACAACCTTTTCACTATGAACTTGCTGAAATTTTCTATCTTCCAACTTTAAACAACTCTCGAACTCACAAATCAACTTCTTGGCCTCAGAAATCATCCGAAATTGCACCAAATGGACACGTAACCTGTTTAGAGCCTGAAAACACTAACAAACAACATAAACGCGCCAAATGCACACAAAATCGACTTAAAACACTTAATAAAATGGCCAATAATGATGTGGGCGATATGTATAAATTGGTCACATCAAATCCCCCCACACTTGAGCATTGCTTGTCCTCAAGCAAATCCGGAATTAAAGTAAAATATTCCTTGGCAATGAAGCTATAGAAACAAATTACGAGTATCAAAAAGAAACCACACCAAGCATGTCAATGACAAAAAGTTGGGTGAAGCAGTTTTAATCTTAAATGAAAACCCGAAATGTTTGACAATATCTGAACAGTCCACAAGCCTCAATAACACGACTAAGCAAAAGTGAAACAAATGAGCCTATCAAAATCATCCTACTCCAACGAACTTACTATTGGGGTTGAATATATATATGAATAACCACTCATTGCTCGGTCGTGATGCATATCTTACCATAGGCTTGAACAAGGATCATAGCTCCACCGACGTGGCGTAAGCACCAAGTACATCATCAAAATAGGCATTTAGGACGGTTGTATAGTTAGGCTAAGGTATATATAATGGATATTTACAATGGAGTATGGGAGTGTAGGTTAGAAATGACAGGAAACAATCAAAAGTATAGGGTATGTATGAAATATGTACAAAATAGTCTAATCAAAACCCGTACCATTGATTGCCAACAAACTACCAACCCCTAAGATGTTATCCGCTAAGACACCTCAAAAATACCAAGCAAAACCCGACACCAATGTGGTGTATCAACTTCAAACAACTTAAATTCAACCAAGTCTTCCATTCTTAATGATACAACAAAACTTTAGACATCTAAAAATGAGAAGTACCCACTAGTAGCCCAAGTTTTTTTTTTTTTTTTTTTTTAATTGAAATACTTTTACTCTACTAGTAGGCACCCTCTTACAATGATGAACATGTCTATAACACTTACTTCCTTTGAACAATCCAAGATAATCCTCAATAACTTGACCAATTGACGTATTCTCATAGACAAGAATATTCCACTAGACAATCCACTGAAGCTCTCCGAAACCATCCAAACAAACCAATGACAATCAATGGCCCCCAGATTAGACTATCGGTATAGTAAGGTATAATTAGGTAAAGTTTACATATATAAGTGGATATATACAAAGGAAAAGGCTAAGTTAAAAAGGATGTATAAGTGTACTTTGCACTAAGGATGAGTGCAACAAAGGTTTACAAAGGAAGGAAAGAAAGTGTATGTATAGTAAAGGTTAAATTATACCAAAGCTAAGGTGCAAAGAAAGAAAGAAAATACGGGTCAAACCTAATATGCCAATTCGTCATCTAATGTACTTATATCACAAAAGTGATCTCACTGCGGTCTCGTAACGATCACCAGGCCAAGTTCTAGCTCAACACATCACCGGCACACTCATATCAAAGAAATGAACCCGGAAATGGAATAAATAAACCTCAAATTCGCACATCTTAGTTCAGAGTTCGAAATGGAACCCTTACTCCCGAATAAATCCAAGAGCCTAAGAGAGGGACGAATTACAAGGCAATCAAACCAAAACCGTAAACACCTAGCACATCTATAAATGAATGATGAATCTCACAACTTTAGGTGTTTGGGAAATTTGAGTATGCAAGTAATGTTATCAATCCACAAGGATCAGCCCAATAACCGTTCAGAACACATTTCGCCGATTAAAATTGTGCCAAGGAAAAATTTTGTAGTAAAATTGCTCATTAAGTTGTTATGAATTAAGTGACAAAAGCAATTTACCACAAGGACAAGCTCAACACAAGTTTCAAATCATATCATCTTCCGTCATCTTACCAAATCGAAACAACCAATCTCAAACATGCACATCATAAGTTCAGAGTTCAAGATAGAACCCTTACTCTTGGATAAAACCCAAAAGCCTACGAGAGGGACACATCCACAAGAACGGCTAAATCTCAATGGCAAAACAACAAAAGAGATATATCCGGTTTCTTAAACCTATTTGCCACCCCCACACTTAAGATGGACAATGCCCTCAATGTCCATATTCGGTCAAAACAAAGGTAAATAGGGGTAAACAAGATAGACATAAAGAATGAGAACACATACCGGATTAAGGACACACTCCGTTTCAAAACAAGTAAGTCGACCCCGCGTCACAAATGGCGCTTCCTAAAAAGGAAGAACACTTTGCTTGACGGGAGAAACAAACTAGCCCCAAAACGAAAGGTGCGAGAGCTGTGTGTGAAACAATGTCAGTAAAGATGCCAATCAAAAATATTGCGCTGAACTTACTGCCAGCATATGCATATGACATCATAGTGAGCTACTAACACGATCACACAATCAAACAAATCCAACGGGTTCTCCCCTACACTTGGGTTCCACTAGGTATTGCCATCAAACGGATAGAACCTGCCCAACTTCAAATAACAAACACAACCAAATATCCATACAAAAATTCAAACTAATCTAAAGTCTTATGAGAAAATTAAAGGAACAAAAGAAAAGAAAAGAGTACAAATGTTTCATCACCCCGTAGGGTGGATACCAGACAAAGATAAGAAAAATACAGTCATCAGAATACCAACAATATCAATCACCAAATGATTCCATCCCACGGTACCGGATGGGAATCATCTCCACTCACTGCTGTTGTCCATGATAACCATATGGAAGACCGGGTGGACCAAAAAGGTCAGTAATCCAATTGTGCTCCTCTTCTTGACCTGAACCTGAGCCTCCAGCATCTTCTCCAGACTGTCCACCGCCTAAACCCGAACTCGAACCTGCAACAAAACCAGGAACAAAGGAAGATGAACCACCGGCAAAACCTCCGGATCCACCAGCATCATGTCCACCCTGAAAAACCCCAAACTGTACTGGACCACGAGGAGAACCTCCTAAATCATGGGGTCGTGGTGACATGTTCCCCGGAATAGTCGTTCTGAGAGAAAAAAGGCTGACCCCCCTGACGATAATCAGGGACATAAATAGGCGGTGGAGAGAATGGAGGAATCGGGTCAGGTCGAACAAACTCCCGGCCATGATACTGAGCATCCCACATAGGCTAATAATAATCAAGGCTATAGTTTGTGTGGGCTGTGATCCAGGTCGAACAAACTCCCGGCCATGATACTGAGCATCCCACATAGGCTAATAATAATCAAGGCTATAGTTAGTGTGGGCCTGCTGTGATCCAATCCAGGTCGAACAAACTCCCGGCCATGATACTGAGCATCCCACATAGGCTAATAATAATCAAGGCTATAGTTAGTGTGGGCCTGCTGTGATCCAATCCAGGTCGAACAAACTCCCGGCCATGATACTGAGCATCCCACATAGGCTAATAATAATCAAGGCTATAGTTAGTGTGGGCCTGCTGTGATCCAATCCAGGTCGAACAAACTCCCGGCCATGATACTGAGCATCCCACATAGGCTAATAATAATCAAGGCTATAGTTAGTGTGGGCCTGCTGTGATCCAATCCAGGTCGAACAAACTCCCGGCCATGATACTGAGCATCCCACATAGGCTAATAATAATCAAGGCTATAGTTAGTGTGGGCCTGCTGTGATCCAATCCAGGTCGAACAAACTCCCGGCCATGATACTGAGCATCCCACATAGGCTAATAATAATCAAGGCTATAGTTAGTGTGGGCCTGCTGTGATCCAATCCAGGTCGAACAAACTCCCGGCCATGATACTGAGCATCCCACATAGGCTAATAATAATCAAGGCTATAGTTAGTGTGGGCCTGCTGTGATCCAATCCAGGTCGAACAAACTCCCGGCCATGATACTGAGCATCCCACATAGGCTAATAATAATCAAGGCTATAGTTAGTGTGGGCCTGCTGATGATCCAATCCAGGTGATGTCCTGATCCATCCTCCGCTGGTAGTCATCAAAAGCCCGGCGGCTAGCCTGCTGATCATCATATATATTCTGAACAGTCTGTCCCAAAAGCGTAAGATCAAAGGAGCTCGGGACAGCGATGCTACGACCACGCATCCTAGGTGGCTCCTGGGAAGCATCACCCATCTCTACATCAGCAGCCTCCAAGTCTGGAGGTGGTTCCTCAACAACACCAGTGTCATCCAACAATCTAGCAGGCTGGCTCCCCTGCTTCTTCTTCACTATCTTCCCCCGAATCAACTCTTTAACATGGAAATCCTCCTGATTAACTTGTAGAGACAGATGGGTCTGGCACTCCTCAGAATCAAATACACCCATCCTCTTGTAAATCCGAGTGATGAAATGTCCCAAAACCAACTCTGAGTCAGAATGATTACACATGCGATCAATCACAACCATCGGGGCCAATGCAAACTTCCTAGGAGCCCCCTTTGAAAACAGCTTTAGCAACCACAAATCAGTCTGGTATGCCTTGTCCCAATGAGTAGACCTCTGGACCAAAAACGTAACTATCATCCTGTAAAGCAACCGAAGCTTAACACTGTGGATCTTAGACACACTAACCGTCCCACCAGAAGGCCAAGCCTCTCCTCCAGAAATCCGACCCCAATACTGTGGAATGGACTCACCATCACCCAAATCACCTTTGACATAAAAACCCTGTCTCAAAAGTTGCCTGAAGTCCTGGTTATCCAACTCTTGCCTAGAATACATACCAGCATAAAACCCAAACTCAGCTATAGACAGCTTCCTCTGCTGTCCCTCACAGTAAAACAAAACAACCCTTTCTTCAAAAATATCCTTGATCTTATTCAATTCCTTAGTCAATTTCAAACTAGAATAAAACTCAAGGCATAACTCACGATAGACAGGTTCCCTATTAAGAAAAATCTGTTGCCACATATCACTATTAACTGTCCTATCACCAACCCTCGCTTCTATACTAAACCACCTTCCAATATCACCCTGAACCCCAAAAAACCGAGCATCAGATTGAGCAAGATACCTGGGTGGGCAAACAACTTGCTTATGAAGCGTGTAAATCTTGTTCAAATAATTGTTCTTGTGGGGTTGCCTAGCCCCATCAAACTCTAACCATGCATGCTTCTCGTTCAATTCACCCGCCAATAATTAAGAGGAGGTACCGCTGGTTCTCTCCTAGCCGTCTTAGCGGGGACATCGGCAGTCCCGCTAGATTGTCCCACCTCCGCTCGCTTCCTCTTATCAGTAGTAGCAGTCTGCAATCACAAACATTAAAGCAAACACACACGTTAAATGTGGAATGCAAAACTTGAAACCTCATTCAACATCAAACTCAACTGCGGGTCAGAAGATTCCCACTGCGGCGCAGTGGGACTGGCTGGTCCTCACTGCGGCGCAGTGAGGCAAGTAACACGTGCAGGTCAGGTGCGGCCACTGCGGCGCAGTGGCCAACACACAACACCACTGCGGCGCAGTGGCCAACACACAACACCACTGCGGCGCAGTGGGCTAAGAAATCTGGGTAGGTTCTTGTTTTCATTACGACAGGCAGCCAAAAATTAGGGGCAATTAATCATTCCATCAGCAACAACAAGCAATAATCACCACATAATCAAACATTACTTCCCCCCCACACTTATTCATCCATAAATCCCCAAATTTTTCAAAACCCTAACTTCAATTTTAAAGTCAAATTCGGAAGAACAAGTGTTTGAATTGAGAAATTAACCACCCCATTAGCATCAATAGCCCTAAAACAACAAAACCCACGAATTAATTCAGAATTGAAAACCCTAGAAATTAAAAATAAAAAATTAAGTAAAATAAAGAAAATAATCAAGAAAACTTACTCCTCTTCCCATGATGATGATAGATAGATGATAATCTAGGAGAAAAAAGGAAGAAAATGCAAGATTGATGTGAATTTATGGGTAAATTCGGGTGCTTGGGGGGTTTTGTGAAGCTTTTTCGGTTTCAAGAGACAAGAGAGAAAGAAGATAAGAATTTTGAGGTGAAAAAGAATTAAATCCTCCCTTGACTAACTTATTACCCCGCTCCCCTGATTGACCAGTCAACGTGCCCACTGCGGCGCAGTGGGCTTCGGCCTCCCCCACTGCTGCGCAGTGGGGCTATTTTGCTCCCGATGGACAGAACATTTTGGCTGCGGCGCAGTGGGGATTCACTGTTCCGAATTCCCTCATTTTGCCTTAGAAAAATTTTTTGTATGACAAACTAAAAACAACTTACCTCAATCCGCTTCACACCAAATCTGCACCTGCACTTTCTTGACAATTCAAAATCAAATCTAACTAATAAAAAGAAAATAAAATGCGATAAAATAACACGGGTTGCCTCCCGAGAAGCGCTTAAGTTATTAACGAGTCTTTAGCTAGACTCGACCAACTTTCAAGTTTCCAATTCAAAAATGGGGATCTCCTCGATTATCCCCTCAACTTGCTCTTCTTCCAAATACAACTTAAGCCTATGACCATTGACAATGAATGACCCGTCACCATTACGCTTAAACAACTCTACATAACCCGACGGATACACATGCTTAATCACAAACGGCCCAATCCATCTAGAAGTGAGTTTAGGTTGCTTAATCTTAAATTTAGACAAGAATAACAAAACCTTAGCTCCAACCTTAAACTCATTCCTACGGATCCTCTTATCATGCCAAACTTTGGTCCTTTCCTTGTAAAGACTAGAATTTTCATAAGCACCTAGCCTAAGCTAATCAAGCTCATGAAGTTGCAACATTCTAAGTTCACTAGCTTTCATCATATCCAAATTCAGATTCCTCAACGCCCAATACGCCTTATGCTCTATCTCAATAGGAAGATGGCAAGTTTTGCCATAGAGCAACCGGTATGGCGTGGTGCCAATCAGCGTCTTAAAAGCCGTCCTAAACGCCCACAAGGCGTCATCCAACTTCTTCGACCAAACCTTGGGGTTATCTCTAACAGTTTTCTCTAAAATCCTTTTCAAAGCCCTATTGGTGTTTTCTACTTGTCCACTAGTTTGTGGATGATAAGAAGTAGAAAAATAATGCACAACACCATACCTCTTCATGACCTTAGCTGCAAAATGGGTTCCTCGGTCACTAATCAAATCTCTAGGGCAACCAAATCGACAGAATAATTGTTTCAAGAAATCAATGACTACCCTCGCGTCATTTGTGGGCAAAGCCTTGGCTTCGGCCCATTTAGACACGTAGTCAACGGCGACAAGAATATATTAAAACTTATTAGACGGTGGGAATGGTCCCATGAAGTCTATACCCCAAATATCAAATACCTCGCATACCTGAATGCTTTGTTGAGGCATCTCATCCCGCTTAGTAATGCTCCCTTGTCTTTGACAAATGTCACAAGTCTCTACCAAAGTCTGGGCCTCCTTGAAAATTGTAGGCCAATAGAAACCTGCATCAAAAACTTTCTTACCAGTAACTGAAGGACCGTAATGACCTCCAGTTGGACCATAGTGACAAGCATCAAGAATCTCCCTCGTCTCAGCACCAGCTACACATCTCCTTACCATACCATCTACACAAACACGAAACAAGTATGGACTATCCCAAAAATAGTGCTTAGCATCCGATATGAGCTTCTTCTTTTGCTGGGACGTGAAATCATTCGGTATCTCACCTGCAACCAAATAATTAGCAATATCTGCAAACCAAGGAGCATCATCAGAGTTAGAATAAACATTAAAGACTCATCGGGGAAGTGATCATTAATCTCCCCATCTCGAAGTTCCTCCCGGTGAGGATCTTCCAAACGACTCAAATGGTCGGCCGCCAAGTTTTCAACACCTTTCTTATCCTTAATCTCTATATCAAACTCTTGTAACAACAAAATCCATCGGATAAGCCTAGGTTTAGCATCTTGCTTCGAGAACAAGTACTTAAGGGCTGAATGGTCGGTGAAAACAATGGTCTTACTCAACACCAAATAAGATCTAAACTTATCAAAGGCAAAGACCACGGCAAGCAACTCCTTCTCAGTAGTGGTGTAATTATGCTGAGCGGGGTTCAAGGTCTTACTAGCAAAGTAAATTGGCTTGAAATGCTTATCAACCCTTTGCCCAAGCACGACTCCCACAGCATAGTCACTTGCATCACACATCAATTCAAATGGCAATTCCCAATCCGGTCCAACCATGATAGGAGAATTAGTCAACTTCTCCTTTAAAACCTGAAATGCACTCAAACAAGCATCATCAAACACAAAAGGGACGTCCTTCTCCAACAAGTGGGTCATAGGACGAGTAATCTTAGAAAAATCCTTAATAAAACGTCGGTAAAAACCGGCATGTCCAAGAAAACTCCTTACCCCTTTCACATTGGAAGGCGGGGGTAATTTGGCTATAACATCTATCTTAGCCCTATCAACTTCAATCCCGGCCTTAGACACTTTATGCTCTAAAACAATTCCCTCGGTCACCATAAAATGGCACTTTTCCCAATTCAAAACAAGGTGTGCCCTCTCACACCGTTCTAACATCCTTTCCAAATTATGCAAGCAAGTATGAAAAGAGTCCCCAAAAACAGAAAAATCATCCATGAAAACTTCCATGGAAGTTTCAAGCATGTCCTAGAAAATAGCAATCATGCACCTTTGAAAGGTGCCTGGGGCATTACACAAACCAAACGGCATTCGCCTATAAGCAAACGTGCCAAATGGACAAGTAAACGTGGTTTTCTCTTGATCCTTTGGATCAATGGGTATTTGAAAGTACCCGGAAAACCCATCTAAGAAACAAAAATATTCATTACCTGCAAGACGTTCCAACATTTGATCAATGAAAGGAAGTGGAAAGTGATCCTTACGGGTGGCATCATTAAGCTTACGGTAATCTATACAAACCCGCCAACCCGTAATAGTCCTAGTGGCCAAGAGTTCCTTATTCTCATTCTCAATAACTGTCATGCCCTCCTTTTTGGGCACACAATGAACAAGACTAACCCAAGGACTATCAGCAATAGGAAAAATGATCCCAGCATCTAACAACTTAATGACCTCTTTCTTAACAACTTCTTTCATGTTTGGATTAAGCCTCCTTTGTCTCTGGACAACGGGCTTAACATCATCAACAAAATCTATTTTATGCTGGCAAAAGTTAGGACAAATACCTGGAATATCGGTGGTCTTCCAAGCAAAAGCCCGCTTATGGGCTCGAAGCACAGACAAAAGACAATCCTTCTCGTCACTCGAGAGTGAGGACGAGATAACCACGGGTAAAGAAGATTCACCTGACAAATAAGCATACTCCAAATGGGAAGGTAATGGCTTAAGCTCCAAATCAGTGGGTGGTACATCAACAGAATTCGGTACCCTCGAACTTCCATCAGCAACAACCTTCTCAAAACTCTCATCCTCGGGAGGTGTCTCATCCAAGCTAAGCGCCATAACCTCTGCAAACAAATCATCATCAGATATATCTCCCGATCCTAAATTAGCAATCTCCTCATCTCCAGTGTCGATCTCCATTAGTTCCTGAAACTCTCGGTCTAAAGCATCATCAATAACGTCAATCCTGAAACAAGACTCATCATTAGAATATGAATGCTTGATAGACTTTTCAACATTAAACACAATTCTATCTGTACCCACACCCAAAGAAATTTCCTTATCCTTCACACGGATGATAGAATCCGCGGTATTAAGGAATGGTCGTCCAAGAATAAGGGGTACCTTCGTATCTTCCTCCATCTCGAGGATAACGAAGTCAACTAGAAACACAATATGGCCTACCCGGACAGTCATGTTTTCAGCAATCCCAATGGGATACTGAAAAGAATGGTCAGCTAATCTAATACTCATGCGGGTAGGTCTCAAAACTCCTAGAGCCAACTTACTCCAAAACGAGTAAGGCATCAAATTAATGCTAGCACCTAAATCAGCAAGTGCCTTACAAGTAAGAGTACGAATAGAACAAGTAATAAGGAAACTCCCTGGATCTTCAAGCTTAGGTGGGATGCAGTTCTGCAAGATAGCAGAACACTCGGTATTAAGATAAGTAGCTTTCACCTCATCCATCTTTCCTTTGTCAGTCACAAGCTCCTTAATGAACTTGGCATAATGGGGCATCCCCTGAATAAGATCAACTAAAGGCACATTAATGTGAACATTTGTAATCATCTCCACAAACTTGTTATATTGCTCCTTCAGCTTTGCCTTTTTGAACCTCTATGGAAATGGTATCTTTGGCTTGTATGGTTTAACCTCTGGAACCACATCCGGTTTTGGTGGAGTGACCGGAGTCTTCACGGTTGAATCTTCCTCCATTTCAATCTCTTCATCAACCTCATCATCATCACTTCCTTTATCCTGCACATCTAAAACAACAACATTAGGCATAGGAGGTGAGTCATAAGACCTACCAGTACGAGTGGTGATGGCTTTGGCTTTGCTCATTGCGGACTGGAGGTGGAGTGTATTTCTGTCCCTGATTCTATCCAAGACTAAACTGAGGTCTAGGATTCTGCTGTGTGTTGCTAGGAAGAGTCCCCGTGGGCCTAGCAAGAGCGGCCATCCTACTTTCGAGATCCTGAAATTAACTCCCTGGTTTTTCATGTTGATCTCCACCTTCCCACTTAACTGATCCAACCTCTCACTCAAAGTCTTAGTATCTTCCCTGATCATTTGAATGCTAGTATTTGTTTCAACCTGATTACTAGCCAACTGCTTCATCATCTCTCTCAACTCGGCATTAGGATCGGCATTAGAAGAAGAAGAACCTGATCCTTGCCCTTGCTGAGTCTGCTGTTGTGGCTGATTCTGATAATTATCTCTTTGCCACCTATTACCTGAAAAACGAGAATTATTAGACTGAAAAGAAGAGTTATAAGAAGTATTACCTGAAGGCCGGTTCTGGAAACCGGTGTTGCGGTAGAAATTCTTGGGGTTGATTTTGAACATAACTCACATCTTCGGGTGCCCGATTTGGACACTCATCAGAATAGTGCATATCACCACAATGATCACACCCATCGTCTACTACCTTAACATCCCTCTCAATTGCTCCAAACCTATTCTCTTGAGTAGCAAACCCCTTTTCTATGCGCTCAGATAGCGCCCTAATCTCTCCAATAACCCCTGGGTCATTGCTAGCTTCAACCTTAGCAACTCTCCCTTGGTTAGTACCTCTCTTCATCTTTCTCTCATTCTTCAAAAACCTTTCATCATCCAAAGTTGAGCTATCTTCGCCATGTCTTCCAAGATTTGATAACCTTCATTGGGTGTAATGTTATTGAAACTACCCCCGAAAGCATATCCCAATTCTCGTTTAGACTTTTTATCTAACCCATTAAAGAAAAGCTCCACATATTTTTCCCTAGTCAAATCGTGACCTGGACAATTTCTCAACATTTCCTTGAAATGAATCCAAGCCTCAACAACATCTTCTCCATCATCTTGTTCAAAAGATCTAATCATGTTCTCCAACCTTCTTTGAGTTCTAAGTGAATAAAACTCACCAATGAAAGCCTCCTTGAGTTGGTTCCAAGTAGTAATAGAATTTTCTGGAAGATCATTGAACCAATCAAGTGCTTCTCCGGTGATTGACATGGGAAATGTCTCAAGTTTCACGGCATTCATTTGGTTTTGCCCATATTGATATAGCCGAGCCAACTTTTCAAACCTATCCAAGTGTTGGTAAGGATCCCATTTCCGTTTCTCATCAAATTGATGCTCTTCTATGCTCTTTAGATGGTTTCCTTTCAAAGCAAAAGTGTGATCAATGGTTGGAGGTCTAATGGCGGAACCACGGCCAGTTGGGATCGTACGGACCCTCTCGCCATAGCAAGTGTCATTTGGACCCCTTGGTTGTTCGTCCCCCATTTCCTCTTGCTTTACTTCTAAATTGAAAAACTCGTCTAAAAAGAACCCTTCCTCGTCCGAATCAGGAGTGGGTTTAGCTATAGGTGAAAATGGTGTCGGTATTGGTGTTGTGGGTTCAGTGAAGTTAAACCTACGCCCTCTTGGTCTTCTCGGAGTAGACAAAGGACTATTCAAAGGGAGACCCGAAGAACGCAAGTTCATCAACTAAAGAAATATGCCTGCAAACACACAACTAACACAAACACGTAAAATGCACCTGTGATAAGAAAAGAAAACTAAACTAATAAACAAGTAACTTCCTCACGCGTGAGAAAGGATCAAACCACTAAATTAACAACTAAATCGGCACACACTCCCCAGCAGCGGCGCCAAAAACTTGATGTGCTAAATCGAGGTTAAAAATTATAAACTAGAAATACCTAGAAACTCACTACTACGCACTATCGGGCAGTGGACCCGTTCGTATGCAATATATATAGTTAAGAGGTAAGTCCGTGTTCGTTCTCGGGGATTGGTTTGAACTAGTTGTTTAATAAAATGGTTTGGAAAACAGGGGGTTGCTTCGAGTCTCACTTTGACAATTAAATTAAAATAAATTTAAAAGACAAAACGCATAAAAGTAAAGAAAAGCTTCAGACAATATTAATAAAGATCATCCACCTTGAATTCGCTAGACTTCAAACATGATTGCATTCAATTAAGACCAATTTCATTGAGTTGAAAAGATAATCGTAAAAGGATTAAGGTACTCACGTGGTACCACCAACCGTGAGCAAATTACCCAATCACCTAAGTTGCTAGTTTAATTACCCAAGCCGGTACCACCAATGCCTAGACAACCTTACCAACAATTAGTTTGCTTGACTATCGATATAACAATTGTGCCTATGTGAAGATAATATGGTACCACCAACCGTTATAAAACACGTTGACAAAATGACTCTTTTATTAAAATGATATTCACTATCATACCATGAACTAGTGATAATTGCTCATAGACAAACAACCATTTGAAAATCACATATGCATCCAACTAGTACCACTAACGAAGAACACACATGCCACCAATATCATAATAATATATAAAAAAGAATTAAATCATCAAGATCTCGACACAACGATAATTGAAATCAACTCTTTGGATTAAAACATATAGCAATCACATCATTCGTCTAGTTTCCTCAAGGTGGATGATTGAATGTTTAGCCACTCATGATTAATTTAAAATAACAATCAAAATAAAAGAAGAACATGATGTATCAATCGTTCTTGAAATTGAAATTGCAAGACAATAAAATAGATACGATCTAAGTGGGTGCCCGTGAATCTTCAATGAATCGGACGAAGAAATCTACCCTTGATCCTTGAAGGAATCCCTTGGAGAGCAGCTCTTAGAAAGAATTTGGATAAATTGGGAATTAGGTTTTTGTTTTCTATTTATACCCTTTGGAAATCTGATGCAAACATCGGCCAAAAGCCCTTCAGCCCCGTCGTCCCACTGCGGCGCAGTGGGCGAGTGATGCCCCCACTACGGCGCAGTGGATATTAACTGATCTAGGTGCTCGTTTTCCACCTTGTCTGACTACGGCGCAGTGGGCCTTGGTCACCCCCACTGCGGCGCAGTCTAAAACTGCTGACCGAGTTCTCACTTTTCCACTAGCCAACTGCGGCGCAGTGGGCTGGTGATGCTCCCAATGCGGCGTAGTCCAATCCTGCTGATCCGAAGACAACCTTTTTACTATGAACTTGCTGAAATTTTCTATCTTCTCAACTTTAAACAACTCTCGAACTCACAAATCAACTTCTTGGCCTCAGAAATCATCCGAAATTGCACCAAATGGACACGTAACCTGTTTAGAGCCTGAAAACACTAACAAACAACATAAACGCACCAAATGCACACAAAATCGACTTAAAACACTTAATAAAATGGCCAATAATGATGTGGGCGATATGTATAAATTGGTCACATCAGTTGGCTTTTTATTGATAGCAGCATTTGATTCATCAAATGTGACATGTATTGACTCATGGACCTTCTCCAGTCTTTTGTTATAGACTCTGAAGGCCTTGCGAATGGCTGAATAACCTAAGAAATATCCTTCATCAGCTTTGGCATCAAATTTGCCTAACTGACTGGAGTCGTTCAGGATGTAAACTGGACATCCAAAAAAGTGAAAATAACCAATATTTGGTTTTCTATTTCTTAAGACTTCATAGGCTGTCTTTTTGTGTCTTTTGATGTACACAGACCGGTTCTGGGTGTGACAAGCAGTAGCAATTGCTTCAGCCCAGAAACTGGTAGACAGACCAGATTCAGGCAAGCATACTCCTGGCAGCTTCTATCAGCGTTCGATTCTTCCTTTCCACCACTCCATTCTGTTCTGGAGAGCGGGCTGATGAGAAATTCTGGGAGATGCCAGTGTTAGTACAGAATGACTCCAGAGTTGCATTCTGGAATTCTGCTCCATTGTCACTTCTTAACTGACACACCTTTCGATTGTACTTGAGCTCAATTTGCTTGATAAGACTGATGATTTCAGCAGCAGCTTCATTTTTAGACCTGAGAAAGATAACCCAGCAATATCTGGAGAATTCATCAACTATTACCAGAGTATATCTTTTACCAGCACGAGTCTGAACATTCACTGGACCGAAGAGGTCCATATGAAGCATATGAAGTGGTTCAGATATGCTAAAATTCTGCCTGGTCTTGAAACTGGTACGTTTCTGCTTACCCATCTCACATCTTGGACATGGCCTTTCCTTTTTGAAGGAAACTGAAGGTATCCCATCTGCCAGTTGTTTTCTAGACAACTTATTAAAATTTTTGAAATTTAAATGGGATAACCTTTTGTGCCATAACCAGTTTGTGTCTTCGTCAGCTTGAGTATATAAACACTGCTCTGAAGGAGAGCTTTCCATATCCATCACATACACATTCCCTCTTATGGGAGCAATCAATACTACCTTCCAGTCCTTGTTGAATACAATGCCCTGAGCAATATTGAATAGAACTTGATAGCCATCATCACACAGTTGACTAACACTGATCAGGTTATATTTCAAACCATTCACAAATGCAACTCGTCTGAATTTGACTTGTCCATTGTTCAGAACACCATACCCCTCAGTTTTTCCACAACCATCATTTCCAAAAGTAATGGAGGGTCCATTAGAAATTATGAACTCCTCCAGCAGGGTTACATCCGGTCATTGTCCTGCCAGCTGCACTGTCAAGATACCAGATATACTTCTTTCGATCGCCCTGCACATCTACCAGATATATCAGTTAGATTTGGGAACCCATCGACTGATGGGTTCACTGGACCCTCCCTTATAGGTCCCTGGAGGTATTTGGTTGAGTTCACTTTCTTCAACAGTAGTCTTAGTTGAAAAGACCACTGGGGTTGATAGTTTTGAAACCTTTTTCTTTTTCTCAACTGGAGAAATATATTTATCTTTCTTTGAAAAAGGTTTGGTATTTTGTCTAGGGCCAGATGAAGTACCCTCAAAGTATTTTAATCTTGCATTAAAACTTTGAAATTGACGAGTCAGTAATTGAAACTGGCTCTCTAACCTTAACAAAATACATTCATCAGATGACACCTGAGCCTTTCCAGTTGACTGGACTCGAGGCTTAGGTAAGGGAACTGGTCTTCTTCTTTTGAACCTGGGGTTCTTTAGAAGCAGTCTGAGGCAAAGGTTTATTCCGATTGACCTTTTTAACTAGAGCAGTCATCTGGAATGCTCCAGTCTTAACCTCTGGGGATTGAACTGGGAAAATATTGGCCTTAGGAGTTACAGGCTCATCATAAATGGTAATGGGCCTGAATCCCTCTGGTAACCGATCAATTACTGGTATTAATGATGCAACATGAGTATTTCCATCTAAATAAGCACGTTTTTGAGTGAAATTGATTTACTCCAGCATCATATGGCTTTCTGGTTTCAAGCCATGATTTAATAACCAGTTTTTCTTTTTCTAAAATGACTTCAAGATCTTGTTTTTCTTGAATCAGTTGTTCAGTTACCAGAACCTGGGCTTGAAATGCCAGTTCAATATCTTGAAGTTCCTTTAATTTTGATTTTAAAAATGTAATTTCAGAAAAATCTGTTTCTAGACCATTTACACAGTCAGATCTAACAGTTTCAACAAAGATTAAATCAGAATTAAGAGCTTCAGCAATGTCCAATTTAAGTTCAGTGTCAGTTTCCACATCATAATCACTGACCTTTTTGATAACAATGTCCACCCATCTTCCAGATGTGACATCTTCCTTCA
>CM067167.1:54268012-54341783 GCA_034093135.1 Erigeron breviscapus | reverse complement strand
CTGACAATGAAGTAGAGCATCTGAAGAGGAAAGATGAAGAGGTAAAAGAAAAGGTGGTTTCTAGTTTGGACGAAGACTCCAAGCTTTTAAATGAACTAAAAACTGGTCAAGAACAAGTTAGTGCAAATGTCTTGACCCAGTCTAAAGAAACCAACCATCCATGTTGGTGTCACTGGACCAGCAGCAGTTACCACTGAGTAACTGGAGGAGGCAAATTGAGAAGCCTCCCAGTTGACGTCGCAGCAGTTGAGGAAGTAATAATAGGAGTGGTAGAAGAAGAAGGGACTGAAGTAACAATGTGTTGTTCATGATGAGAATGCTCAGGTGTGAACAACGGCGGCGGTGGGGGTGGCATTTCTCGAAGGAGTGAGAACTGCCCAGATGGTGATGGTGCCATACGTCTGTTTCCAAACATATAGTTATATGTGGGGAATGGAATTTCAGTAAGCTCAGTTTCTTGTGATGGTAAAATTGAAATTGAAGCATCTGGAGGCGAGACTTGAGATGAAGGGTTTTGATCTTGTACAGAAGAATAAAAAATCTCCAAGTCTGATGCAGTACCTTCAGAATCCGAAGACTCAATAAGGATTTCCTCGTCATTAACATTCATGTCCAGATCCATGAATGTAACTGGGGGCTGACCAGATGGGTCAGTCTCCAGATGACCTTCTCCAGTTTCCTGGAAGGTTGCATCTGTTGGAGGATCAGTTACCGAGGTAACCTCACCAGGGATAGAGGTCACTGGGGTTGCCTCAGTTATAATTGCTCTATCCACAATCATAACATCATCAGCCGTAGAGTTTGGAACCTCAGTCTCCAGCAGTGACTGGCCAGAGACGTCGTCAGTTCGTGTAAGAGAAGTGTCAGAAGATAGGCCGTGGACACTTTGTGCTGACTCAAACTCTAATCTGGGTTGGGGTAGCCCAGTTTCATCTTCACCACCCTCTCCTACAGAAATTGCGAGGGTGGCTGCTTGCGGTTGTCCCGTTTGACTTTCTCCAGGTTCCTGTTGGGAGGAAACTGGAGGGCTGAATGGGTTTCTACTGTCAGTGGCAAGTGCTGACTAGTCCTAGGGCGATGTGTTCTTGTTGCCTTTGGAACACCTGAAAGACCTATTGGAGGTCTCCAGGGTAAATGGTTTCAGGGACAGACACGCTGGAGCTGGAGGGGTTAGACTGTTGCCCGGGTTCGGCAATGGTCACAATTCCAGCAGACGAACTGGTGGGTCCCTCATTATTTTGAGGCCCGCCCAGTTGTCTTTCCGACTCACCTTGGACTGGTGCATCGGTTTTTGCGAATGCCAGCCGCATTCTTTCCAGAATCTCGACCTCTCCAGCTTCAAATACTAGAGAGTCAAGATTCCTCAACAAATCTGGGACAGTGTAAAGTGAATCTGTGTTTAAATAAGCTTCACTGCCCAGAATTTGTAGAAAACAAGAGAGAGATACCTGGAGAAGGGGATACATAGTCCCCTGGTGCCCTTCAGTTTTTGAACCAGGCTTCTGAAGAAGATATCAGCAAAATCCACTCTCAATCCATTCCACAAGCAGTATGCCATTTCTGCTGTGCGGAGTTAATCTGGTCAAGTCCACCAGAACTCCCACCCATACTTTCCACAAGGTGGATGAAAAAGTACCT
This sequence comes from Erigeron breviscapus, assembly GCA_034093135.1. Taxonomy (NCBI): domain Eukaryota; kingdom Viridiplantae; phylum Streptophyta; class Magnoliopsida; order Asterales; family Asteraceae; genus Erigeron; species Erigeron breviscapus. The sequence goes on along the minus strand of CM067167.1, from coordinate 54,340,145 downwards.
CCATGAAGGTGTAAGGCCCTTCATGGTCATCGCACCTTTTGTTTTAAAACCCCTTTTTCTAGCACTCCTTGTGTCCCATATCAAGGAGGACCTGGCGAAAATTTATGTTTGGGGAGATGACAACACGAGACTCTCCTTGTCTCCAGTAATTGAGGTGTAGAGCATCCCTCAATACATCTGCTGATAAGGTACACCGGACTGTTCCACCTTTTAATGTGAAAGTGATGGAAGAACAATCGGAAGAAAGAGAAGCAGTGTACCAAAACTCACACAAGTAGTCGTGAAACATCTTGGTGGGGGAACATATGGGACAGAGAGGAGATTTACATCTCTAGAACGGGATGATTTAGGTGCCATTGAAAGTGAAATTGAAACTTTGGAATTAGGGTTCTTGATTTATGAAGCAGAAAGAGAAATGAAGAGTTTGATGATGATTGGAAGTAAATGAAAGAATGTAAAGGGAAGTAAATGTGATCGGAGTAAATAAGGGTATTTATAAGGGATTCAAGATCCCAATGAAATACCAAAAATTATATTTTATTAACAAAATCAATTTTGTAGATATTTTTACAAAATAAGTTTGAATTTTGAACCAAAAATATAATTCACCGTGTCAGCATTAAATGCTACGACGGCTTAACTTACCCACGCGCCCACTAATTTTCATTTTCCCAATAAAAACAGTTGTCATTTACCAAAATGACTTTAAACACGTCAAATGACGATATCAAGTGGGTTAAAACACTCGAGTACCATAACGTGTCACAAATATTGACCAAGCATTTTCTAACGTTATAAAAAAAATTAAGACAAGACTGAACCTGGACACTGGAGGATTAGTCCAGTGCCAGTTTCCAACTGGAGAGTTCTCCAGTTGCCATTTTCAAACAAAATGAATTTAGTCAGAAAATTATTTTGAGTCTTTCCCCCTAAAATGATGATCCAGAAATCGATTAGTGCCAGGATAGTATCACAAAGGCGTTTGATAGCCTGGCGAGCAAAGATTATCTGGACTTCCTCAACTGGAGAACTTCATCAGTGTCACTGACGCGTTCATAACAAAAATCTCCAGTTTTAAGGATTTAACATTCCAGTTCGCTGATGAGATTTTTAAAGGTTTTCTCATCAAGAGGTTTTGTAAAAACATCAACGAGCTGTTTGTCAGTGGGGATGAAATGTAATTCAATGTCTCCTTTCATAACATGATCACGAATAAAATGATACCTGATGTCAATATGCTTCTTGCTGGTCCAACTTACCAGTTTTCCTCCGAGGAAATGACAACCACCAGTTGTTGATTTCTATCTATCTTACAACCTGCATGATCTGAATCTGAATAACCCATTAGATCTAACCCTGAGCCTTTGGGGTACCAAAGACCAAGGCTAGGACACCCTTTCAGGTATCTGAAGATACGCTTAACAGCGTGTAAATGTGATTCTTTAGGGTTAGCCTGAAACCTGGCACATAGACATTTTGCAAACATTATATCTGGTCGACTGGCAGTTAAATACATCAGTGAACCAACCATACCACGATATTCAGTGGTGTTCACTGGTTTGCCAGTTGGGTCAGAGTCCAAATTTAAAGGTGCTGCAATAGGTGTGTTTTTCGATGGGATTGAATCATATTTGTATTTTCTTAACAAATCTCTGACATATTTTTCTTGGTTTATAAATATTCCATTTTCAGTTTGCTTAATCTGAAGACCTAAGAAAAATGTTAATTCTCCTATTAAACTCATCTCATACTCAGATGACATGATTTTAGAAAACTTTTTACACATTGCATCATCAGTTGAACCAATATAATGTCATCAACATAAATTTGTACCAATAAGATATTACCTTTTTCTTTCAAGATAAATAAGGTATTATCTATTGCACCTCTTTGAAAGCCATTTTTAAGAAGATGTTTAGTTAAAGTATCATACCAGGCTCTTGGGGCTTGTCTAAGACCATACAAAGCTTTGTTCAGTCTATAGACCCAGTGAGGATGCTTCTCATTGATGAAGCCTGGAGTCTGCTTAACATATACTTCTTCTTCCAATGTTCCATTAAGGAACGCACTTTTGACATCCATCTGAAAGACTTTAAACTGCAGATGGGCTGCATAAGCCAGAAAAATTCTGATGGCTTCAAGTCTTGCAACTGGAGCAAAAGTTTCATCAAAATCAACGCCTTCTGCCTGACAATAACCCTGGGCAACTAATCTGGCCTTGTTTCTTACAACATTGCCATCTTCATCCATCTTGTTTCGGTAGACCCATCTTGTACCAATGGGTTCTTTCTTTAACCCCGGTGGACAAGGAACAAGTTCCCACACATTATTCCTTTCAAACTGGATGAGCTCTTCTTGCATAGCTTCCACCCAGCTTGGGTCTGCCATAGCCTCGTCAATCTTCTTCGGTTAAATTAGTGATAAGAAGGTGACGTTTAAGCATTGCTCACTGGTGGCTCTTCTAGTCTGAACCCCACTACTTGGATCTCCCACAATCTGTTCAATTGGATGTGCTCGAGTCCATCTAGTGTATTGACTAGGCTGGTGTAATACAATATCAGTGCAAGTCACCTGACGATCTTCTTCAGTTGCAGCAGCTTCTGGAGGAGGATCAGTCCAAACTACTTTTACATCCTCATCAGAGTCAATGAGGTCACGATTTGCATCATGAAATTCTTCATTAAAAGGCATTTCTTGAAGAACTGGAGAAGTTGGGGTTTGAACTGGTGCTGATATTGGAGTGGCACGTACATCAGATCCAATCACCAATTCCTGTGGTAAGTTGAAATTGATGGAGGGATAGAATGAAGTGTCACTGGTGGTGCTCTTCTTCTTAACTGGTTCTAGTTGAGTGTAACTAGAAGCATCTTTTGGTGAGATAACTGACTGATGAACTTGGTCAGTTTCACCAAAATTTATTGGAACGACTGGAGAAATATCAAGGCTTGGTCTCTTGTTGATTGCATCAGTTGATTCGTCGAATGTGACATGAATTGTCTCATGAACCTTTTGGAGTCTATAATTATAAACTCTAAAGGCCTTTCGAATATCTGAATAGCCTAAAATACACCTTCATCAGCTTTTGCATCAAACTTTCCAAGCTGACTGGAATCGTTTAAAATATAAACTGGGCAACCAAATACATGAAAATATCCAATATTTGGTTTACGATTCCTGAGTACTTCATAGGCAGTCTTCTTATGTCTCTTGATGTAGACTGACCGGTTTTAGGTGTGACAAGCAGTTGCAACTGCTTCAGCCCAGAAACTGGTGGGAAGACCTGATTCAGATAACATGCTTCTGGCCGCTTCTATCAGTGTGTGATTCTTTCTTTCCACAACTCCATTCTGCTCTGGAGAGTGTGCTGATGAGAAGTTTTGAGAGATGCCAGTGTCATTGCAAAATGTTTCAAGTACCTTATTTTAAAATTCAGTACCATTATCACTTCGCAACTGACAGACTTTTCGAGTATACTTGAGTTCAATTCTTTTGATGAGAGAGATGATTTCAGTAGGTGCATCACTTTTGGATCTGAGGAATACCACCCAACAATATCTGGTGAATTCATCGACCACAACTAGAGTGTACTTCTTTCCAGCTCTAGTTTGAACATTCACTGGACCAAAGAGATCCATATGAAGCATGTGAAGAGGTTCAGTGATGCTAAAGTTTTGCCTTGTTTTGAAACTGGCTCTTTTCTGCTTGCCCATCTCACACCCTGGACATGGCTTTTCTTTATTGAAAGAAATCTGAGGTATCCATCTACCAGTTGTTTGCGAGACAACTTGTTAATATTTTTGAAATTAAGATGGGATAACCTTTTATGCCACAGCCAGTTGGTGTCCTCATCAGCCTTGGTATAGAAGCACTGCTCTTTTGGAGCTGGTTCCATATCCATGATGTACACATTTCCTTTTCTTGGTGCAATCATCACCACTTTCCAATCCTTGTTAAATATGGTGCCTTGAGCAATATCGAACAAAACTCTGTAGCCATCATCACAAAGTTGGCTGACACTGATCAGGTTGTATTTCAAACCATTCACAATGCAACTCTTTTGAATTCGACCTGTCTGTTATTGAGCACACCATATCCTTCAGTCTTTCCACTTTGATCATTACCAAACGTCACTGCCGGTCCATCTTGGACAGTGAACTCTTCAAGCAGGGGCTTACATCCGGTCATAGTCCGGCCAGCTGTGCTGTCCAGATACCAGATATTCTTCTTTCGATCGCCCTGCACACCCACAAAAATAATCAGTTATTTTTGTGAACCCATCTTTTCTTGATGGGTTCACTGGACTTCACTACAGAAGTCTCAGTTGATTGTTGTGGTGGTAAATTGAAGACTACATCTGGATCTTTTTCACCAGATCCAGGTGCAGGAGTAAAAACGATTGGTATTTGATACCTGCTCCCCTTATTCTTATCAGATTTAGTTCCAGATGGAACATTCTTTTGTTTTGGTTTTGAAGGGGGTTTAATATTTTGTTTTAAAACTGGAGGTGATGAACCTCCTTCCAGATTTTTAATCCGGGCAGTACAACTCTGAACCTGTCGAGATAAAAGTTGGAGTTGACTTTCCAGTTTAAACAAAATATTGTTTTCATCAGGCTGCTGAACCTTGGACCTTGGTTCAGCTGGAGTTTTAGTCTTTTGGTCTTGGGCTCCTTAGACTTCTGAGGTAAAGGCTTGTTACCAGTGGCCTTTTTAACTGGAGCACTAGCCTGTTTGGCTCCAGGTTTAACCTCAATGGGGGTGGTCTCAATGGGTTCAGTTTTGACAATCTCAAGTTGATCATATGGAGTTTCAACCCTGAGAGCTGGAGGCAATGCATGAAGATCTGGTATGAGAGCTGCCATTCCAGATCTCCAGATTTCCATGCATTTTTCTGGGCATCAATTGTTCTAGAAAATGCATCATAGTTCTTCCAGATGCTTTTACCCATGACTTGATAATCATTTGTTCTTTTTCAAGATCAGAAACTAATTTTTGATTGTCAAGTTCTAAAGCCTCAATTTTCAAAACTGACTCCTTGAGAGCCAACTGAACACTTTGTAAATCATTCAATTGTGGTTTAACATTGTTAAGTTCAATTAAGATAGTGTCCAGATATCTTTCACTATCTGCTCTAACAGTTTCCACAAAAGCCAAATCACCACTTAATGATTCAGCAAGGTCCAGTTTCAGTTCTGGATCAACCTGGTTGTCATAATCACATACCTTTCAAAATGATGTCCACCCATCTTCCAGTGATGACATCTTCTTTTGCCACATGCTGCTGTTGATCTTCCAAGGCCATTAAACACATGTCCCTTTCCTCTTCTTCATCAGCTGATGAGTCATCAGAGTACTCCCATTTTCCCTTCAGTTTGTGCCATTAAGCACTGATCCTTTTCTTTTCCATGGACAGGAGGGCAATCTGGGCCTTAAGCTTCTTATATTTAGCTTTGTAGCTATCATCAGGCCGATTGAAATTAGGGACAGGGGGGCCAGTTTGGTTGTTCATCTGACTAGATCTGCATTCCTTCATAAAATGACCTTTCTTACCGCATTTATAGCAGGTAAGATTGGTTTTATCCAGAGAGCTGGAGTTGGAAGCATTGTTTGGGCCATTAAATCTTTTAGATTTATGCTTAAACCTATTAAAGGTTTTAGCGATCATGGCTACCAGATCATCATCGTCAGTTTCATCACAACCATCACTGATTTCAGTGGTCAGGCCAGAGTTCAAGAAACTGTTTAACATCTCCTTCATTGAGTGTACCTGGACACTCTCTTCAGACATTAAAGCAGTACAAGGTCGCTCAGTTACACTAGCAACCTTGGACTCTGGGCATGGTTCATGGCATCCTGCTCAGCCACCAGTCTTGCTGCATTATTATCTTCAGTGAATCTGAAGGCTCCATAGAGAGATGCAAGAGTGTGACTGTGCAGGGTTTACCTTGTCTTAAGACAAGAACCATATTTTCCCATTTGGAAGGAAGAATATCACAAAACTTCTCAAGAAGAATATCCTTATCCTTCTCTACACCCAAGCCTCTCAACTGATTAATGAGGCTAGAAAACCTGGTGTAAGTACCAGTTAGACTTTCATTGGGTAGAGCAAAGAAAGATTCATACTTCTTGTTCAGGGCAACCTTTCTGGTGACAATGGTGTCATCACCTCCTTCAAACTGAATAACTAATTCATCCCACATTGACTTGGCACTGGGAACAACACAAGTGTTGGAATTAGATCTTCAGGGACAGCTCCAAGGATCATGTTCTTGAGTCTGGTGTCCAGATCTACAAGTCTACGATCCTCATCAGACCAGTAGTCTTCAAGCTTTTCTCTGGAACCTCTTCTTCCAGTTGGATCTAGAAGAGGACTTACCCCAAGAGACATGGGTATATACGGTCCATCCTTAAGGATTTTCAGCATATATCTCTCTATCCCACCAAAATGCAAGAGCATTCTGGCCTTCCATGTACCAAAGGTCTCACTGTTTCCATCAAATTTGGGAACAGGAGTGTTAGAATAATGTACATGGACATGGTTTGGGGCAGTAGGAGGAGGAGGGTTTGTATTAACATTTTGAACAGGTGATGTATTAGTATTCAAAGGGTTTTCACCTTGACCAGAACCATCTCCACCTTCAGTAGTAGTCATCTAAGCAGATCTAGGCAAGTATTTTAGCCTTCTGCTCTGATACCACTTGTAAGTCCCAACTCAATAGATGGTACTACCTGAAGACACCTCAATGTCGATGGTGGAGTTACTTTGCAATATAAGCACTGAACTGGAGACGACCAGTTGCAGTGAGTATATACCAAGTTCTTGGATAGATTACTTATTTAAGTGACAATAAGTAAAAGCAATGCAATAATATAAACTACTTGTAAAGTAAATTGGTGAGACAATATGTAATTTTCAAGTGTAATTTATTTATTAACTTTAAATAAATTACAAGGTTGTTGCGGAACCAAGATAATACAAAGTATGTAAATATCCTAAAAACCTATGAACTACAATTGATCTACACTTGGAATTTCTCCAAACAATCGAAACACTTAAAGTTGTGAAATGTTCCTTTTTACGATTGAGAGAATATTGCACAAGTTCACCAAGAATATTGCAGGTTTGCAAAGTATATTTCTTGTTGTGCAAAGACCTCTATTTATAGGCAAAGTTGACATTGGGATGTCAACTTTAGCCGTACAAATATGGTTGAGAACATTTAAGGAATAACATTTAATTCCTTAAAATGCTGTGTAAAGTTACAGTATAAAGCAACTTTACTCAACCAGCTTTATGTACCTTTTTGTACTTTATACATAGATAAATCCTTTTATCCGTGTAATAGCACATAAAGCATAAAAGTCTTTTCCTCGTAATCAGTGTAAAGCTTTGTAAGAGCTTTCACTGATGGTCTCCAGTTTGTAACTGACTAGAATGTCAACTGGGCTTCGCTGCCATTGTCATTCTCTATCTTCCACTTGTTGTCTTCGACTTCAACTGGAATGTTTCTTCAACTGGTCAGTTCTCAACTGGAGGAAGTCTTCAGTTGCGTTATCTGTACGATGCAACTGGACTTCAATATATTTCTGGACAAATCTTCTTGGTCTCCAGGTGCAACTGGAGACTGGCCAGTTTCACTGAAACTGGTCCTAACAAATATATTGTCTCCAACACGTCTGAATCGAAAAATAAAACAAAAAGCGGCCCCACCTAGTGGCTATTTCTACCTTCATATTAGGACTAGTATGACCATGTTTTCAACCACTCTCACACTAACGTAAACATGCCATCAAATTCGGTCAAAGTAGTACTAGGTCCAACTTAAAACTTATTCTTTCAAATCCACATCTTCTATTTTTTATTCCATGCTACTAATAAAAACCATAGTAAAATAACCTAAGTCAAGATTAATTCATTCACCCCCTTAATCTTGACCCACTTCATAAAAGTGTAGGTTCTTCTTCTTCAATCAGATTTGCTTCATTGTCTTTGTTTTTCCATTTTGTACACTCATTTGCAAAGTGTCCAAACGCCCCACACTCATAGCACCTAAACCCGCTTTTGTCACCACGACCTCTTCCTCGTCCTCGACCACCTCTTTCATTGTTCCTTCCACGACCTCTTCCTCGTCCGCCACTACTTTTACCATATTTTTGCTCACTTGCCATAAAAAGTTGCCCTTGTTCTCCTTCTTTCTCATGGCTCTTAATTCTTTCTTCATACGCCTTAAGCCTTCCAACCGCTTCATCATAAACCATCGATTCCAACTCGACACATTGATCCATGGAGGCCACAATTTGAAGAAATGACTTTGGCATTGCATCAAGAAGCCTTCTCACCATTTCTTCTTCCTCAACTTCATGTCCAAGACTTCTCAACTTTGAAACCAACCCACTTAACTTAGCATCACAATCATCAACAAGTTCTCCCTCCTTCATTCTTAAACTTTCAAGCTCTCTTTTTATCGTTGCAATACGAGCCTTTCTCACCCGTTCTACACCTAAAAATCGTGTTTTCAAGCTATCCCATACTTTCTTTGGGTCCGTGTGATTCGACATTTGCAACACCATCTCTTCCGGTATTGCTTGAAACAAGAATGCTAGAGCTTGTTTTGCCTTCATTGGATCTGGTTCTGCACCAAGAGTTCTTGGTTCTACCGTATCCAATAGGCCATGTGCATCCAAGATGGACTTGATTTTGATAGCCCATACCGGATAGTTGGTTGCATTCAAAGCTGGAACTTGGAAAGACATTGAGCCTCCTTCTTTTGCTTGTACCAACGCCATTCTTCACTTTCTTTTTTGCTTTCTTTCTTGCTGATTTCTTTCTTCTGTCTTGCTATGTTGCTGCTGCTTTCTTTCTTTCTTTTTCTCTTGTTGTTTGCTGAAACGTGTTGTTCTTGCTGTTGTTCTTGCTAGTCTGCTGCTGCTCTTGCTATCTTGCTGCTATCTCTTGCTGCTGTCCTTGCTAACTTGCTGTTGTACTTGCTAATTTGATGTTGTCTCTTGCTGATTTTGCAGCTATTTCTTGCTAAATAACTTGTTGTTCTTGCTAAAACTTGCTATAGATCGACTGAGTATCACCAATCGATTCCCTTGCTACTTGCTTTCACTTTCACAAGCCTAAATCTCTGATGCCATAATGTTGGAAATCAGGCCCCTAAAGCTACATACAACACTTGTATTTGTATGAAGAATAAAGATATATAGTTGAATAATAGAAGTAACAGAGAAAGATGATAAAGAAAAGTGAAAAGCTACATTGTTTTCATTCCATAGTTGGCTATATATAGCTGTAAGTCCCAACTCAATAGATGGTACTACCTGAAGACACCTCAATGTCGTTGGTGGAGTTACTTTGCAATATAAGCTGCCACCTACTAACTATTTCTACCTTCATATTAGGACTAGTATGACCATGTTTTCAACCACTCTCACACTAACGTAAACATGCCATCAAATTCGGTCAAAGTAGTACTAGGTCCAACTTAAAACTTATTCTTTCAAATCCACATGACTATTGTGAATTTGGTTTATTTCATGCTGACTAATTAAGAAACCATAGACATTAAAATTACCCAGATTAGAGAAGGTGAATATTAAGAAACTACGTAGCATATTGGGAAGGTAGTTGGGACACTGGTGACAATGGAAGGTGCAATGATAATGGCGTTGGTTGTTGGGCCTAAAATTGGTTTGTCGTGGACAAAGGGCTCAACCACAGAGCATTATACCTAATCTATTGCCCCTATATATCCTAGAGACCATATCAAGTTTGTTTGTTCATGAGAGTAATTTGTTCATGATTGTATTACTATCGTTCGAGTATGATAATGAAGCAAAAAGGGCCAGTTTCCATGACTTCTTCTAATCCTCTAAGCATAGTTACTGTTGCAGTTCTAGTCACTTTTATTTTGTCAGAAGAAATGAACTTATCAAGGTATACCATCAGTGGCATAACCATGTAGGAGGGCATGCATTTGCATAAAATAATTGTTGATTTAAGAAATTTATTAATAATTTTTAATATATATTAGAAATTTCTATTAATATAAAAAATAAATTTTAATTTTGTTTTTTATATAATAATTTTTAATAAAATTATTTTCAATGCATATCTTAAAAAAATTGATGCATATTACACTATATTCTCGAGTCTGAAACAAAGGAAAATAAAAGAAAAGAAAAGAAAGAGTTGGAAAAAAAAGTAAGAAAAGGAAATGAAAGGAACAAAATAGTAAACATAAAAAGTATTGTTGATTTAAAAAGAAACTCAAGGAAAAGAAAGGAATTGTATATAGTTAATTACATTCTCAACTTAGAAGGAATGAAAACAAAAAAAACGGAATATTATACTTTTACAATTATGTCCTTAATGATATATGAATATAATTAGGCTCATGGATAGATTAGTAATTTTTTAAAAGCCTAGAAAGTTTATTCTCGAATTTAAAGTAGCAAGAAAATGTTTCTTACATTTTCGAATTTTAAGTAACAAGAATATAAAGTGAGTAAAAAGAAAAAGATTACAAAAATGTTATTTTAAGTCAAAAAAAATAAAAGAAAATAAAATTGATAGTGGAAAAGATTACACTCAAATAATTTATAGTTATATCCTTATTATTTATCCGATATTGAGTTACAATGGCAAATTAAAAAATATCCCTATTTTTCCTACCTTAATTCCCTATATTTAAAGGAAAATTTTAAGATTAAAAATCACTACTTTCCCTCTCTTTTTCATTCTTTTCCTTTATATAGAACTCAAGAATGTCTTTCGATGTTTTTTTTCTTCCTTTTATTTCATTTCCTTTCCAATCAAAAACCAACTCAAGAATGGAATGTAAGGCATAAGTAAACATAACACACCTTCTAGTGTTTATGAGTAACAAAAACGATTTAATATTATTAAACTTCTATGTTTTTCTAGATACGCCACTATGTAGCATCATAAACCGCAATTATATTAATGAATAATGACTCATGCATAAATATTGTATCCGTTATAAAAAGCTTAAAAGACTACAATTATATCCTTAGAGAGAGATAATGCTAATTGAATAATGTGAATGTTCGTTATGTAGGATTCTTGGAGCAGTTGTGATTGTTTCCGGGCTATACATGGTGATTTGGGGCAAAAGCAAGGATGAAAGTCCATCGAACTCCAAACGGTTACAAAAATTTAACCGAAAATGGAGTAACAAAAAAGTATGTTTATGACGAGGAAAAAAAGCCATGAAGTGATTTTGCTCTGATACCAATTTAATAGCTAGATCACGAAATCATGATATGCGAGTGAGAGAGGGTTGAGAGAAAAATGGTAAATGTAAGGAAAAGGAAAATATATTATGAAGGCTAACATTACAAAGGTGGTGGTGGAGGGGTATTTATATACAAAGCTAATTACACTTAGCACCCCTCCATACTTAGCTAATTACATCCTTACATTTAATCAAAATTACAAAACTAGCACTAACTATTTAATATTCTAACAATCTCCCCCTTTAGTACAGTTTTGTTTGATGTTTCATCCGGCTCTTCTCTTTTTCTTCTGCTCCTGTTTTTTTCTTGGTTGATGGTTCGGGTTGGTTTTTTTTTTGATTGATCTTTGAAGGCTCGTTTCTTGTATTCACTGTACTTCTCTTTCCAAAAGCGTTTTGGTATAAAGTGAAACTTTGGGTCAGCAGGTCGGTTGGGTGGTTCAATGATATTGTCGGCAAAGTCATAGGAGGGATGTTATGAGGCCCGAACTCATGATTAGGGGAATATCTGACCTAGGTGCCTTCAGGAACATGAATCACACCAGGACGTTCTTTTGGTGTTCGTGCTTTCATGATCAGCCTGGTCCTGTTCCTGTGATTGATCTTTGCTTTAATCTTAGTGATCACCTTCATCATTCTTTTCTTTTCTTTCTCCGACTCTTCGAATTCAAATAAGCTTTCAAATACATTCTGGCATTGCAACAGAGTTCCATCAGAGTATTTAGAAAGTTCGTCGAGCCGAATGAAGATCTTGTGCCCCTGATCACTTATAAATACAAACCCTTGGGGATTATCAAAAATGGCACCGGTGTTGAAGTTTTCTAGGTTAACACCTTGAATTCTTTGGTTGGGCACAGGTCAGATTGATTTTCTTTCATTTCTTCTCAAGACCAAGTTGGAAATCTTTTTGAGATTGGCTCAAAACAAGACAATCCATATATCGCTTCACAGCATAGTAAGCTTCTTGGTTTTCTGGATCTTGTTGGATGAGCTTGCTAGAAAAATGGTTAAGGAGGAAAATAAGGTCATCAGCAGATAGTAGATTATATCTGGATTCCCCGAACATATATCGACGATTATCTTCTCGTTTCACAGTAAAATACCCATTCTTTGAAATGAATGCTAACAACCTCAGTGATCTTCAGCCTGAACTGATCTTTCCACACCTTATTGATTTTATGACTTCTGGCTTCAAGGAGATCCTTCAAGTATTTTTCTCTGTGCAAATCAAGGTCATAAGCACGTTTGGCCCACAACTTGTTGAAATCAAGCTCAATCAGTTTATTCTGCCTTGAGAAGATTCTATAAGCCCTTTCTTCGAGAAATTTGGTCGATTTAATCAATTCAGTAGGAGCTTCAAGATGATTTATTCTTTTCTGAGAATTCTTTTTGAAACCACCTTCATAGATTTGATCATGAAGAGCCCTGGATACAACAATATGTCTGTCAAGATGGGGGTTTGCAAGGTGATTAATCAGATCATCAAAATTCATTCGGTTAAGAGAAGAAATGGGTTGCTGAACATCCGGATATGTATCAAAACCAGGAAAATCATCATCGTCGTCATCTCCAGAATCAGGATCTTGAGGATCAGGAAGGTCAGGATCTTGAAAATCTTCACCAATCACATCACAATCATGCTGAGGTCCTTGAGACTGAGCATCATCTCTTATTTCAGAGTCTCCAACTACTTCTGTGGCATCACTAGCTCTGACCTCAGTCTCATCAAGGTTAACCTCCTCGGTTTTCTCCCCCTCGTGCTGATCCTCATCATCAGGATCATCACGTCTTCGAGAGGAGGCAGCAGCTTGTCGGAGGTGGCTTCAAGTTCTGTTATACGTTTCTGAGCCGCTTCAAGCTGTGCATCTGCTAGGAACTTGTCCTGTACTGCCTTCTGTTTTAACTCATTGAGTTTGTGCTGATGATCAAATCGGGCTTGTAGAGCAGCAAGGACAGCTTTATCAAAAGAATCATTGTGCTCTTCCCGAGACACAAATGTGGCATATAGTTCGTTACAGAGTTCCTCCAGTTTTAATGAAGTCGGGGATGGAGAGTTGTGGGAAGATGCATCATTATTATCATTATTAGAGAGAAGAGGAAGAAGAGAGCTTGATGGTGAAGAATGAGATGGTGATTTATGGATGTTTTGATCGGCAAGTTGTTGGATGACGATTGCACGGTGGATAGGATCAAGTGGTAAGCGAAGGCGATCGGAGGAAGCAGGTGGTGGGGTATGTCTTTTAGGGGTTTCAGAGGTAGCTTGCTTTGCCTTTTCGTTGTCGGAGTTCTTCGGCTTGTGAAGGAGTTGGTGATGGAGGAGTAGAAGGTTTGGCCGACATGAATATCGTTGGCGCAACTGTAGACTCCGACGGGGTTACAGTGCGGCCTGAAGGTATTACTCCGACAGGGCTTCCTGATGGTTGACGAAGCGAGGCTTCAACATCAGTTGTTGCGTGACGAATTGGTTTTGCACGAATGCATAACACAATGTCACGGTGGGAAGGACTTCCGGGATCTCCGAGATTGCCCGTTGAACTAGGAGTTGAGCTAGGAGAAGTAAGGCGAACCTATACTCCTCAAAGCTTTGCTCCTCAGCGCCTGGTAGAAATGCTTGTTTGAGGATGGCAGATCCAGGTCTTCCAGACGTTCCTCGAGATGGATGGATATCCAACCACTCTAAGTCTGTTCTGGCAGCATCCAAAGGATGTGCGTGCTCAGTATCAAGTGACCTAGGTTGAGAACTAGACTCAATTGTGTCAGAAATGAAAGATGGGAGAGGGGCAGATGTCTCCTCGACTTCAATATCGTCATCCTCCGAATGAGGGAACGATAGTGGATGCGGTTGGTGCCCATGCAAAAATGAAACTGGATCCTGTAGAGAGGATCCAGAGTGGCGTGCGGAGGTTTGTACATGCGAGGTTGGGGAGGCCTCGACTTCTATCCTGGGGGTTTCATCCCGGCGAATAATAGGTTTCATCTGTCGAAGGGCCAACGTTTTCTTTATGCCCTGTACCTAACCCTGACCGCTCAACCTCTCCAATATGTTTTTCAACCCCTCCCTCAGGACCACCTTGTCTCTCCGGAATATCCATCAGATAATCATTTGGCTCATTTAAATTTTCTTCTTAAATGGTTTAAAGAAGTTTGGGGACCTTGGAAGCTTTTGATCTCGGAATTTTTCTTTTAACAATCAAAGGTGAAGATGATGGTGAAGAAGTAGATGTTTGTGTTTCAGAGGAAGTAGATGTGGGAATTTGTGATGAAGAAGATGGTTGAGATTTCGATTTTGATTTGGATTTTGATTTATGGTGAGTTTTGTGTTTCTTTCTTGGTGGTTCAGAAGATGAAGAAGGTGGAGCAATTGTTGTGGATGGTGCAGTAGAAGAGCTCGGTGCCACTGTATCTCCTTCTAACCCCTCCGATCTTTTCCTAGACCTAGAACCCTCACTAGGCGACCTATGCGGGGCAGCGGCAGGAAGCTGTCAGTTTGCAGCTCCCATAGCCCTCGATATAAACACTCTATAATTCATTAAGTCTGGATCATCATGGGGCACCGAGCTTAGAAGAGAAGCAGGAATTGGCATTGGAAACCACAGCTTCAGAGCCAGAATTGGAGTAGACAGCTCCATATCTTGGAATATGACATCTTGGAGCGCGGGAATCTTCGAATGTGGATTTGCATCAAGAGTATGTCTTATTATGATTGAGAGAAATCTGATGAAGGGAATATACTTCTTGTGCTCATTATGCTTCCCTTTGACATTCAGCACCAAGTGCTCCCAAGCAGCAGCAGCATAATCGATATGCGCATCATGTGAAATCCCATACAGATATGTCAGAGTATGAGTGGTGATTTCTTCTTGTCCTTTTCGTGATGGTGACAAGCAATAGTTGATGATAGAGCTGAGAGTGTTCCATAATCTGTGCAGATTCTTTTTCTTGAAATCTTTCAAAGCATTGAGAGGACCATCGTATCCAAGCTCTCTTACCCCTTGAAGCATTACTTGTGTTGATGGGGTTGCTTCAAATTCTGTGGCGCCTTGACGGGAATTAGGCTCAGGGAATCCAAGAATGGATCGGAAGTTGTTGAGAGTAAGTGTGACGGTGATGGGTGATTCTGTAGTTGTGGGAAGTTGGAATTCGAAGTATGGTGATTGGTTCTTTCTCCTTGGTTTAATGTATTGAATTGTGCGCCATAGATGAAATAAAAGTTCTTCCTCAATATCATGGGTTGTATTTATTAGTGCGGGAAAAATGGGGTGATGTGAAAGAAGAACGGTGATAATTGGATGAGGAGAAATGAAGGGAAAAGAAGCTGGTAATTGTTTTCCATCTCAGAGGTACACCCGTCGACAAGGAAATCCATTCTGTATATAAAACATTAAGAAAAAATGGAAACATTGTTCCGGGGTTTGTTATGGGTGAAATTTCAAGTACCAATATCTTGAAAAGCTAAGATCTTTACATGTCAGGATCTTGAGATCGATATATATTCTTGTGACTTACTGATATATTACTAACGGTATGATATACTTGATATTACTATTTCCACATGAGTTTATTATGCAGATTCTAGAATAATCAATATTTGGCTACGGAGAATGTAACACCCGTCGTTTAAAAATATGGATTTCCAAAAACTTTCGCCTAACGGCGTCAAAGAAAACGGAATTAAACTTTAAAAGTCCAAACCAGCAAAATCTGTTTGGTTCATTCATTAAATGGTGTTACTAGCCATATCATCAAAACAAGTCTAATTGGAAATCCATCGGTTGCCCAACATTAAACAACCGACAATATAGTAAATGCAAATCATAAATGTCTAATCGTAAATCAATGTCTAATGCGAGCAGCCACTATGGGTAAACTACAACCAGCTTCAAGATCATCTACCCATGCCTCACATCTTCTCACATCTACCTGCTCACTAATGTTGGACCTGAGGGCACAACACATTTTAAAAAGCAAGTGTTAGCTAACGAATTAGCTAAGTAAGATAACACATAGTTCATAAAGCATTTGTCCATTTAAAACAATATAGGAAAATCATTGAAATCGTTAAGGCACATATCATCAATCATATCATCTCACATACATATCATAGCATCAACATCTTTCATATTAGGATGAACCACCCTAAAAGTGCCTAGTCATCTTTCATATCTTTTTCACATATCATCATTGCAATTGTGACATAAGTCACACACATCATATAACATATACATCTCATTACGTGTGACATAAGTCACACCCGACCAGATGGACAAACCTTACGGCAGTACATCAATGTCGTTAAGGAATGGCAAGCCAATCCCGGAGTAGTCCGTATGTTCAAAGACATTGGTGGGTAATCAGGCCACCCGGAGATACTCAACCACTTAATTATGTTGCAAGGAGCCACCCGAGCAACCACATATACGCACCCGCCGGGCAAGGGCAAGTACGGGTTAAGCTTAACACTTTCACATCATTTACGAGCTCAATTTACATCACATATAGTTTAGGTGTGTTAGGTCCAGATTTATTCCAGACTTACTGGACTGGCTCCAGACTGGACTACTGGAACCTTATTTAGGTTTGTTAAGAAACTTGTTTTGCTGGTCTCGCTCCAGACCCGACTACTGGAGCCTCACTGAAGATCTGACCAGAAAACATATTTTACTGGACCTACTCCAGACTTGGAATCTGGAGTCCCTCTGAAGATTTGTCCAGAAATAATTGAAGACTAGTGAGCATTTACTTGTACAGGTAATCTGGAGCATTCTCCAGATTAGCTCACTGAAGACTTCACCCCAGTCCAGATCTACTCTACTGAAGACATTCTGACTGAAGTCAAAGACTGAAGTCTGAAGGAAGAAGACTTAACAAATGGCGGAGTCCACTGGAAAGTCTTACCAGATCTGTACACTGGAGGATTGTTAGTGTTCTAGATCCTGCAAGTCTGAACACTAATATCGAGGTTTGACTTATGCCTTTAACACACTTTCCAAAGAACAATCCACTTGTTCTTTAACAAAGTATACGTGTGTTAAGGTGGTTGGATAATAGGATACACTTGCACTTGATGTGACTTTATCCTTATTCTTATCTAATACATTTAATGTTCTTGTCGGATCATTAAATGTATGCCAACCATATTTGTACGGCACAAATTCACTGGTGAATTTGTTGCCTATAAATACTAAGTCATTCCTTGAGAAAAATACTTTTAAGCATTCCTTTTGCATTTAAGTGAATTTGTCCAAATACTCTCGATCTTAAACAGAGATACTTCACAACTTTAAGTATCTCGATCCCAAAGAGTTATTTGACAAACATAGATCATATTGTAACTCATAGGTTGTTAGGATACTCACTTAATTGTGTTATCTTGATTCCGCAACAACCTTGTATTTTATTTAAACATCAATAAATGAAATACCCATGAAACATACATAATGGTCCACTTTATTTGTTTATTGCTTTAAGTCTTGTATTACTTTGTTTATATATCTTGCATCTTTATTTACAAGTAATACTAGTCCATATCTAGTGATTATTAGACTTGTTGTATTTTACACTTTCTATTGGTTAACCATCTCGTTTATTAAGGGACTCACATTTCACATTACCTAAACATTATCACATATCATATTAACGTTTGGGCCCTTAAACGTGCACGTGTCATGGCAACTTAATAAGTCTAGTGAACTAGATGAACAAGCCATACATCCATGCACATTTCACATATCATCAACATATAATCACATATCAATTCATCTCAAGACATTACATAGCATTTCATAGCATATCATTACATCTCATATCATTGCATAACATTTCATAGCATATCATTACATCTCATATCATTGCATAACATTTTATAGCATATCATTACATCTCATATCATTGCATAACATTTCATAGCATATCATTACATTTCATATCATTGCATAACATTTCATAGCCCATATCACCTCCCGTGTAACCCTGAATACCCATAAGCAATCAAGATATCATTTGGGAAGTTATTATATGAAAACCATGTTTTTTGTTGAACCCTCAGCGTGTCAAAGTAGTGTATCTTACCTCGTGACGAGCACAACAAGCAATACGCAAGGTTAATTCATCTTGTTTGTGTTTCCGACTACCTATAGCAACATATAACCAATAGGTAACATAAACGTGGCTTCAAAAGACCCCTCTAAGTTCCCTATACCATAAGGTAACCTAAGCATAAGGTCTGTGGGTCAAACGAGCATGAAAACAAGCCTAAACGACTGCCAGACTTGAATATGCGCCGCATAAACTTGATCAGAAGCACCCAGACCAATCCATGCGCCGCATATCGGGGCTTGTTCAACAAATCTGATTTTTGAACTGCTTTAAACGATTCCCATTCGATCTCAAACCCTAACCCCGACCTGGAGACATCAAATTGACCTCTTTTATGACACAATTGATGACTTCAAACCATCAATTGATTCCTTGATCCATTACAAACATATATCACTCAATGAATCACCCGAATAACAAGAAATCGGTAAACGTTTAATCAATTAACCCAACCCAAACCCCATGGCCTGGATTGAATACCCATCTATGACTCAATTAATCAGATTTCAAAGAGGATTTACCTATATTACCTGCACTTGACGTAGGGGATTCAAGATCTAAACAATACTTGATCGAAACGGCACAAAACGATTGATTATTGAAGGAGAATTGCTTGAGAAGGGAGGGAGATTTTCGGCTGGGGTATTACACACACAAAGTGCAGATGTTTGTGACAATTAGGGCTGCCTAATTGCTCACTAATCCCTGGCCATCAACTCCAATAGTTACACATAGGACCCCTCAACTCCTAAACTTAACTTTCTTAGCTTAACTTTCCTACCGGGAGTCTTAACATACTAACAAGCACTTAATTATTTAACTTTACTTTCATTACTTTCATTAAACATCATCTTAATCATTTCATTACTTGAACATATTTAATGAAATTAATCATTAACACGTAGACACATTAATCATATATAACGACCGTAGTCATTATCGCATAAACATATTTATTAATAAGACGTATAAATCCAACGGAAGGCAAACGTTGACTAACGACATGGTCAATGGTCGACATAAAATGTTTGGGATGTTACAATTACCTCCCCCTTAAGAGGATTCTGTCCTCAGAATCATTTCGCCACTCATATATAAATGACTTATCCGTATCCCTCACTTTGTCATATCATTTCAGGATTTCCTTGAGTTGTACTTTAACTTAGCATAGCCAAACTCATTCGGCTTCTTACATAGTCTTTTCCACCTTTACTTTACCATTTCAACCGTTTCGTCATTTCTTTGGTTCAATCTTTAAATCAAACCAAGTAATCAACTCATTTCTTCGACCTTCATAAGTAGCACCACATTACATTTGGCGAAGGCTATTCATTTGGCGATTAAGCCCCTCATACACGTATCCTTATTAACTTGATACCATAATTCACATAATCCATTTGAACAAAGGGTCGACTTGCCATAACTTTTGATGCATAACATATCCCTCCATAGAGTCTTATGGTTAGACCATAATACCCACTTTGTTCATAATAAGCTTTCTTTGCTCACCACAAAACCTTCAGTCAACTTTGGCTCCACAACTTTCCTTTCAATAACATCGTATCATGAAGTGACATCCAACGCCTATGGCATAACCATGGTTGCATATGAACACAACAATAAATCTCGATGCACCATCGCACAATCATATGATTTTTCCTGAGTTTCTAAATCATTCTTCCTCTTTCCCATCAATCTAGGAGTGATAGACACCATTTGAGTTCACCATTCCCTTCATACTTTGCCAAAACATATATAAAAATTGTTTACATAACGGTCGTCTCGATTTGAAGCATTCAACAATTAGCTTTCACACTTTAAGAGAACTTCTTTAACACACATCTTTTCTTTCATGTCCAATGAAACGGTGCAATAGTTCACCAGGAAATAAACATTCTTGGACAACAGTTTACTAATGGCTCATATCATTACCTTTAGCTTCCCACGCAACCTTGTCTCTTAGTCCATGATAAGGTGACTCTTCACTTCCTTAAAGGATCATTAAATAATTACATTGTAATAAAATTTTCGGTGTCTAATCTTGGCTTTTAATCTTATCACACGTCAACATATAAAATTTACTACACCTCGTATCATAATAGGTCGTATCACATTTCAGGCGGCATCCAAATAAGCATGTTACCACAGTTCATAAGCCTCCTCAAGTACAACTTTTGGTCATTTCGTTCGCGGATACCGAAATCTTACTTTTAAACGTATTGCCTCATGATGGTATATCTCGACTTTTCTGACTATGCTCCAGTTCTACTACGTTCTTTGTCTCAAAGAACATTACCTTGAGCTGATTTCCCGTAGTCAAGCACTCACCATAACCTCACAACCACGGACTTAGCTGATAGATAGAACTTTATTCCTTTCAACATTAAGTGTCAGCTTCTCCCTTAGCTTTTACTCACTTTTGATGGATTTAAAACTAAGCCTCTTCGAGTTGAAAATCGTAATAACGCTCTTTACGCAAACATAATGTTCTTCGTCATACTTAGAATAGGCAAGATTTTCCTTGTTAGACGTATTGACTAAACGATCTAGAGAAAACTTTAGGCTTGATTCCTTAAATTCATACACATCAAAGACTTTCATCATCCACAAATGGTAGCAACATCATAAATCTATCTTATAAAAGAAATACATCCCACAATCTAAAACATTAACTTCTTTCTATAATGGAGAACAAAACGGAAGGCACGTTTGCATGAAAATAGCACTAGACACCCATCACTTGAAGGCTCGACCTCACGTTTGCAATGAAACTGGGAACATTAATAGAACATCTCAAAACTACGAGTGACCTCACTTAGAAATATAATCTTTGCCTAACATGAGTAATCACACAGGCAAGTAACATGATCAATTCGGAATCAAATGCTCTTGAAAAACTTTTACCTCATCTGCTTTAAGAAACTATAATTATAGGATCTCAACATTACCTTTACATTCGTTCAATATAAGGAAGAATCTCCACCTGTAGATACTCGTCCCAATCGTCATATATCGTCCCTAGCGTAATCACGATTAAACGAGTCGTAAATCCAAAACAGACCAAAATATGCGCCGCATATTCCACATTTGGGCACAAATGCGCCGCATGAAATAAGTATGCGCCGCATATTTCATGCAAATTCGTCACACAAATTATCCAACATTCTGAGCACGCAGAATATGCGCCGCATATCGGGCTCCCATATGAAATCAATTATCAAAACTGGGCATATATGCGCCGCATATTATCTATGATCAGGAAAAATAATTTCAAACGAAACCTAAACGTTTTCCTTACACCCAAGCACAACTTTAACACTTCACAACTCGAAAGTAGCTTCACATCATGTCATAGTGTTCATAGAATTGAAGAGCTTCATGGTTAAAGGGTTCAATCAATCATAGTGTTACTTCTTTACTTGCTTCAACTTCATTATTCTTTAATCCATTTATACGTGTCTATTCTTTGCGTGGTTAAATACGATACCATTCAGTGATTCCATCATTCTCATCTTCACTTCATTCGGATCAGCACAGATACAGTCTCACAAACACACACATGTCGTGATACATTTAAAATTACGTTCGCGACCGGAATTGTAACTATATCCTTTCATACGTGTGCCCGGTAACCCTTCTATGCGTCACCTACTTATAATCCTTCAAGTATCCAACATCAACTCTACTCTTCAAACTTCAAATCCATGTCTTTTAAACTAGTAGACTCAACAACATTGACTATGATACGTCCCACGGTGTATCAATATACCAAAGTATATTGAACACAGAACAGTTGTAGAGGGGGGGTGAATACAACTTTCCACAATCTTTACAAACTTTTAACACAAAACGTTTTAAGATTCAGATAATGAATATTAATCAAGTAAGTAAAGAGCAGGAATCATTAAAACAGTAAAGCAGTAAAGAAATAAAAACATTCTTGAACACAGATTGTTATTTCAAATGTAATCCTTTATTAAGAAATAATCTATACAAAGAATTACAGGGTTGTTGCGGAATAAAGATAGCCTATAGATATCTAAACAACCCTATGAAATGACAAACAACAATCAATAAGTTTCAGCTCAAGAGAATCAGCCCAAGCTGATCTCGTACAGACTAAGCTGTGTATAAGAGCAGAGAAACTTGTGTGAAGAATGATTCTCAGGAAATGCCACACATATGCAATCCATGAATGAGGCTTTTATAGGCACAAGCGCTCCTTCATTAGGTGTCCGTTGCAGCTACGTGTTCTTCAATCAGTGGTTGATGAAGGATTAATCAATCGTGCCTTTCATGGTACTTGTGGTCCCCCACGTACTGACGCACATTCTTCATCTACCAATAGGAGTATGGACATGCATATGTAAAACAACCACCAACCTGGATCCTAGGATTCTTCCTAGTCACGTCATTTATCCTTATCTTCAATCCAGGTTGTTATCTTCACTTGATTGTCAGACACAGATTGGGCCATTTGTCAAGGCACCAATCTGCCTAAGTGTTTCCAAGCTGACTGCTAATCCCAAGCTGTCTTCCACTAACATCTTGGTCTTCTATCTTCAATCCTCCTATTCGACTTGGACTGAATGCTAATACATTGTTGATGCAGCTTGAATAACACTTGCTTCCATAAGATATTACAATTACAATTATGAAGCATGATCTGGGTCAGAGACAGATCGTAAGCTGTGTCAGCTTAGTCTGACCCAGATCAGATTACAAGAACCAAAGATTACTAAGTGTTTATAGGTCAGATTTGTCATCATTAAATTTACAATTAACATTAGGACTCAACAATCTCCCCCTATTTGATGATAACAAAACCCAACTACACTTTTGACTATCAGCTTACAAAGAATCAAACGAAAATATGACTAACAGCTTGTGACCCTTTAAATCTTTTGGGTTCTTTTCAATCTGATATGAAATTTTAACAAGACAACTGAATCTGTACAAATACTTGTATATATTGAGTAAGACTTTATTCCCCAATCAACTCTACAGTTTCTTGCTTAACTTCAAAAGATGGAGCAATCCTCACATCTACTTTTCTATCTAACCCTTCATCTATAATGAACTGCTCATACCCATTACCTTGTTCACTGAAAGTAACACAAAATCTGTACAAGGTAAAAAGGTGCATAGTTGGTACCTCTTTCAGCTCAGCAGTCCTTTGGAATACAAGTTGCCCTCTTGCATCCACAAAATACATACCATGTTCAGGTTCAGTAATGTGCATTCCACTTCTTGCATTAGCCACACCAGCAGGAAGAGACAGATTGAGATGTCTTAGAATTCTGTCTAGAGCATCAGGAGATAATAGCCCAAGAAACTCTGAAGGGTTCAAGTTTCTGAGGAAGTTTGTGTGATCACCTTCAGGAGCTTTGAGCTTAACATTTCTTCTCCTCTTTTTCTTGAGTGGCTCTTCCGACTCATCTTCATCATCCAAATCATATGCTTTTGGTCTTGGAAAGCCATTGATATCAATCTTGTATTTCACAATTGCAGCCAACTTTTTCTCAATGGCTTCCAAGACAGTCTCTCTATGAATTCCAGGCATACCAGTGATGATATCATGCAATTCAACCCACTCTGTGTAACCAAACTCATACAGATTGTCAAGATCATGACTTTCCCAGCTTGTCTCAAATCCTTTTCTTGTGAACCTGATGCTTGGAATGGACTTTCCCTTCCTTCTTTTGAGTTGAACCTGGAGGATTGGTTCTGGATGCTTTCTATAGTTGATCTTTTCTGTTACTTTTCTTTTCTCCATAGCATCAAACCAATTATGGGCTTTCACACTTTCTTTCACATCTTTAACCTTCTGTGATGGTGTAGAATGAACCACCACTTTCTTCTTTCCTTTTCCTTTGCTCATAACTTTCTTTTTGGAACCAATGGCTGCAAGATCTTCTTCATCTTCCTTATTTAATTGTTCTTGAACAGCCTTGGCAATTTCAGAATCAGACTTAGTTGCAGCAATTCTTTCTCTTTCTAGTCTGTCCTCCTTAATCATTTTGTATGCCGCCTCAACTGTTACCCCAAGCTGTGGAGCAGTTTCAGTTGCAAGCTCCCAATCTTTTTCTTTTTCTGTTAAGACCTTCACACCACTTGACCCAACTTCTGTTGTTCTTTTCTTGATCATGAACTGGGACAGAGTAGCTGTATCTTCACTAGATGAAGATTCATCAATTTGTACTTTGGGAGCTGGGTCAGCTTGAGTTGGCACAGCTTGCACATGAACAACTTGGGAGAACTTTCTTTTCTTTTCCGCCTTCTTACCTTTTTCAACTCTAACTTCCTTCCTTATATCTCCTATTTCAGCATTAACAGTCTCCCCCTTAGTTGTATCACTCTCCTTTTCAGTTTCTTCATTTATTTTTCCAACACCAGACTCAGATTCTGGTCTTTTTATCTCTTCCACATCATCCTTCTTACCTTCCAACTTAGAGCCATACACAACCATTCTTTTATCATTAAATGCCTCTTCAGCTTTAGCCTTATTCAGTCTTTCTTTCAGTCTATCAAGGTATTTTTCAATCTCCTTGTGAACCTGAGCTTGTTGTCTTTCTCTTTCTAGCTCCATTTCAGCTTCACTCATACCACTCCTTTTTCTCTTGGTAGCATTCTTCTCCCCCTTTTTGTCATCATCAGCAGGGAAAGAGCTCACCGGAGTAGCAAAGAGGCCTTTGAGTTCTTGGTTGATCAAGTCAATCTTTATATTAGTCAGATAACAGGCTCTTCTTAGCTCAACATAATCCTCATGGAGGAGTTCAATCTTGGATTTCACACCCTTAGAGACTTCAATCAGATCATTCTTGAAATCTGCTTATGACTTGTTTGCAGATCGAAGTTCTATGGTGACTTCCCTTGTAAACTTGGTTGCAGCTTTCTCAATCTGACCCAGAGTACTTTTGTTTCTTTCATTTTCTTCATTGACTGCCTTAGTAAGACTATCAAGAGACTCTGTCAGCTTGCTCTGGTTCTGCTGAATCAAATCAACTGCTTTCTTAACATATTCTTCCAATGCAGTCTGATCTTGACTCAGCTTATCCACCTTCTTATCCGTCAAATCCTGATCCTTTTGGATCTTTTCCAAGCATTCGGTCAGCTTTGAGCTCTCAACCTTAGAGGTTGAAATGAACTCAGTGAGCTGACCCACCACATCTGAAAATGAGATAGTGGCAGCTTGGGAAGAACTTGCAGTTGGCTTAAAAGCCACTGACTCTGGAAAGAGCAGCTTGCAATCCTTAATATCAGGGTCATTGGGCATATTTAGAAGGGGGTGGAGGTTTAAGGAGTTTTGGAACATTTGCTCATGAGAGTGAGTCTCATGAGTAGATTTGTCAGAATTGATGATGAGTTGGTCAGCCTGAGAAAGATTAACGTTTAATTCAGGATGAGGGCCAGTGGGAATGTGTTGATCTTGATTTTGATCAACTCCTCCACTGGCATCTTCCATCAGAGCATCCTTTGAGGATGGATGGGCAAACTCATCATCGAATGAAGAATCACTTCCGGAGATAGTGATCAGATTCTCATTGACATCGAGAGGACCATCAATGGTTCCCTTTGCTGTACAAGGGGCTGACATGACTGCCTTAAAGACAGCCAAGTAACCTGCAGAATCCCTCTGTCCGAGGACAGATGCAGACACAGACTCTGCAAGTGTAATGTTTTGTGCATTTGATTGCCCTTCAACAGAGGTGTGTTGTTGCACCAAAGTATCCTTAGGGAGAATTGAGGCCTGTACCCCTTCTTGTGACATAGAAGGGGCATTGACAGCCTGTGCAGACTCAGAGTGTAAGAGAGAAGGAGTCTAATCAGCTTGGGGAGGAGAAGCAGTGTCACCAATGCGTTCGATACTTCTCTCCTTAGGCTGACCATCCTCAGAAATGATATGCATTGACTCTGACTCACTTTGGATCTGGGCTAGATCCTCTGTTACCCCTTTAATGATATCATCAACCTTTTGGGAGGCTGATGATGGCGAATTCGGTTTAGACACAGTCTGACCTTGGGAGGAGGTCTTTCTTTCAATACCGTCACCCTGTTTGGAGGGTTGGGTAGCAGTAGGTATTTCCTTTAACTCGTCTACACTCTTTTGGGAGAGTGCAGATGGGCGTGGTGTTTTCGGCTTGTCAGCTTGGGTGGCAGGGACAACTTTGGAACGTTCCTTAGCTTCCCCTACACCTTGGGGGATCTCAAGATTGGATGTTGCAATATCAACCCCAGAAGTTGGCACAGATTTCCTTTTAGATCTTTCCTTTTTAGCACTGTGAGGCACTAAGTCCTCAACAATGGGTCTTTTAGAATCGGATTTTGAGTGAGTGGACGAAGGTGTGGCTAGGGTGGCTGATGTTTTGGCCAACCCTTCACCCTCTTTTGTAGGAGTAGAATGTTGAATAGATTCAGAAGAGTTTGAGGGTTCAGAAGCATGTGTACCTGGGTCCCCCTGATTAGCAGATTGAGTGTCAGACTCAGATCGCGTCGAAGAAGGGACAGCTTCCCTAAGTGCTTCTTGTTCCCTTTCTCTTTGCCTGCAAAAATCAAGGTAGATCTGCATTGCTCGGGTCAGACCCTGCACAGATACCTTGGGACTGTTGAAAATGTTGTTGTTAATAGACTTTCATTCCATAGTCTGACCAGTTGCCAGACTGAAATCATTGTCAAGTATTGCTTCAATGATAAGAGCAAGAATCCTACCATAAGGTATGGTAAGACTCTTCTTATGAACACGTTCAACAAGGTCCTTAAAGATTAAGCCAGCAAAATCTATTATGGTCATAGTGACCATTGCATGAAAAATCTGCAATTCTAGAACATTAGGCTGATCAAAGCTGCCTGCCTTTACTTGTAAGGTTTTAGAAATTGTGCTCAATAATAATTCCAAATACCAGTTAAAAATTTCATTTTAACCACTGAAGCCATAGGACCAGTATATCCAACCTCTTGTAAAACACTTTTGGCTTCAGTGTGAGACACAACATTATCAAATTCATCATCAGGCATATACGACAGCTCAAAAGCAGACCTAATCCTCTCAAAAGAAATATATACCTTTTTCTTACCGTTGAGGATTGTTGTAACATCCCGAACTTTTATTGAACGTTTGACTAATGCCGTTAAGTCAATTTGGGGTGTCGTTAAGTCTTTACTTAATATTGAATGTAGTTATGTGTGGTTAACGTAGATAAAGTAGTTAGGTTTAAAAGCCTAAATTTTTAATGACGAATAAAAGTGTGATTAATGTCGCTTAAAGGCTATGTAGTGCCTTTTAATGAAGGACTAATGTTGTATATGGTCATAATGCAGTTTGTGACCAATAATGAAGGGTTTAGAAGTCCAGGGACTGATTTTGACATAGGTTGAAATCTAAAAACGGGATTAAGGGTTTAGGAGCTGCCATTAGATGAGATTAAGCAGCCATTAGCAAATAATAAAGCAATTAATCCTTTCTTGAATCCTAAAGCAATTAATCAAGTATTGGATCAAACGATTTGGTGTTGTAAATTGATCGATCATCGAGTCAAGCAGGTAATCATTGATGTATTGATTGTATTTTCAGATTTAGAGGTTGTTTAATTATGAATCAAATCTGATTAAAAAGGGATTATGCAAGTAGTTAGGGTTTATGTGGTGTTTTGGGGTAATTAACATTGAAAGTGATGTTAAACGAGTCCGTAGTCGATCGTGATGATTAAAATGTGTTTAATTATGTCGAAAACATGTTTTGGAAGAAGTTTGGACGAGTCGTTTATTGGGAAATCGAAGATCTGGGTCTGTTTAAGAAAAACTGTCGAACAGGGATGAAACGAAGATAATCCTCGTTTCTATCTTCGTTTTCACTAAATTCGTAAGGAGTTTTGGGAGCTAACTTCGTTGGCTAATTCGTAAAAAGCAAAACGAAAATGAAGTTTAAATTCGTTTAACGGCCTATCTTCGTAAAGTATGACTTAAGTTCGTAAGAATGATTTTTGAGTTATCTTCGTAAGACCAAATTAAATTCGTAAGAATCCATTTTCGTAAAGTAGAACGAACGAAGTTTAAGTTCGTACGAAGATTAACTTCGTTAGCTAAGTTCGTACGAAGGCTATCTTCGTAAGGTGAAATTCTGGAATTTTACGTAGTCAGTCTTAAGTTCGTACGAGGGTCCATTTAAGGTCCTAAATGACTTATACTTTATATGTTAATGTGCGATAGGTGTCGGGATTACTGATAAGCATTATTAGCTACTTGTTTGTGCGCGTGTACTACAACCAGGTAAGATACACTACTTTGACACGCTGGGGGATCAACTAAAAGCTGGTTTCAAATCGTAAACACTTCCATTCGGTACCTTATTATTGCATGTGGGCATATGGGTTACTTGGGAGGTATTATGGGTTATGCAGTTGACCATGAGACCTAAGATGCAGTCCCTATTGTAGTGTAATGCAGTATTGCTTAATGTAGTATGTAGCTATGCAGTTGATGTAGTTTAATGTAGTATCTTGATATGCATGATATATAGAAATGAAGTTGATGTGTGATATGCATGCTTGACCTGTACGCCTAGTTCACTAGACTTGCTAGGTTTCTATGTCACTTGCACGTTTAAGGATCCAAACGTAATGAAGTTAAAGTGTGTGAATGTCTAGGAATGTGTGTTACCTAGACTATATGTGTGTGAATGTTTGGGAATGCAGGGACCCAATCTATATGTGTGAAATTGAGCTCATAAAACAGATGCAGTGAAAAGTGTTAAGCTTAACCCGTACTAGCCTTAGCCGGCGAGTGCGTAGATGCAGTTGTTGCTTGGGTGGCTCCTCGCAACGTGGTCTCTATAACGTAGGGCGAGTAATACGAGGGGTTTGACCAACCTCCACATTCGGATTACTCAAGGATTGGCTTGCCATTCCTTAACGACGTAAGATGAGTAGTCTTTTGACTAATCATCCAGTCGGGTGTGATGCAGGGCACACTTATATGCAGTTAACGAAGATACGTGTGACAATGTGTGAACTAATAATGCAGATAACGAAGATATGTGTGATAATGTGGGAACTAATGCAGGATAGGCACATTTAGGATGATTATCCTAATTGATATGAAGCTGAAATGCAGTATATGTGTGAACGTGTGATGTGTGTTGTGCCTAATAAAACTTGTCTAATAACGAAGATTGTTTTAATTGGACAAATGCTTTTAAATTAAGTGTTATCTTACTTAGCTATTCTTATAGCTAACACTTGCTTCTTAATGTGGTTGTTCCCTCAGGTTTAGCTTGATGGAATCTAGATGCAGGACATGTGAGCTTGGGTAGATGCAATGCAGGAGCCTTAGCTACCCTTAGACGATGCTTACTTTAGACATTCGTTACATTTCGTATTTAATGTCGAATTTATGTAGTGATGTGTGAACGGTTGTTTTATGTTGGGCAACCGTTGGGTTTTCATTTGAACTATTGTTTGATATGGCAAGTAACACCAAATAAATGCAGAAACCGAAATGTTTTTATCGGTTTTGACTTTTACAGTCTTTACTTCCGCAATTTAACACCGTTAGGTGAAAAGTTTTTGAAAACCCATATTTTTAAACGACGGGTGTTACAATTACCATAGATTTCAGCATCTCCTTTCTTGTCCTTTCTTGAAACACCCAGTCTGGCTTCTCAATCATCACATTTCCGAATGGATGATGCCATAAGAAAGCCACAATCTCATCGTATCCTTTTGCCCATGAAGGAGGATAGATATTGGCATAAACCAGACTGCCAATCTTGATTTTACCAGTATCAAGATCAGCCGGAACCACTACAACATTGCTTCCCACAATATAAGGTGAAAGCTTATTAGCGCTTACAGGAGCTGGGTATCGACTTTCAGTTTCAGAAGAAGAACTAGATTGAGAATCATTAGAATGAATAGAAACAGATGATGATGCCATTTTGAAAATAAATTTTAGAAGAAATTAATTTGATAAAACAGTAATCAGATTTGAGAAAAAAAATTGATTTAAAAAAATGAATAAGAGATTTGGGATTTAGGTTAACTGAATGTTTTATACAAAAATCAAAATATCCCGTTTGAAAAAGTTGGAGAGAGAAAGATTTTGATTGGAGGATTAACAAGTAGTGGTGGTACTTTTTCAGTAACCGGCTGTGACCACTACACGTGTCACACTCCAATAGGATCAGCACGTACACTAAATAAAATAATGAAAGTAATAAAACGCACTGAGATATTTAATAACAAAAATAACCACGAAGCTGGGTCAGACTCAGCTTACCCTCTTTCACTTGAAATGCACCAAGTGTGAAAGGGTAGTCTGGGTCTGACACAGCTTACCCTCAAAATTTTAGTATAACTCTAAGGGGTCAGATTTGCTATTACTTAGCTCACTACATTTTACAAATTAAGCATACCTAGCTTACTTATGAGGTAGTTGAACCTTGATTCATCCAATGGCTTTGTGAACAAGTCAGCAAGCTGATTGTCTGTTGGAAAGAAGTGGAGTTCAACATCTTCTTTCATTACATGATCCCTGATGAAATGATATCTTATATCAATGTGCTTGGTCCTTGAATGAAGCACATGATTGTTTGAAATTGCTATGGCACTGGTACTGTCACAAAAGATTGGAGTTTTTGTTGCAGTGACACCATAGTCTTGAAGCTGATATTGCATCCAAAGAATTTGAGAGCAACAACTTCCTGCAGCAACATATTCAGCTTTGCAGTGGAGATAGAAACTGAATGCTGCTTCTTGCTGGACCAGCTTACAAGTCTATTGCCAAGCAATTGACAAGCTCCTGAAGTACTTTTTCTGTCAATCTTACAGCCTGCAAAGTCAGAATCTGAATAGCCAATTAGATCAAATCCTGAGTCTTTGGGATACCAAAGACCCAGATTGGGGCTACCTTTAAGGTATCTAAAGATTCTTTTTACAGCCTTAAGATGAGATTCCTTAGGACTAGCTTGATATCTTGCACAAAGACATGTAGCAAACATAATATCTGGTCTACTAGCAGTCAAGTAAAGTAATGAACCTATCATACCCCTATAAGCTGTGATGTCAACAGATTTGCCGTTTTTATCCTCATCCAGCTTATCACCAGTTCCCATAGGAGTTTTCATAGGTGAGCAATCAGTAAAACCAAATTTGTTTAACAGATCTTTAACATACTTTCCTTGGCTTATGAAAATTCCATTTTTAGTCTGTTTAACTTGTAAACCTAGAAAATAGTTTAGTTCTCCCATCATGCTCATTTCATACTTTTTTGACATTAATTCAGAAAACTTTTTGCAAAGTCTTTCACTGCTAGACAAAGTATCATACCATGCCCTTGGAGCTTGCTTCAACCCATAGAGAGCCTTGTCGAGCTTGAACACATGGTCAGGAAACTTTGAATTTTCAAAACCTGGAGGCTGTTCAACATAGACTTCTTCTTCCAATTTTCCATTGAGAAATGCACTCTTCACATCCATTTGATAGACTTTGAAACCCTTGTGAGCAGAGAAGGCCAAGAACATTCTGATTGCCTCTAATCTTGCCACTGGTGCAAAAGTCTCATCATAATCAATTCCATCCTCTTGTCTGTAACCAAGAGCTACCAATCTTGCTTTGTTTCTGGTCACAACTCCCCTTTCATCCATTTTGTTTCTGTAGACCCACTTGGTTCCAATCACAGTCTTGTGATGAGGTCTTGGAACAAGTTCCCAAACCTTGTTTCTTTCAAACTGTGTTAGCTCATCTTGCATTGCATTTACCCAAGAAGGATCTGCCAGTGCTTCATCAACCTCAGTTGGTTCCATCTTGCTTACAAAATTGACAAACATGCAGAAGTTGCCTGTTGCCTTTCTTCTTGTTTTCACACCAGAGAGTGGATCACCAATGATTTGGTTAATTGGATGACTCTTTGTCCATCTTGTAACTGGGACAATGGACTGATTCAGATTAGATGGTTCAACATGATCAACTTGAGGAAGAGGCTGATCAGCTTGGACTGGAATTGAGGGATCTGAACCAGTTGGAGAGTCATTTAATGGATTCTGAACAATTTCTTCAGCAGGAGCAGGATCAGCTTGTGCATTTTCAAAGATTGGAACATCTTCTTCTTCTTCTTCTATAAGTTGCTCCCCCTGAGTTTGAGCATTATCAGCTCCAACTGGAGGATTAGTTGGAGGCTCATTCTCAGGTACATCCAGTTCTTCAAAATTGAAGTCTTCATCTTCAGGAGGAGAGCAATCTGGCTTAGAACAACCTCCATCAATGCTTACATTAACAGAGTTCTCAATTGTTTTAGTTCTCTTGTTGTAAACTCTGTAGGCCTTCATCATAGTTGCATATCCAAGTAGGATACCTTCATCTGATTTCTCATCAAACTTTCCAAGATGGTCTTTCTGATTCAAAATATAGCAAGGACTTCCAAACATTCTTAGGAAACCAATCTCAGGTTTTCTCCCCCTAAGAAGTTCATATGCGGTCTTCTGGTGTCTTTTCACAATGAGGGATCTGTTCTGGGTAAAGCAAGCTGTGTGTACTGCTTCAGCCCAGAAATGAGACTTGACATTGTTTTGAGCCATCATGGATCTGGCAGCTTCAATAAGAGTTCTGTTTCTTCTTTCTGCAACACCATTTTGTTGAGGAGTTCTGGCAGCTGAGTAGACTTGTGAAATTCCCTTTTCACTGCAGAATGAATTAAGAGTGATGTTTTTGAATTCAGTACCATTGTCACTCCTTAATTGCCTAACAGGTCTTTTGTAGAGAATTTCAGCTTGCTTGATGAAATGAATAATGCTGTCAGCAGCTTCACTCTTGTGTCTTAGAAAGAAAACCCAGGTGTATCTTGAATACTCATCAACAATTACCAAGGAGTACCTCATTCCAGTGAATGATAGAGTACTGATTGGTCCAAATAAGTCCATATGAAGCAGATCCAAACAATTATCAATGGTTGAGCATGTTTTAGACTTAAAAGTAGCTTTATGTTGCTTGCCTTTCTCAC
The DNA here is from genome assembly GCA_034093135.1 of Erigeron breviscapus. Taxonomy (NCBI): domain Eukaryota; kingdom Viridiplantae; phylum Streptophyta; class Magnoliopsida; order Asterales; family Asteraceae; genus Erigeron; species Erigeron breviscapus. The sequence goes on along the minus strand of CM067167.1, from coordinate 54,306,799 downwards.
AAGCACCACACAGCTTGTCCTTCTCATATTTGATCACTGGAAGACCAGACACCAACTCTCTCTTGCACAGCTTGTTGATGTCTTCGAAATTCATATGAGATAGCCTTTTATGCCACAACCAATTCAGCTCATCTTGAGACTTTGACATGAAACAGACTTCTCTTGTGACATGAAAAGATTCATCCCTCTTTGCAATAAGAACCACATTGCCTTCCAAATCAAGAACCATACCCTTATCAGACCTGAATCTCACTTCATAACCAGCATCACACAACTGACTCACACTGATCAGATTGTGCTTCAAACCATTAACATATGAGACTCTTCTGAATGTAAGAGGACCATTTGAAAGTACACCAAAACCTTCAGTCTTTCCTTGAGAATCATCTCCAAAAGTAACATTAGGACCAGCGCGAATCCTAAAGCTACATAGCAGGGACTTACATCCGGTCATATGCTTGGAACATCCACTGTCCAAATGCCAGGTGTTATCGTCATGACTGCCCTGCAATTATGATAAGAGATTAGTTCTTTTTGGGAACCCATCCAAGGATGGGTTCACCAGAGCTGACCTTCTGGTCTGACTCAGATTGGGTAACTAAATACAGACTCTTATCACATTTTGAAACCCATTGTTGCTTGGTCTGTCCTTTACCAGATTCAAAGTTCTTTCTAGCAACATTTAGAGTTTCCTTCTGAACAAAACCTTTGCCTATTCCAGCTTTCTTACATTCAGCTCTCAATTTTCTTTGATCAACAGTTTTTGGATCAGACACCTTCTTAAGAAAATTGGTTTTCATTGACACCTTATCAGTTCTGGACTCAACATATTTTAAAATCAACTTGTCAGAGTCAGACTTGGTGTTACTTGAAACAGACTCAGATTTTGCTTGTGACTCATTTCCTGGAAAACCAGACTTCTTACTCTTTAAGAGCTTTATTTTCTCTTTAGGAACACTGTGATCTCTATCCTTCTTTTATTTCTCTTTAAACTACTCTTGTTTATTTTAGTCTTTGAATCTGACACAGATTGGGTGATGGTCAGTTTGGACAAGTCAAGACTTTCTTCAGGTTTTAACTCAACAACCTGATCAGCTTCAGACACAGCTTCAGCAATGGTCTGACCAATAATTTCAGGATCTTTAAACCCAATACCAGATTTCTGAACCAACTTAATTGGTTTAGAAATAGTTTCTTTGGTTTGGACTTTGGGTGGTGAAGGAGGCTGATAACAAGGCTCCATAGCACATACTTCAGCTATGGCTATGGCCCTATCATAATCACCATCAAAAATGGCTTGGATCTGATGAGGTATTTGTTCATTAACACACTTAGCAACTCTTTTTGAACTTATACACCATGTTTCAGTAATCTGTTTAACTTTTAAAAACTTTTCTTCTGCAGTTTTAGCTTCTTTAATCAAAATGGAGTTTAATTGCTTTTGAGCTTTAACTTCAGATTCTAGTTTTTCAATGGTGTGACTCTTAGAGTTGTTATCAAGTTTCAAAATATGTATTTCCTTTTTGAGTTCTTGATTAAAGTGCTTTTGTAGCAAAACCTCATCACCAAGTTTATTCAGTCTGGACAGCTTCTCATTATCAGACAGATTTGAAAAAGAAGTTACCTCAGGTAGAGCAGTCTGACTGGTAGATGCCTGGTGAGCTGACTCAGATTGCTGTTGTATTTTCACCAGATCTTCAGCAAATCTTTGAGTAGCTTCTTTAGCCATGAAACACTTGGCATCTTTGTACAGCTCATCATCAGATGATGTGGCACTTTCAGCCTAGTCTTTGGCTACCAGACTCTTCTCATTTTTGTTCACCTTCTCAGTCAGCTCAACTACTTGTGCTTTCAAGGCTTTGTACTTAGTCTTGAGCTTAGAGTATTTTTCACCTCTTCCACCTTTGGCTGGCATAGCTTGAGCAGTTTCTTTGGATCTGCAGTCTCCAGCCATATGTCCAGTCTTGCCACACTTGTAACAAGTGACCTTGGACATATCAAATGGCTTCTTGGTCTTGTCAGCTTGGCCACCTCTTCCTTTTCCTTTAAACTTATTAAAGGATCTCCTTCTGATCCTTTCAGCTAACATAGCAACTTCATTTGCTAGTTCATCACCATCAGATTCATTACACTCAGATTCAGCACAAACAGAGTTAGGATTTGACATCACAGGAATATCATCATTAACACAAGGAATGATCTCATTACTAATTGAACTAGGGTGTTCAGTCATAGAAGCAACAAGTGCAGCAGCAGGCTGACTATAAGAATCACCCATAGCAATTAACTTTTCAGCCTCTGAACATTTTTGGTTATGAAGCAAACCAAAAAGTCCAGGGAGATCAAGATCATGATAAACAGAACTTAATTTAACAGAAGAAATATAGTTGTTCCATTTAGGTGGTAATGAATCAAGAAATTTACTCTTTAAGACCCCATTTTTCTTATTAATTCCAACAGCAGCTAAATCATTTACCAAAGCATTAAAGCGGGTATGAGTGTCAGTTAAGGATTCATTTCTCAAAGAGAAAAATCTCTCATACCTCCTGGTCAATGTAGTAATTGTGGATTCCATGGAGGTAGAGCAACCCTCAAACATAACAGTCAATGTACCCCACATTTTCTTTGATGTTGAACACATTTTAATTGAATGGTAAAGGTCTCTGGGCACAGCTTGGACAATGAAATTTCTAGCCTTCACATCCAAGTTTGCCAACCTCCTATCCTCATCCCCCCAATCTGCCTTGTCCTTAACAATAGATTTGACTGTGGCAGGAATGGTTGGTTGACCTTCCCTGACCACAGCTTCTACCACAATGGTTTGTGTAGGAACATAAGGACCATCCGCAAGGATGTCAGGCATATTGTTATCGATGGATTCAAGGAACAAAGACATTCTACCTTTCCACCCACTGAAATCATCTTTGTCAAACATGGGTGGTCGGGTTGAAGAACGATTATCAATATATGATGACATAATGCTTTACTATAAATGAAAATATGCAAGGATCAAGTCAAGTTAATTCTCAACCACCGCTCTGATACCAATTGATACGTCCCATGGTGTATCAATATACCAAAGTATATTGAACACAGAACAGTTGTAGAGGGGGGGTGAATACAACTTTCCACAATCTTTACAAACTTTTAACACAAAACGTTTTAAGATTCAGATAATGAATATTAAGCAAGTAAGTAAAGAGCAGGAATCATTAAAACAGTAAAGCAGTAAAGAAATAAAAACATTCTTGAACACAGATTGTTATTTTCAAATGTAATCCTTTATTAAGAAATAATCTATACAAAGAATTACAGGGTTGTTGTGGAATAAAGATAGCCTATAGATATCTAAACAACCCTATGAAATGACAAACAACAATCAATAAGTTTCAGCTCAAGAGAATCAGCCCAAGCTGATCTCGTACAGACTAAGTTGTGTATAAGAGCAGAGAAACTTGTGTGAAGAATGATTCTCAGGAAATGCCACACATATGCAATCCATGAATGAGGCTTTTATAGGCACAAGCGCTCCTTCATTAGGTGTCCGTTGCAGCTACGTGTTCTTTAATCAGTGGTTGATGAAGGAATAATCAATCGTGCCTTTCATGGTACTTGTGGTCCCCCACGTACTAACGCACATTCTTCATCTACCAATAGGAGTATGGACACGCATATGTAAAACAACCACCAACCTGGATCCTAGGATTCTTCCTAGTCACGTCATTTGTCCTTATCATCAATCCAGGTTGTTATCTTCACTTGATTGTCAGACACAGATTAGGCCGTTTGTCAAGGCACCAATCTGCCTAAGTGTTTCCAAGCTGACTGCTAATCCCAAGCTGTCTTCCACTAACATCTTGGTCTTCTATCTTCAGTCCTCCTCTTCGACTTGGACTGAATGCTAATACATTGTTGATGCAGCTTGAATAACACTTGCTTCCATAAGATATTACAATTACAATTATGAAGCATGATCTGGGTCAGAGACAGATCGTAAGTTGTGTCAGCTTAGTCTGACCCAGATCAGATTACAAGAACCAAAGATTACTAAGTGTTTATAGGTCAGATTTGTCATCATTAAATTTACAATTAACATTGGGACTCAACAGACTACCAACCACTTCATTTAACTTCTTGTACATCATAATCATCATAAACATTTAATCCGGCTATCACTTTCCACCGATCTTCACACATTTCCACACACCTGCAGCATCAACATCACTAAAGTTGTAACACGGTGTTTACTCTTGACAAATAGGGGTACAATACATAGAAATCTCTCCAACTTCATTACTTTGTACACCGGTCAACACAAGCATGGCCATACAAACACGCTCGCGTCGTGATACGCTTGCAACTATGTTCCGGACCATAATTGTAATTGTATCCTTTCACACGCGCGTTCGTTCCCACATTTGTGTATCACCCCTTTTTTTCCATCAATTCCTTTCACGTGATTTTCAGCACACATACTACATCTCATTTCCTTTGCGGTCCTTGTCACTAACCCCATGGGCTAGACAACATTGATGGAATACCATTTCACCTAATTCCCACTTCCATTCACCTCAGCTACTTCACACATAAGTTATATCATACGGTTATTAATTTCAGTTAGGGAAATGGCACATTACCTCTGGGACCGTCTATCATAGCAATAAGATAATTTAGCGACGAAGAAGCGAGAAAAGGAAGAATAAAGGCTAAAAACATAATCACGTATCAACAAACATTAATCATATAGCCTTAATCCTACACTCTCACTCATCCCAACCCGTCCTAAGGCATTTCATCTCAAAGGCTAAGCATACCTACTTAAGCCTACTTATCCTCTATCGGTTTAAGTCCAATTCCTATGGCATACCTATAGTCATTGGTTCACTTAAACCATTTCTCTGATACCAACTTGTAACACCCGTCGTTCAAAAATATGGATTTCTAAAAACTTTCGCCTAACGGCGTCAAAGAAAACGAAATTAAACTTTAAAAGTCCAAACCAGGAAAATCTGTTTGGTTCATTCATTAAATGGTGTTACTAGCCATATCATCAAAACAAGTCTAATTGGAAATCCATCGGTTGCCCAACATTAAACAACCGACAACATAGTAAATGCAAATCATAAATGTCTAATCGTAAATCAATGTCTAATGCGAGCAGCCACTATGGGTAAACTACAGCCAACTTCAAGATCATCTACCCATGCCTCACATCTTCTCACATCTACCTGCTCACTAATGTTGGACCTGAGGGCACAACACATTTTAAAAGAGCAAGTGTTAGCTAACGAATTAGCTAAGTAAGATAACACATAGTTCATAAAGCATTTGTCCATTTAAAACAATATAGGAAAATCATTGAAATCGTTAAGGCACATATCATCAATCATATCATCTCACATACATATCATAGCATCAACATCTTTCATATTAGGATGAACCACCCTAAAAGTGCCTAGTCATCTTTCATATCTTTTTCACATATCATCATTGCAATTGTGACATAAGTCACACACATCATATAACATATACATCTCATTACGTGTGACATAAGTCACACCCGACCAGATGGACAAACCTTACGGCAGTACATCAATGTCGTTAAGGAATGGCAAGCCAATCCCGGAGTAGTCCGTATGTTCAAAGACATTGGTGGGTAATCAGGCCACCCGGAGATACTCAACCACTTAATTATGTTGCAAGGAGCCACCCAAGCAACCACATATACGCACCCGCCGAGCAAGGACAAGTACGGGTTAAGCTTAACACTTTCACATCATTTACGAGCTCGATTTACATCACATATAGTTTAGGTGTCCACATTACCTAAACATTATCACATATCATATTAACGTTTGGGCCCTTAAACGTGCATGTGTCATGGCAACTTAATAAGTCTAGTGAACTAGATGAACAAGCCATACATCCATGCACATTTCACATATCATCAACATATAATCACATATCAATTCATCTCAAGACATTACATAGCATTTCATAGCATATCATTACATCTCATATCATTGCATAACATTTTATAGCATATCATTACATCTCATATCATTGCATAACATTTTATAGCATATCATTACATCTCATATCATTGCATAACATTTCATAGCATATCATTACATTTCATATCATAGGGACTGCATTTCAGGCCTCAATAGTCATTTACATAGCCCATATCACCTCCTGTGTAACCCCGAATACCCATAAGCAATCAAGATATCATTTAGGAAGTTATTATATGAAAACCATGTTTTTGTTGAACCCCCAGCGTGTCAAAGTAGTGTATCTTACCTCGTGACGAGCACAACAAGCAATACGCAAGGTTAATTCATCTTGTTGTGTTTCCGACTACCTATAGCAACATATAACCAATAGGTAACATAAACGTGGCTTCAAAAGACCCCTCTAAGTTCCCTATACTATAAGGTAACCTAAGCATAAGGTCTGTGGGTCAAACGAGCATGAAAACAAGCCTAAACGACTGCCAGACCTGAATATGCGCCGCATGGCTTTTCCATGCGCCGCATAAACTTGATCAGAAGCATCCAGACCAATCCATGCGCCGCATGGAAATCCCATGCGCCGCATATCGGGGCTTGTTCAGCAAATCTGATTTTTGAACTGCTTTAAACGATTCCCATTCGATCTCAAACCCTAACCCCGACCTGGAGACATCAAATTGACCTCTTTTATGACACAATTGATGACTTCAAACCATCAATTGATTCCTTGATCCATTACAAACATATATCACTCAATGAATCACCCGAATAACAAGAAATCGGTAAACGTTTAATCAATTAACCCAACTCAAACCCCATGGCCTGGATTGAATACCCATCTATGACTCAATTAATCAGATTTCAAAGAGGATTTACCTATATTACCTGCACTTGACGTAGGGGATTCAAGATCTAAACAATACTTGATCGAAACGGCACAAAACGATTGATTATTGAAGGAGAATTGCTTGAGAAGGGAGGGAGATTTTCGGCTGGGGTATTACACACACAAAGAGCAGATGTTTGTGACAATTAGGGCTTCCTAATTGCTCACTAATCCCTGTCCAGCAACAACAATAGTTACACATAGGACCCCTCAACTCCTAAACTTAACTTTCTTAGCTTAACTTTCCTACCGGGAGTCTTAACATACTAACAAGCACTTAATTATTTAACTTTACTTTCATTACTTTCATTAAACATCATCTTAATCATTTCATTACTTGAACATATTTAATGAAATTAATCATTAACACGTAGGCACATTAATCATATATAACGACCGTAGTCATTATCGCATAAACATATTTATTAATAAGACGTATAAATCCAACGGAAGGCAAACATTGACTAACGACATGGTCAATGGTCGACATAAAATGTTTGGGATGTTACAGGAAAATATCTTCAACGATGCAAAAAGGAATTCACACATGGGATTATTCATCAACACGCAAAGAAGACTTAGTCTTGCTATATAATCGGACTTCTAGTTGAATTCAGCATGAGGGAAAAAGACTTCAACGTACACATGATCAAGTCGAGATTAACTCCAACGTTTCAATTATGAAGACCTGGAAGATCCCTAGGATTTCAGATAGTTGGTTAGCTATTAGCTCTATATAAACGAACAAGGTTGATCGATATAGGATATACAATACAATCTAATCTCATCTTGCAACACTTCTGCTCACTTGTATTCACACACAATTCTCTACACTCTCATCTTATTTCTTTCACTTAGCAATAATCGATCAACTAAGTTCCACCATTGTAATCATTTTAACAATAATTAATAAAAGAACAAAGGCAGGGACGATTGTTTCCTCCCGGGGTTTTAGGGCTTTTCCTCGTCAACAAATATCGGTGTTCTTGTTCCCTAATCTTTACTCTTATCTTATCTTCATTAGATCTTTACTATAATTCACATTATCTCCTGTTCTTTGCACTATTTTGTTATATTTTGATTCTTTATTTACGATTATATTTATCCTTTAACTCCTTGTTTAGTCGACATAAATCTTTTATAAGTCTTTTATTTAATACGCATCTTTGAAACTCATTATTTAACAAGCCCTTAACCTCACGAACGAAAGTTTGGTTACATAATTGATCTAAGTCTTCAAGGTTGATTATCTTGGATAATTTTTGACCAAAACAGGGTTAATTTACTCAAAGAGTTTAATCTTACACCGTTTTTCACAGAAGATGCGAAGGCAGTACAACAAGGCGTTCGATACCTTGCTTCTTAGGGAAAACCGATGTAAGGTAATGAAAAACATTGTTATCATAATAAAAAGGAAGCTAACAAGCTTTTTCCAAAGGACTACAAAGGTAGTACAACAAGGCGTTCGATACCTTGCATCCTAAGGAAAATGAATGTTTGAAATCAAGCAAATTAGCAAATTAATAACACAATAAAGGACAAGATTTTTGAATTTCTAACAAGTATTTTCCAAGAGACTGCAAAGGTAGTACAACAAGGCGTTCGATACCTTGCATCTTAAGGAAACAAAATGTTAGAAACAAAACAATTTTGCTTAGGAAGGCAATTTTCATTGAAGAAGTTCAGAAGGTCTTGCAAATTGTTTCATATGAGACTACAAGGCAGTACATCAAGGCGTTCAATGCCTTGCATCTCACAGAAAAGACTTGAAAGAACCATAAGAACAATTAAACCATAGAGAAGCATACAATTGAAACCAGATAGGGACGAATGTTTGTGTTACCGATCAGGTTTAACGAGCATTAAATTGCTTAAACATGAGGAAATCAGGTAAACACAATGATATTTGTATAAGAAAACTCTATCTTGATCAAACCAGATGAAAAAGAATTGAAATTGAAAGAAGGTTTGACGAAAAATAAATGATAAAAAAGTTTCTAAGTATTTCATTAAGAAAATACCGGTTTTCAAAATTTATTAAGGAAAACCGGTTTTCATAAAAACTTGAGTAAAAGAATGAAATACCGGTTTTGGAGTTTAAAATTGGTTTGTGAAAACCGGTATTTCAAAGCATCAAGATACACGATATAAATATCGGTATCGATGCACTTGGAAAAAAAAATGAGCCAAGGAGATAAAATTGAAAGCCGGTAAATGAATCAGTAAGAATAAAAACAAGAACATCGCAATTAAGTCATTCATACACTCAATTTACACATCTCAGGAATATAATCAAAGGATTGCACAATCATAAGCATACAGACAAGATCAAATTGGCAATCAAAGCATGTTATAAGTATGAATCATGCATGTATAAATGAATAAGTAATTGACAAAGATTAAAAGAAATTATACCTGAGGATAATGATAAATGACAAATAAAAACAGATAATCAATCAAGAAAGCAACCCTGAGTAAGAGAAAAGAAATCCTAAGAAATGATTACCGGTATTCTAGAAAAAGGAAAAATTGATGAAAACCGGTAATAGTAAAGACTACCTGAAACCCGGTAAATGAAAGCCGGTAATGAGTAACTAATAGAAATGCCAGTTTTTGTAAGGAAAATGAAAGCCGGTATATATGAATATGGGGAAAGCCGGTAAGTTTTTGAGGGAAAGCCGGTAATGGCGAGAGAAAGCCGGTATTTGAATATGAAAACTGGTATTTGAGAAAAGTTAAATGGGTAAACAAATATCGATAATTGGGGTATTTATAGGGGAAAATACCGGTTTTTGAACTTAAAATTATTTTTTTTTTTTTTATTTTTTAAATGTAAAGTATTTTAGGTAAAAGCTTGGATTTTGAAGGTAAGAAATTGAAGGCAAAATTTGGCTAAGTACTTAAACAAACTCCCCCTAGGAACATGCAGAGATAAGAAAATCTACAAACTCCCCGTATAAGCATGCATTCTACCCTTGTTCTCCCCCTCAAACATTGCATGTAAAAGCAAATAAGCACACATCAAATGTTTGACCAAGAAAATAAACATAGAATACATGGCAAATAAGCAGGTTAAGATTGTAAATCAAGCATACTCGGCCAACTTGGTTTTCAGAAAATTAAACCTTTGTTCATCCAAAGGTTTTGTGAAGAGGTCAGCAAGTTGGTAGTCAGTAGAGACAAAGTAGAGTTCGATGTTAGCTTTTTCGACATGATCTTTTATGAAGTGGTACCTTACATCGATGTGTTTTGTCTTGGTATGCTGAACAGGATTGCAAGAAATTGCAATGGCACTCTTGGAGTCACAGTAGATGGGAATTCTGTCATACTGAAAGCCATAGTCAGATAGTTGAGTCTTCATCCACAACACTTGAGAACAACAACTAGCAGCAGCTACATATTCAGCCTCTGCTGTGGACGTGGAAACACAGTTTTGTTTCTTGGAAGACCAACCAACTAACTTATCTCCAAAGAATTGCACACTGCCAGAAGTACCTTTGCGATCTAACTTGCAACCTGCATGGTCTGCATCTGAGTAGGCAGTTAGTTCGAAACCGGTATCTTTTGGATACCATAAACCAAGATTTATAGTACCCTTGAGATACCGAAAGATTCTCTTAACCGCTTGAGCGTGACTTTCCATATGGTTAGCTTGAAATCTAGCACACATGCATGTAGCAAACATAATGTCCGGGCGACTAGCAGTTAAATACATGAGAGATCCTATAATACTGCGATATAGTTTCTGATTGTAAGGTTTACCATTAAGATCAGCATTAATTTTGGTTCGAGTTTCCATGGGTGTACCAATAGGTTGACAATTAAGCATATCAAACTTTTTCAACATGTCAAGAATGTATTTATTTTGACAGATAAAAATACCATTCGACAATTGTTTGACTTGTAAACCAAGGAAAAAGTTTAATTCACCCATCATACTCATTTCAAAATTCTTAACCATTAATGCAGAAAAGTTTTTGCAGTACTTAGGATTAGTTGACCCGAAAATTATGTCATCTACATAGATCTGGATTAAAACAATGTCACTACCTTGTCATTTGATAAACAAAGTAGTGTCAATGGAACATTTACTGAATCCAGATTGCAAAAGATAGGCAGTGAGAGCATCATACCATGCACGGGGAGCTTGTTTAAGACCATATAACGCCTTGTCTAACCTGTACACATAATCCGGACGTTTAGGATCTACAAAGCCCTCTGGTTGATAGACATAAACCTCTTCTTTCAGCACACCATTCAAGAAAGCTGACTTGACATCCATCTGATAAACAGTGAAGTTCTTAAATGCAGCATAAGCAAGAAAAATACGAATGGCCTCTATACAAGCAACATGAGAAAATGTCTCATCATAATCAATACCATCTTGCTGACAATATCCTTTAGCAACCAACCTAGCCTTGTTTCGAACGACAATCCCATTCTCATCCTTTTTATTCTTGAAGATCCATTTGGTCTTAATTGGTTCTTTATACTTGTATGGATTAGGAACCAACTTCCACACTTGAAGACACTTAAATTGAGTAAGTTCCTCTTGCATGGCCTTGACCCAGTCAGGGTCTCGAAGAGCATCAGTGACTGTTTTGGGCTCAACCAAGCTCAAGAAGTTAACAAACAAGCATTCATTTACAGAAGCAGAGCGTGTCGTTATTCCAGAATTTGGATCTCCAATAATCTGTGTGGAAGGATGAGGAAGCATAGAACGTGACCATTTTCCTGAATGAGGAAGTGGATCGGCTGGATAATTGTTCTCATCAAGATTCACAAAACCATGAGAATGATGTTCAATTAGATGTTCAAAACTTGGTTCAATCGGTTCAACAGATTCTTCATCATATGCTTCAGGATCAATAGCTGGATTAGTTACTTGAGAGATTTGCTGAGGTGGGACTTGTACAGAAGAGTTAGTTGGAGCAGAAGAAGAGTTGGACGAATTCGCAGATGAAGATTCATTCGTAGAAGTAGAATTGTCTGAAGGATGAGGTGAAGAGTCATCGGGAGAGGATGTAGAAGAAGAACTTTGTTGCTCAGAAGTAGAATTCTCAGATTCAGAGATATTGGAAGTTGAAACTTCAGGTTCAGCCAAAATAGGTTATAAAATGGGAGAATGATCACGATAAAATTCTTCAAACAAGATGTCTAACTCTTCAGTTGTCGGTGTAGAGAATGAATATTTTGTGACAGAGTGAGCCTTAGATGCGGAAGCTTGTGGACATTGAAGATCGGGTCTTGAACTGTGGTGTTCAAGAACCATTCCTCAAAGTTCATCGAATTTAACATTCATACTTTCTTCAATTCTCTTGATACGATGGTTATACACTCGATAGGCAATGGATTCTCTTGAATAACCAATGAAATATGCCTCATCACCCTTTGGTTCAAACTTGCCCAGATTATCTCGGCCATTTAGAACATAGCACACACATCCAAATATGTGTAAGAAGTTCACATTGGGCTTTCGCTTGTTGATGACCTCATATGGGGTTTTATCGAACCTCTTGTTGATGATAGATCTATTTTGAGTAAAGCAAGCAATAGCTACAGCTTCAGCCCATAAATTTGGGGGGAACTTAGAGTAAGCAAGCATAGTACGAGCTGCTTCGACAAGAGTACTATTTCTTCTTTCAACCACTCCATTTTGTTGAGGTGTTCGAGTGGCAGAAAATTGACGAGTAATACCCACGGATTTAAAGAAGGAATCAAGAGTAGCGTTCTTGAATTCTGCACCATTATCGGATCGAACAATGCGAACTATGGATTGCAGATTCACTTGGGTTTTCTTGATGAAATCGATAATCACATTCGGAGCATCACTTTTTGCATGAAGAAAGAATACCCAAGTATAACGAGAATAATCATCAACAATCACAAGAATGTATCTCTTTCCGTGAATACTTTGAACACGCATCGGACCACACAAATCCATATGAAGAAGGTGTAAGGGGCCTTCGGTACTAAGATGCTTCTTTGGTTTATGTGATGCTTTCTTCATCTTCCCAATTGCACAAGCTGGACATACATGCTTACTTTCATATTTGAAATCAGGAAGACCATCAACAAGTTGTTTGTCAACAAGAGCATTAATCGTTTGAAAGTTAAGATGAGAAAGACGGCGATGCCATAACCAAGCATTTTGAGCTGAGGCTTTTGAGAGAAGACAAATTTCTGATGAAGGAGTTGGAATATTGTTGAGATCGATAGTGAACAAGTTATTATCTCTGGAACCTGTAATAATATCAACTCCTTCTTCAGTTTGAACTTTGCATTCATATCGTCGAAAGAGAACCTGAAGATCATTTTCACAAAATTGGCCGAAACTGAAAAGATTATGACCTAATCCTTCAACATAGGAGACTCGCTTAATGGTTATTCCATTTTGGACAATATCACCATAGCCAAGGATAGGAGCAATATGATCATTTACAAATCTCACAGTTCCCATAAACCGTTCAACAAAGTTCTTAAGTAACGATTTGTTACCCGTCATATGTCTAGAACATCCTGAATCAACATACCAAACACAAATGAGATATTCCTGTAAAAGCAGGGAATATGTTTTAGGTACCCACATAAACTGGGTCCTTGCAGGTTAGAGGTTTAACATGCAAGCACAAATTATTGAAAGCAAGCAAAAATAAATAAAAGAAACAAATTAACACACAAACAAACATTTTATTATTTAAACAAACAATCACACAAACAAGTTAAAAATAAAGTACGAATTACAAGCATTTAAACTAATTAACGGTACGAGTACAAGATGGACTAGTCCTAGAAGCATTAGTGCTATCTAAAGCAATAGGCCTACGAACTATCCACACTTGTTTCACAGGGGTAGAGGTGCCATCAATCTTGACTTTCCTAGAAGCATGTAAGTATCTATCTTTAGGAAGCCATTTACTGCTACTATTTAAGCACAAGTCACCTGAAACATGGACATTTTTAGAGTTAGAAGAGGATTTCTTTTTAATGTTCTCTACAGGTTTCTTCTTGATGGTCTCTTTAGTCATAGGAGTCTTTTTTTTGTAAGTGGTGAGAACCAACCATATTGATCTTTAAATCTAGCATCTCTAACTGCCTTCAAAATGCTCTTAGGGGTCATTGGAGAATTCCTAGGATAACTAGAATGCCAATTGGACAAAGATTCTTTCTTGATGTACTTTTGAACTACAGGAGTCTTAGCTTCTTGAGGAGACTTAGGTTCAATTTTAATCTTGGTTTGCTTGGAAATTTGGTCAAATTGAGGTCTTTTGAGAGTCTGTTTCACATTTGTGTTCTTTGGTTTTGGGGATGGAGTCTTGGGTAAGTGTGTTTTTGGAGTTTGCTTTGAAGAAACATTAAATTTGACTTCCTTTTTCTGAAAAACTGTGAGTCCCAAACTCTCTAGATGGTTAACCCAGAATGTAAAATACAACAAGTCTAATAAGCACTAGATTGGACTAGTATTACTTGAATATAAATGCAAGAATATAAACAATGTAATACAAGACTAAAAGCAATAAAATAAAGGTGGAACACAATGTAATATTTTCAAGTGTATTTTATTTATGATGTTAAATAAAATACAAGGTTGTGCGGAATCAAGATAATACAAATATGTAAGTATCCTAACAACCTATGAATTACAAATGATCTATATTTGCCAAATAACTCTTTTAGATCGAGAGTATTTAGACAAATTCACCTTTAATTCTAAAAGTAATTTTAACGAAGAAATGACTTTGTATTTATAGGCAAACAAATTCACCAGTGAATTTGTGCCGTACAAATATGGTTGCATGCATTTAATGAACCGACAAGGTCATTAAATGCATTGGTTAAGGTACAAGGATAAAGTCACATCAATATGACTTTATTCTTTTAACCAACCACCTTTACACACGTATATACTTTAGTAAAGAACAAGTGGAATGTTCTTTGGAAAGTGTGTAAAGGCAAAAAGTCAATTCCTCGATATCAGTGTTCAGACTTGTAAGGTCTAGAACACTGAAATCCTCCAGTCGTAGATCTGGTAAGACTTCCAGTGGACTCCGCCATTTGTCAGTCTTCTTTATTCTAACTTCAGTCTTTGACTTCAGTGAGAATGTCTTCAGTAGAATAGATCTGGAC
Source organism: Erigeron breviscapus (assembly GCA_034093135.1). Lineage (NCBI taxonomy): Eukaryota > Viridiplantae > Streptophyta > Magnoliopsida > Asterales > Asteraceae > Erigeron > Erigeron breviscapus. The sequence goes on along the minus strand of CM067167.1, from coordinate 54,291,772 downwards.
TGGGTGAAGTCCAGTGAGCTAATCTGGAGGATGTCTCTAGATTTCCTATACAAGTATTTGCTCACTGGTCTTCCATTATTTCTGAACAAATCTACAGAGGGACTCCAGTTTCCAAGTCTGGAGTAGGTCCAGTAAATATTATTTCTGGACAGATCTTCAGTAAGGCTCCAGTAGTCGAGTCTGGAGCGAGTCCAGTAAATCTGGACCTAACAAATTCCCCCCTATTTGTTTAGAAATAATGCAAGGTTTTTCAAGCTTATATCTATACAACTTTGTATGCTTGAAAAACACTTGTTTTGACTTAGTCTAAAAATATAAGTTACTGGAAAACACTTTATAGATCATCAGTGTTTTCAGTTTCATCTTTTAGTTCTAACTTAGACTAAATCTGATCATTTACTTTATGAATCAAAATATGCAACTATATTTACAGCCATCAACAGAAAATAAGTTACAATTTTGTGATAATCAAATACAATTACAAGTAAATGATAAAAAGAATCAGGCCCTTCTTTTTGATGTCTGTCCTGGAGCGTCTTCAGTAGCCTTCCTTTTTGGAGATGGATAGGATGGTACAGAAACAGGTGGTCGCATACATAGAGCAGCTTCCATCTGTTGAATTCTTTTCCAGACTTTCTCAATCCTCTTCATGAAAGCTTTGACATCAGAGGACAAATCAGTTTTCCCCCTGAAAGTCAAGCCTATCTCTTTCAGTTCAGTCCATCCAAAAGCTTGGACTGTAACATTCTTCCTTTCATCAGTAAAGTTACCCTCTCTGGTCAACTTTACTACAAACCTGGTCATGCCTTCATTGTTTTCAGCTAATTTGATTTCTGCACCTATGATCCTTCTGACATCAGCCCTGAACATCATCAGTTCATTATATTTGTCTTTCAATTTGGCTGTCTGGATCATTGCTTCAGTTTCCTTGGATACCTTCACTTGTTCCAAGGCAGTCTGGATTTCTTCACAATTTATTTTGAGTGAAGTATCCAAGGGAATGAAAGTGCTCAGATCTGCATCTTTAATTGCTTTGAGCTGTTTGGTAGTGAGTTTAGGCAAACCTTTAATCTTCTTCCTGTACTCTATTTCCAGAGCACCAGCATTCTTTCTTATTTTCTTCTGGAGGTTCACCAGTTCCTCTGTTCTCTGTCTGATCAGTTCAGGTACACTGACACCATACGTAACTGCATCATAAACCTGTTCTTCTTCAGAATACCTGGAGCGAATGTGTACATCATCCAATGCATTCAGACATTGATGAACTCTGGGGTCTTCCTTCATCTTTTTGTAAACATCAATATGTATGCCCAACCTGCCAGCATTATATGAATCAAGAGTCCCCATATTTGCCATCTCCCTTTGGTGGGCCAGCAGTTCATCCTTTTGATTTTTCTTGAAGATTTCTATCATTATACATTCTTGCTCCAGTCTTTTTGAGGTGTCTTCATCAGTAGTGGGAAATTCTGATGACCTTCCAGCAGTTTCACTTTCTTCTCCAGATACCATATGTTCCTTTCCTTTTACAGACTTCAGAGTTGTTGGGATATCTGGGAAAGATTCAAACTGGGGCTCACTGGCACCAGTACCAGCAGCCTCTTCAACCTGCACAATGGCTTCAGTGCCAAGTGCCTTCTGTGCTTCTTGTGCACTGGCCTCAGTACCAGTCACTTGTTCTTGTTGCACGATGCTTTCAGTAGCAAAGGCTTTTTCAATAGTACTGGCAACCACTTCTTTCTTTTTCCTTACCAAACCTTCTTGAACAGACTCAGTGGCAACAGACGACTTTTCCCCCTTGGAATGGTCACCAGTTCTTGACTTGAGATCATTCCACAACTGTTCAAGCATATGTCTGTCTAGAGCACCAAACGTTCTTCCAGCCACTGGAGTTGTTATATTCACAGTCTTCCTTAATTGAGTCACTTCCTTCTTGATAAATTCAATTTCTGAAGACAAGTGCTTTGGCATTTCATTTTCTATCATCTTCACCGTCTATCACAGTCTGATCACCAGTCTATCACCAGTCTATCACCAGTCTATCACCAGTCTATCACCAGTCTATCACCAGTCTATCACCAGTCTATCACCAGTCTATCACCAGTCTATCACCAGTCTGATCACCAGTCTATCACCAGTCTATCACCAGTCTATCACCAGTCTGATCACCAGTCTATCACCAGTCTATCACCAGTCTATCACCAGTCTATCACCAGTCTATCACCAGTCTATCACCAGTCTATCACCAGTCTATCACCAGTCTATCACCAGTCTATCACCAGTCTATCACCAGTCTATCACCAGTCTGATCACCAGTCTATCACCAGTCTATCACCAGTCTATCACCAGTCTGATCACCAGTCTATCACCAGTCTATCACCAGTCTATCACCAGTCTATCACCAGTCTATCACCAGTCTATCACCAGTCTATCACCAGTCTATCACCAGTCTATCACCAGTCTATCACCAGTCTATCACCAGTCTATCACCAGTCTATCACCAGTCTATCACCAGTCTATCACCAGTCTGATCACCAGTCTATCACCAGTCTATCACCAGTCTGATCACCAGTCTATCACCAGTCTATCACCAGTCTATCACCAGTCTATCACCAGTCTATCACCAGTCTATCACCAGTCTATCACCAGTCTATCACCAGTCTATCACCAGTCTATCACCAGTCTATCACCAGTCTATCACCAGTCTATCACCAGTCTATCACCAGTCTATCACCAGTCTATCACCAGTCTATCACCAGTCTATCACCAGTCTATCACCAGTCTATCACCAGTCTATCACCAGTCTGATCACCAGTCTATCACCAGTCTGATCACCAGTCTATCACCAGTCTATCACCAGTCTGATCACCAGTCTATCACCAGTCTATCACCAGTCTGATCACCAGTCTGATCACCAGTCTATCACCAGTCTATCACCAGTCTGATCACCAGTCTATCACCAGTCTATCACCAGTCTATCACCAGTCTGATCACCAGTCTATCACCAGTCTATCACCAGTCTATCACAGTCTGATCACCAGTCTATCACCAGTCTATCACCAGTCTATCACCAGTCTATCACCAGTCTGATCACCAGTCTATCACCAGTCTATCACCAGTCTATCACCAGTCTATCACCAGTCTATCACCAGTCTATCACCAGTCTGATCACCAGTCTATCACCAGTCTATCACCAGTCTATCACCAGTCTGATCACCAGTCTATCACCAGTCTATCACCAGTCTATCACCAGTCTATCACCAGTCTATCACCAGTCTATCACCAGTCTATCACCAGTCTGATCACCAGTCTATCACCAGTCTATCACCAGTCTATCACCAGTCTGATCACCAGTCTATCACCAGTCTATCACCAGTCTATCACCAGTCTGATCACCAGTCTATCACCAGTCTATCACCAGTCTATCACCAGTCTGATCACCAGTCTATCACCAGTCTATCACCAGTCTATCACCAGTCTGATCACCAGTCTATCACCAGTCTATCACCAGTCTATCACCAGTCTATCACCAGTCTATCACCAGTCTATCACCAGTCTATCACCAGTCTATCACCAGTCTATCACCAGTCTATCACCAGTCTATCACCAGTCTATCACCAGTCTATCACCAGTCTATCACCAGTCTATCACCAGTCTATCACCAGTCTATCACCAGTCTATCACCAGTCTATCACCAGTCTATCACCAGTCTATCACCAGTCTATCACCAGTCTATCACCAGTCTATCACCAGTCTATCACCAGTCTATCACCAGTCTATCACCAGTCTATCACCAGTCTATCACCAGTCTATCACCAGTCTATCACCAGTCTATCACCAGTCTATCACCAGTCTATCACCAGTCTATCACCAGTCTATCACCAGTCTATCACCAGTCTATCACCAGTCTATCACCAGTCTATCACCAGTCTATCACCAGTCTATCACCAGTCTATCACCAGTCTATCACCAGTCTATCACCAGTCTATCACCAGTCTATCACCAGTCTATCACCAGTCTATCACCAGTCTATCACCAGTCTATCACCAGTCTATCACCAGTCTATCACCAGTCTATCACCAGTCTATCACCAGTCTATCACCAGTCTATCACCAGTCTATCACCAGTCTATCACCAGTCTATCACCAGTCTATCACCAGTCTATCACCAGTCTATCACCAGTCTATCACCAGTCTATCACCAGTCTATCACCAGTCTATCACCAGTCTATCACCAGTCTATCACCAGTCTATCACCAGTCTATCACCAGTCTATCACCAGTCTATCACCAGTCTATCACCAGTCTATCACCAGTCTATCACCAGTCTATCACCAGTCTATCACCAGTCTATCACCAGTCTATCACCAGTCTATCACCAGTCTATCACCAGTCTATCACCAGTCTATCACCAGTCTATCACCAGTCTATCACCAGTCTATCACCAGTCTATCACCAGTCTATCACCAGTCTGATCACCAGTCTATCACAGTCTGATCACCAGTCTGATCACCAGTCTATTCACCAGCCTTCAACAGTCTGATCACCAGTCTGATCACCAGTCTGATCACCAGTCTGATCACCAGTCTGATCACCAGTCTGATCACCAGTCTGATCACCATTATTACCTTGACGGCCTGAACAGCCTCATAACAAATGTTTCATCAACAGTCTGATCACCAGTCTGATCACCAACTTCTACATTCAAATCAAACTGAGCATCTTGCTCATCAGTCACCTGCTCATCAACCTGTACATTTTCTTCCTGTACAACATCTTGTACAACAATCTCTTCCTGCTCAAAAATGGGAGACCCATCTACATTCATTACATCACCTGGATGTCGCATTTCAGCTCTATCTGGATTGACTTGAACTCCAGCCCTCATAAGGCGTCTGGCCGTTCTTGGTCGTCTAGGAGGGTCAACATTTTCTGGTTGTTGTTGGTCAGGGGCCACTTGGGTTACAGGTTGCACAATTTCAATATTTTGGTCACCAGAGGGTCCTTCACCAACTAGATTCCCTCCTGGAGCCACTTCCTGCGCATCTTCCAGTGCATCATTTCTAAAATGATTCAACATATTTACAGGAATTTCAACCTCACCTGCTCTTGATTTTAAGGAACTTAATTCCCTCAGATATTCACACATAGAGAAATGATTTGTATCAAAATCATACTCAGCACCCAGAGCTCGTAGAAAAACCAGTGAAAGAAAACGAATATATGGAATGTGTGGTTTTCTACCTTTCCCCTTTATACGGTCAACCAGATCATCAAAGAAGATCTGAGCAAAATCGACTCTATATCCAAACCATAGACAGTAGGCAATCTGGAGTTGCATTTGGTTGATCTGGTCCAATCCTCCAGAACTGCCACCTAAACACTCAACAAGGTGAGTGAAAAAGTATCTCCATGAGTCAGTCAGCTTGCTCATGTAGATTGTGTCTTTCCTTGATAACTGGCCATGTTCATCCAGTATATCAGAGTGCCCCATCAATCTGCACACATCTCTGAAATTAATACCAGTCGGGAGAGTAATCGCCATCTCATTTTCAGCCAGATAGTTCAAGTGAAGAATATCTCTGAGAGAATCGACAGTGAGAGTAAAGGACCTGGTGCCTTGTTGCAATGTGTAGTTCATGGTTTTGGTATTTTCAATATACACAGCAGTATACCAAAATTCACACAAATAATCATGATACATTTTACCAGAATTACGTGTGAGAGCACCATAGAGTGGACAACTGAGGAAAAAAGCATTCAATAGTCCGATGAGAGAGGTGGGAGCATGAGTGGTGCTAGTGAGTCTAGCCATCCAATTGTTCATATTAATCCTTATGGCCTTTGCCTCTAAGGAGATATGGGGTGCCTTAACAACATTGGCAACCGGAGCATATTCGGCGAAGAGCAGATTTTTGGGTGAGTTTGATTGTCTTGGTGCCATTTTGTTTGATAGATTGATGAAGATGAAATTGAAGAGTTAGGGTTTATGAAGATTTGATGAAATAAATATGAGTGAAATTGATGATTGGAAATTGAATGAAGAATTAAATGAAGGAATTTGAAGGATTTGGGAGTAAATATGTTCGAAGTAAATGCAAATGAAAGTGAAAGTGGGTATTATATAGGAGAGAGAATGTGGAACTCAACCGGTTAATTTTGAAATTATCAAATATAATTTTGATCGGGTTCTGAGATCCGCATTAAATACATCACATCACACATAAATGTGTGACGGTTTACAGCCCACAAACAGTACCAACTTGCACTTTTTGTCTTCCCAAGGTAAAAATACCATCATTTCTTTGAAAAAAATGACATGCCACGTAGGATAATTAGATAAATATCTTTTCAAAAGATTTTTCATACGTGGCACGCACAATGGCCAAGTAAAAATATTATGACTCAATTCAGTGCATATGGAGGTTGACTGGACACTCCAGTATCACTGGTGGATTATTCCAGTGAAGCATGTACTGATGGTACACTGGAGGGACACTCCAGTAAAGTACCAGTGAAAACCATTTGAAAGAGACCGGTAACCTCAAACATGCACGTCAACTAATACAGACAAATGAGAGGGACACATTTACAAGGAGACAAAAAGTCACCTCAAACATGCACTTCAACCTATCTAATTACCAGTGAGAGGGACACATTTACAAGGTACCAGTAATATTTTCTGGAAAATTTGTCCAGTGAGAAAATAAATTAATAAATTCCCCCTGAACTTAAAACCTTTTTAAGAACAAAAATATATCTTTCAAAGTCTTTCCCCCTGGAATGTTGATCCAGAAATCTATTAATGCAAAGATAGTACACTAAGGCGTTCGATATCTAACAGTCAATAGATTTATAAATCTTTAAAGCAAGGATCCCTGATAGTACACAACGGCGTTCAATACCAAGGTTCCAGATTTAAGGGTTTAACATTCCCAACTCACCAACAAGATATTCAAAAGTTTTGACATCCAGAGGTTTAGTAAAAATGTCAGCGAGTTGTTTGTCAGTGGGAATAAAATGGAGTTCAATGTTGCCTTTCACAATATTATCACGAATGAAGTGATACCTGAGATCAATGTGCTTTGTCTTAGAGTGCATGACTAGATTGTTCGAGATAGCAATGGCACTGGTATTATCACAAAAGATTGGGGTCTTTGAATACTTAATACCATAATCAAGCAACTGGTTCTTCATCCAGAGTATCTGAGCACAACAGCTGGCTGCAGACACGTATTCAGCTTCAGCAGTGGACAATGAAACTGAAGTTTGCTTTTTACTGGTCCAGCTGACCAGTTTGCCACCAAGGAAATGACATCCACCAGTAGTGGATTTCCTGTCTATCTTACAACCTGCATGATCTGAATCTAAATAACCCATTAGATCCATGCCTGAGCCTTTGGGATACCAAAGACCCAAACTGGGGACACCTTTAAGGTACTTCAGTATGCGCTTTACAGCAAGCATATGAGAGTCTTTTGGATTAGACTGATATCTGGCACATAAACATGTTGAAAACATAATATCTGGTCTACTGGCAGATAAATACATCAGTGAACCAACCATGCCTCTATAGACAGTGGTGTTCACTGGTTTACCATCTGGATCTGAGTCCAATGTTAATGGTGCAGAAATTGGAGTGGGTTTAGATGGTGAAGAGTTCATATCATATTCTTTAAAAGATCTCTAACATATTTTTCCTGATTAATAAAAATACCATCTTTGGTCTGTTTAATCTGGAGTCCAAGAAAATACGTTAATTCACCCATCAAACTCATTTCATATTCAGTTGACATTATTTTCGAAAATTTCTTGCACATTTTATCATCAGTAGACCCAAAAATAATATCATCAACATAAATTTGTACCATCAACAGAATACCTTTTTCATGAAGAATAAATAAGGTATTGTCAATAGCACCTCGTTTGAAACCATTTTTCAATAAATGTTTAGTCAGAGTATCATACCAGGCACGTGGGGCTTGTCTGAGGCCATAAAGCGCTTTATCCAGACGATATACCCAATGTGGATGCTTTTCATCAACGAACCCTGGTGGTTGTCTGACATAAACTTCTTCTTCAAGTTTTCCATTCAAGAATGCACTTTTCACGTCCATCTGGTAGACCTTGAACTGATGATGAGCAGCGAATGCTAAAATATTCTGATCGCTTCAAGTCTAGCCACTGGAGCAAATGATTCATCAAAATCGACATCTGACTGGCAGTAGCCTTGTGCTACCAGTCTGGCCTTGTTTCTGATTACGTGGCCATCTTCATCTACCTTGTTCCTGAAGACCCATCTGGTTCCAATTGGTTCTTTCTTTCCAACTGGGAAAGGGACTAGGTACCAAACCTTGTTCCTTTCAAACTGGTGAAGCTCTTCTTGCATAGCTATCACCCAGCTTGGATCTTCCATAGCCTCGTCAATCTTCTTTGGTTCTATCAATGATAAGAAACTGACATATAAGCATTGATTACTGGAGGCTCTTCTGATCAGAACTCCTCAACTGGAGTCACCTATGATCTGATCGATAGGATGAGCTTTTGTCCATCTGGAGTATTGACCAGGATTGTTACTGACAACAATATCAGTGCAAGAGTTCAGTTGAGTCTCCTCTGGTGTTGCTTCTGGAGGAGGATCTTGCCAGACTACTTCAGCATCTTCATCTGAGTCATTCAAATCACGATTTGCATCATGAAATTCTTCCATTGAAGGCATTTCTTGAAGTACTGGTTCAATTTCAACTGGGACTGATACTGGGGGCGTAGTACGGACATCTGATCCAATAATAATTTCAGAGGGTAGTTTGAAAATAATTGAAAGATAGAATGGAGTACCACTGGAGAATTTCTTTATAGTAGTTGATAGGATCAGATTCACAGAAGGCAATCGGAGTTACTGGGGGAGTATCAAGGGCTGGCTTCTTATTGATTGCAGCATTTGATTCATCAAATGTGACATGAATTGACTCATGGACCTTCTCCAGTCTCTTGTTATAGACTCTGAAGGCCTTACGAATGGCTGAATATCCTAAGAAATACCCTTCATCAGCTTTGGCATCAAATTTGCCTAACTGACTGGAGTCGTTCAGGATGTAAACAGGACATCCAAAAACGTGAAAATAACCAATATTTGGTTTTCTATTTCTTAAGACTTCATAGGCTGTCTTTTTGTGTCTTTTGATGTACACAGATCGGTTCTGGGTGTAGCAAGCAGTAGCAATTGCTTCCGCCCAGAAACTGGTAGACAGACCAGATTCAGAAAGCATACTCCTGGCAGCTTCTATCAGCGTTCGATTTTTCCTTTCCACCACTCCATTCTGTTCTGGAGAGCGGGCTGATGAGAAATTCTGGGTGATGCCAGTGTCAGTACAGAATGACTCCAGAGTTGCATTCTGGAATTCTGTTCCATTGTCACTTCTTAACTGACACACCTTTCGACTGTACTTGAGCTCAATTTGCTTGATAAGACTGATGATTTCAGCAGCAGCTTCACTCTTAGACCTGAGAAAGATCACCCAACAATATCTGGAGAATTCATCTACGATCACCAGGGTGTATCTTTTACCAGCACGAGTCTGAACATTCACTGGACCGAAAAGGTCCATATGAAGCATATGAAGAGGTTCAGATATGCTGAAACTCTGCTTGGTCTTGAAACTGGTACGTTTCTGCTTACCCATCTCACATCCTGGACATGGCCTTTCCTTTTTGAAGGAAACTGAAGGTATCCCATCTGCCAGTTGTTTTCTAGAAAACTTATTAATATTTTTGAAATTTAAATGGGATAACCTTTTGTGCCATAACCAGTTTGTGTCTTCATCAGCTTGAGTATAGAAACACTGCTCTGAAGGAGAGCTTTCCATATCCATCACGTACACATTTCCTCTTTTGGGAGCAATCAATACTACCTTCCAGTCCTTGTTGAATACAATGCCCTGAGCAATATTGAATAGAACTTGATAGCCATCATCACACAGTTGACTGACACTGATCAGGTTATATTTCAAACCATTCACAAATGCAACTCGTCTGAATTTGACTTGTCCATTGTTCAGAACACCATATCCCTCAGTTTTTCCACAACCATCATTTCCAAAAGTAATGGAGGGTTCATCAGAAATGATGAATTCCTCCAGCAGGGTCTTACATCCGGTCATCGTCCTGCCAGCTGCACTGTCAAGATACCAGATATATTTCTTTCGATCGCCCTGCACATCCACCAGATATATCAATTAGATTTTGGAACCCATCGACTGATGGGTTCACTGGACCCTCCCTTATAGGTCCCTGGGGGTATCTGGTTGAGTTCACTTTCTTCAACAGTAGTCTTAGTTGAAAAGACCACTGGGGTTGATAGTTTTGAAACCTTTTTCTTTTTCTCAACTGGAGAAATATATTTGTCTTTCTTGGAAAAAGGTTTGGTATTTTGTCTAGGGCCAGATGAAGTACCCTCAATAAAGTTTAATCTTGCATTAAAAATTTGAAATTGACGAGTCAGTAATTGAAACTGGCTCTCTAACCTTGACAAAATATTTTCATCAGATGACACCTGAGCCTTTCCAGTTGTCTGGACTCGAGGCTTAGGTGGGGAGTTGGTCTGAGGCAAAGGTTTATTCCGATTAACCTTTTTAACTGGAGCAGTCATCTGGAGTGCTCCATTCTTAACCTCTGGGGATTGAACTGGGAAAATATTGGCCTTGGGAGTTACAGGCTCATCATAAATGGTAATGGGCCTGAATCCCTCTGGTAACCTATCAATTACTGGTATTAATGATGCCACATGAGTATTTCCATCTAAATAAGCACGTTTTTGTGTGGGAAATTGATTTACTTCAGCATCATATGGCTTTCTGGTTTCAAGCCATGATTTAATCACCAGTTTTTCTTTTTCTAAAATGACTTCAAGATCTTGTTTTTCTTGAATCAATTGTTCAGTTACCAGAACCTGAGCTTGAAATGCCAGTTCAATGTCTTGAAGTTCCTTTAATTTTGATTTTAAAACATTAATTTCAGAAAAATCTGTTTCTAGACCATTTACATAGTCAGATCTAACAGTTTCAACAAATATTAAATCAGAATTAAGAGCTTCAGCAATGTCCAGTTTTAATTCTTGGCCAGTTGCAGTATCATAATCACTAACCTTTTTGATAACTATGTCCACCCATCTTCCAGATGTGACATCTTCCTTCACCAGGTGCTCTTCGTCTGCCAGAGCCATGTAACAGCAATCTCTTTCTTCTTCTTCATCAGCAGATGAATCATCAGAAGGAACCCACTTTTCTTCAGTTGTTGCAATCATGCACTTATTATTATTTTCCATTTGTTGTGCCATGAGAGCAATCTGAGCCTTAAGCTTTTTATATTAGATTTATAGCTATCATCAGGCTTATTATTTGAAGTAAATGGACCAGGCTTAGATGAAAACTGACTGGACTTGCAATCTTTCATAAAATGACCTTTTCTGCCACACTTAAAGCATGTCAGATTGGTCTTATCAGTTGAAGAACTGGATGCAAATTGTCCAGATGGCCTATTTGCTCTTGCTTTGAAACGGTTGAACGTTTTAGCAATCATTGCAACCAGGTCATCATTTTCAGATTCATCACAGTCTGGAGAGATTTGACTAGATTCTCCAGATTCCATGAGTTCAGACACCATCTTCTTCATAGAAAATACATTCTCAGAAGATATCAGTGATGTACTTTGTGGTTCAGTATGACTAACCACAATAGGAGTACTGGAGGCATGGTTATAGGCATCTTGTTCTGCCATAACTCTCTGAGCTTGATTTTCCTCAGTGTATCTGAAAGCTCCATATAGAGTTGACAGAGTGTGAGTGTGCAGAGTTTTACCTTGTCTCAAGACCAGGATCATGTGAGACCATTTTGGTGGGCAGAATATCACAAAATTTCTCCAGAAGTATATCCTTGTCTTTTTCAACCCCGAGACCTCTCAACTGGTTTATGATACTCATAAATCTGGTGTAAGTACCAGTGAGAGACTCATTTGGCTGAGCAAAAAATGACTCATACCTCTTGTTTAAGGAGACTTTTCTGGTGACAATGGTGTCATCTCCTCCGTCATACTGGTTTACCAGTTCATCCCACATGGTTTTAGCACTGGGAAAAAGAACTAGTGTAGGAATTAGGGTTTCAGGAACAGCCCCGAGGATCATGTTTTTGAGAAGGGTATCTAGATTTACCAATCTCCTCTCCTCTTCAGACCAATGTTCCTCCCTCTTTTCCCGACCTCTTCTAGAACCAGTTGGATCAAGAAGAGCATTGAGAGGTGATGTGGGGACATAAGGTCCTTCATTTAAGATTTTCATCATGTTTCTCTCAATACCAGTGATATGTAATATCATCCTAGCCTTCCACGTACCAAATTCATCGCTATTCCCACTGAATTTAGGAACAGGATTATTTGAGTAGTGCACATGCACATGTGGAGAAGCAGGAGTAGGAGGAGGAGGTGGATTAGTGTTATTAACAATGGGTGGGTCAGTATTTTGATCATTAACATTAACATTAGGATCAGGACCAAAATTAAAATTTCCTTGTGTATTTTCAGGGGTGGCCATCAAAGAAGCAGATCTAGGCAATGTTTAGCCTTCTGCTCTGATACCAATTGTGAGTCCCAAACTCTCTAGATGGTTAACCCAGAATGTAAAATACAACAAGTCTAATAAGCACTAGATTGGACTAGTATTACTTGAATATAAATGCAAGAATATAAACAAAGTAATACAAGACTAAAAGCAATAAAATAAAGGTGGAACACAATGTAATATTTTCAAGTGTATTTTATTTATGATGTTAAATAAAATACAAGGTTGTGCGGAATCAAGATAATACAAATATGTAAGTATCCTAACAACCTATGAATTACAAATGATCTATATTTGCCAAATAACTCTTTTAGATCGAGAGTATTTAGACAAATTCACCTTTAATGCTAAAAGTAATTTTAACGAAGAAATGACTTTGTATTTATAGGCAAACAAATTCACCAGTGAATTTGTGTCGTACAAATATGGTTGCATGCATTTAATGAACCGACAAGGTCATTAAATGCATTGGTTAAGGTACAAGGATAAAGTCACATCAATATGACTTTATTCTTTTAACCAACCACCTTTACACATGTAGATACTTTAGTAAAGAACAAGTGGAATGTTCTTTGGAAAGTGTGTAAAGGCAAAAAGTCAATTCCTCGATATCAGTGTTCAGACTTGTAAGGTCTAGAACACTGAAATCCTCCAGTCGTAGATCTGGTAAGACTTCCAGTGGACTCCGCCATTTGTCAGTCTTCTTTATTCTAACTTCAGTCTTTGACTTCAGTGAGAATGTCTTCAGTAGAATAGATCTGGACTGGGGTGAAGTCCAGTGAGCTAATCTGGAGGATGTCTCCAGATTTCCTATACAAGTATTTGCTCACTGGTCTTCCATTATTTCTGAACAAATCTACAGAGGGACTCCAGTTTCCAAGTCTGGAGTAGGTCCAGTAAATATTATTTCTGGACAGATCTTCAGTAAGGCTCCAGTAGTCGAGTCTGGAGCGAGTCCAGTAAATCTGGACCTAACAAAAACTTTTTCAAATTCAGAATCATAATCATGATCTCCTTCTAAATAGTTTTCTAAATATGGAAGGTGTGATAAATCCATTTTAGCATATTTAACTTTAGTTTTGGACTCCAAATTCACACTAGGGACATTTGTCTCTGTGGGACAAGAACTTTCTTTGAGTGATTTCGATGCATTAGTTTCTTTTAAAAAAGATTGAAATTGATCATTATTGAACATTAACTCCTTGATAATTTTGATATATTTCCATTCTTTTGTCAAAAAAAAGTTGACTTTGTTTGAAATTCTCTTTTGTCTTTTTGATAAGCATCAAAATTTGTCAACTTAACCTTCTTTTATCTTTCTAAATCTCGTTTTAATGCATCAATCTCATCTAAGTAAGTTTGGGTTTCAATGGACTTCTTATCGATCTCAGATTCAAGATGTGTATCATCACATTCAGTTTGCACATAAGCATTCACCAGTTCACAAATAGAACAACCAGTTTGAGTGGAAGTTTTCATAACTTCACATATTGGAAAATCGGGTTCAGTGCAATCTTTGACAACATCATTGGGTGGATCAGAAAAGACTGACACATTCTCGAGACACTGATTTTGAGGCATTAAACTATCTATCAATCGTTGTTTTTCCTCAAGAGATCTTTTCAGATCTTCTATTTGTTTTTCCAAAACACTTTGTGGAATATAAGGTCTTACAAGAGCTGGTTTTGGAGTCGGAATTTCTTCTTCTTCTGAGTTAGAATCATGTGATGGAGCAAGAATAGGTTTTTCAGAAAAAAAAATTGATCAATTTCAACAATTTCCACTAAGTGGGGTTTTCTATTTCGAACGGGAGGAAGACTTAAGAAATCATATGTTTCATTGATTAGTTCATTATTGAAATAGAATTTTGGATTTCTTTTTAGATAATCATCTGCCTCAAAATCACTGTCACTCGGTCTAAGAAACTGAGAGAGCATGCCATATTTCATGAGAGTGGCATCTTACAAAGGCGGAACTTCTTCTTGGGCTTTGAGCAAATACTTTGGATTCACATAACCCAACCCTGAAGTAAATTGAGTTTCAAAATTTCTTGGCCTGTTTAAAAAGATTTGTTGATATGACCGATTGATTTTATACAACTTTTCTTGATAAAATTTAACTTCTTCTTTAAGTTCATCCTTTTTCTTATCAAGTTGTCGATTAAAAGAATCTTTGATGCAACAGGCATAGTTTAAATCAGAAATTTTGTCTTCAAATTCCTTTAAGTCAGGTTTAGGTTCTTCCAATTTAAGTCTTAAAGATTCAAGATCATCAGACAAAGCATTTGCTCTAAGCATCTCATTGGTCTTTTCAAGTTGCACCTCTTTGATAGTCTTGTTCAGTTCAAAAACTTTGGTCTCAAGTTCTTGTTTTTCAAGGTGCAGCTCGGAGGTTAGAGTAAATGAATCTGAAGCTTTATTTGATTTTAATTCATCAAAATCCTTTTGAAAAGTGTCACATTTGATGTGAAATTCATGCAAAATGTTTTCTTTTACTTTCAAATTTTCAGTTAATATTGAAACTTCCTTTTTCAAAGATTTATTTGCATTTAAAGCTTCAGTACATGAATCCATATACCATTTCAGGTCACAACGATGGATTTTGACTACCTCATCATCATCATTCTCCGAACAAGTGGAACCTTCGTCTAACTCCTTTGATCTCTTGATCTTTGTCATGAAGCATACATTAGCTGCAAGTTCTTCAGTCTCATCATCAGAAAGATGTAGCCATTTGTCATCTTCTGCAAGGAGAGCAATACCACCTTCTTCTTGTTTTGCCAGCATGAGCTTGTATCTGTAGTACTCGGAGTTTTTCTGACGAGGTTTGGTACAATTAATGGCAAAATGACCAGGAATCCCACAATTATAACACTTCTTGTCATCATTCTTCTTTTCAACAACTTTCTTTTCAAACTTGTTAGGGTTCTCAAACTTCCTTTCCCCACCAGCATTTTCATATTTGTTCTCAAACTTGGGAACTTGAACATTTTCAAACTTGTTAGGGTTCTCAAACTTCCTTTCCCCACCAGCATTTTCATATTTGTTCTCAAACTTGGGAACTTGAACATTCTTAGCATATGAAGAAACTGATGAAGTCCTAAGTTGGTTGTTGGTTGGTTTCCTTTTGAAGAACTTCTTTTTGAAAGACTTAGTAAAATAAGCTAGATGTTTGTACATCTCCAATTCTTTTTCATCCATCTCGGGATCACTTGGTTCACTTGTTTCAGATTCAGAAATAACTTCAACAACACTCTTTCTCGAAGATCTAGAAGTCTTCTTTTCAGCAACCAAATCCAGGGGATCAGAAGTAGCGCGCACATTCTTCTTTCTTCTTCTGTTCTCTCAAAACAGCATCAATATTCAACTTCAACTTTTCATAAAGAGTATGAATAGTGAGTTTTTCTAAATCTCCATGTTGATTGATTTGAGTACCATAAACTTGCCATTCTCCCTCAAGGTTTCTGATAAACTTGATATTCAATTCCATGTTGGTCTTCTTGATATCATTCTTTCTCAACTCATTAATCACATTACAGAACCTTGTGTAGACATCAAGCAAGGATTCACCCTTTTGTTGCTTAAAGGTTTCATACAAGTGAAGAACATTTGACAGTCGTATAGTAGAAGACACATCAGAACCCTCCATTTGTTTTTCAACTTCATCCCAAATTTCCTTTCCTGTCTCATAGGAATCAACATTACAGTAGATATCATCAGGAAGAGCTTGATAAAGGAAAGATCTAGCAAGTTTGTCAGCATGAGAACGATTCTTTTGAGCAGTATTCCAACTCTCTTTTGGAAGAATCTCGTCAGTCACATGGTTTTTATGAATTGCAGGACCTTTCTTGTAAGATTCTCTGATATCATCACCCTGTGCATGTCTATCAATCCAATCCAAGAATCTCTTTTTTCATAGGGGATATGAACCACGATACAAAACAGGAGGTCTTCAGTCAGAACCAAGAGCTAAAGAATCCCGTGTAGTCATCTTGAGAAATGAAGAAGAATATTGGTTTTTGATTTATAAGAACAAATGTCGGTTTTTGATTTTTAATAACAAATGCCGGGTTTCAAAACTGATGATGAAATGCCGGTTTTCAACTGAAGTAAAAAATGCCGGTTTTCAGTTTGAAGGACTAATACCGGTTTTCAGAATACAAGAAGAAATACCGGTTTTCGAGGGAAAAATTGGGCAGTGTGACTTTTTGTGAAATGAAGAATAAAAGAACTAATACCGGTTTTGGTGTAAACCAGGTATTATGATATCAACCAAACACATCCACACAGCCAAACATATTCAATAAAATTATCGATTTTGAATATTAAAGAAAATACCGGTTTTTGGTTTAGATTAAGAAATACTGGTTTTCGTGAAGAAAAATGGGCAGTGAAGAATAAGAGAACAAATACCGGTTTTGGTGTAAACCAGGTATTTTAATATAAAATTACGAAATTCAACCACACACAACACTCCACAAGATTGAGGAAAACCGGTAAATGGGTCGAGGAAAGCCGGTAAGAAAACCAGTAGGAAAGCCGGTAAATACTAAGGACGAAAGCCGGTATTACAACTACGAAATGAAGAACATGGAAAGCCGGTACGAAAACCGGTATTCTGACCAGAAACTTAAAATTCGATTATTAGCTTCGTAAAATGGATTTAGGTTATGAAATTTTTCATGGATGTTTATGGGGAGGGAATGAACATATTTATGCTAAAAAGGAAGAAACTTTAACATGTTTTAAGGGTAAAATTAAGGGAAAAAGGTAAAGAAATCGAAATCTAGCAAAGAAGAAACAAAATCAAGCCATGGAATGGATTTGGATCTTTCACCAAGGTGATTTTGCTCTGATACCAATTTAATAGCTAGATCACGAAATCATGATATGCGAGTGAGAGAGGGTTGAGAGAAAAATGGTAAATGTAAGGAAAAGGAAAATATATTATGAAGGCTAACATTACAAAGGTGGTGGAGGACGGGTATTTATATACAAAACTAATTACACTTAGCACCCTTCCATACTTAGCTAATTATATCCTTACATTTAATCAAAATTACAAAACTAACACTAATTATAATTCTAACACTAGACCTTCATTTCCATCATGATGTTTTTCTATCAATTATATTGAAAATTCTTTTCATTTTCGGTACAACTATACATTGCCAAAATGGCTTTTGGCTAAATATGTATACTTTTTGGTTATGGTGCTTGTCAACGCACATTGTACATGCATGCAGCACTCATGCTTAGCAATAATGATATATGATTAAGCTAAAAAATTACGAAAAGGTTGATATATATCTTATTATCATTTCATAATGAATAACACATCAACTATTATTTGAAGTTGACTTTTCGCATTTTTACTTCGTGTACTCCAGGGAAATAATGAAGCTCACACGTCGCAGTTGGATGTGAGTCTGTTAGATGGGGAAATCCGAAATCATATGGCCTAGGTAAGCACCTAAACCCAACTACCCAAGTTCAACTACGTTATGGTCAGCCAAGAATAACTTTTCTGCTGACCCGTGTATACCCATGACACATGATCCACAACCCGTGACCCGCTGCCCTTGACCCGTTAAACAAACCCAAGTAACCCAACAATCACCCCCATAATTGTGGTTTGCTTACATATTCATCCACTCCAGTGATCTTGTCTGCTTGAACCATCTCAACTTTCCCGGACAACCGGCCGACCGGGCCATCACCTCGGCCATGTCCAAAGTTCTGAACTGGACATGTCGGTCACAACCAAGGTGATCACTCACTGTGATTTCACTATCATGTCAAGCTCTTCGATCCTTACCACCAGGTAGACACCAGCCACCACCTTTGCTTCGTGTCACTAAATGAAGATCTCGGCCCTCCTGTTGCTTCATTTATACCGCGCCACACCTGTTGGTTTTTCTGCCTTAAGAATTTGAGGCCTTCTAGCGATTCTTCTCCTAGGCGAAAAGAGCATCAGAAAAATGAAAGACACAATCTAACCTCCTCTTCTTTCTTTTATTTGATAGCCCCCCAACCTTTTCTGATCAAAGTTAAAAACTGCTTTGTGTGCAGCAGCAACGTACTTCCTGTTACTACTTGAATCAGCGGAAAAACTAGCTTTCCCTTCCATTTGAGCACCTCTGACAACCACAGAATACTGTGTTTAACACCGGTCACCCCTGTCGTCCCAAACTGTACTTCCATCAATAAAACATTTGGCCCAAAACATGTTATCATCTCCGTCTCCTGCTGTTTTACATTCCCTGCTACCCCCCCCCCCCCCCCCCCGCCCAAAAAAAGCCCCCGTGATATGTGTGCGTTCTGCAACACCCCCTGGTTGCGACAAAGATCGACAGCCAAACAGGCTGTGATTGTCGACCCACCATGTTGCCAAAATGTAGTCGACCTGCACTAGTAAGTAATATTTGCAGAGAATAGAATAAAAAATTCCTGTATATTAAAAATAAAAAAGGGTACAGTGAAAATAAAAACAGCCACTCCTATTTAACAAAATAAACATAACAAGGGCTCAAAAAACGTGGGTAAACACCTAAACCCATGTTCAACTACACTTCTGGTGATCTGGTCAGCCAAGACAAAGGTTTTCTGCTGATTGGAGTATACCCAATGACACATGATCCACAACCAGTTGCCCTTCACCTGATAAGATTAGAAATTTAGAAGGACTCCTGCTATTCATCCGGTAACTTTTGTTCAGCTTGAATGGTAGTTTGCTGACAATTGAGTACAATAGGATGAAATTTAAATATAAACATGATTACAAATTCGATTTTGACCAAAGTACTACATCTGCTAAATAATGAGATAATTCTGATTTTCAATTTTTCGTTGACAGCTAATGAAATATAGGCACTTGCACACATACTTAATGTTGTAACAATCCAATCAGTACCATAAGTAAACATGAATATTATCAACTCAAACATGTAATAAAAAGTAATTGCAAATGATTATGCACCAGCAACTTAATACTATAAATGCACTTCAATCTCCACGCCTTGCCTGCCTGCTCCATAACTGTATGCTACGAAAGGTTGCCATTATCTCAATGATCTAGCAACAGTAGTGTTTCGGTGTAGGAACTCACATGGTACAAAGATGCATTTTCAGAAATCACAATATCATTGAAGCGTTGTGAGCAAGGGTCATAAACAGAAGTTACAATTCGGTCATCATCATCAAGGAACCTTTCGATTATGGGTGCACCACTCTTCAGAAATCCAAAAACATCTGTAACTGATGCATCTGGTGCCTTAATAGTCAATAGCTTTCTAAACGAACTTGGAACACCATACTCCAATATCCATATGACACATTCTCTTTCCTCCCTCAGAAGCACAACAAGAGACTCTCTTAGCTTAGATATGCTCACAGAAAAAGGGTTTGCTAAACAGTCCGGTAGAGATATTTCTGTAAATCCCTCACTTGTCATATCGAATGACATAATCATATTATGCACCCAGTTAGCAATAGCATCAGACCAATCAATGCCCATCCAATAAATAAAACTATCTATAACTACATGATGACGTGACAATTCAATAGATTTACGAGGAAGGTTGGTACGCAAACTTCTCCATACCCCTGTGCTTAATGTAAAAACCTCAACATGCTCGGGGATGCAACTTATAGTATCGAAATACTTCGGATCATTATTATTATTAATCTTGACAAGCATAGGGTCATTGGTGTGAGGAGAGACCCCAAAACCAATAACAGTTTTATATCTTCTACTCCTATACAATAAAACATTAGGAACTACAATACGAACCGATTTTCTAATTGCGGGATTCCATAAAAGCACATTCTTTGTTCCAGAATCACTTGGTTTTTCATAAGTATTGTAAAGGCAGACCAAGCCTTGAGAGGTAGTCATACTTACTTCGTGGTATCGTGTTGAGAGTATCATTGGAACAGTCATAGGAATCTTGTGTTGTGGGAAGACATCATCGTCCAAAATCGAATCATATTTTTCAGGGGAACCAACGTACCTTACAAGCAGACGATGATTACGATGACACCTGTGGTAATCCGCGATAAACTCGGGGCTGTCGATGAGCGACTTCCATAATTTAGAAACCGATCTAATTGAATCAATACTTTCACATCTGGAATCTTTTTGATGATTTCTACTTGGATTTCGAAGGGTGGTATGTTATAAGACATTTTGGTTTTGATTATAATTTTTCAAGGGGGATAATTTAGGGTTTGAAATTGGGGATTCTTTTTTTCTTTGCTCTGAATACTGATTGATTGTGTACGATAGTAGTCATAGTACTGTACAAAGTCTAAACAATTCACGAAGGTTAGAATTTGGGCCATTGGGCTACTAGATTTATTTTCTTATGGCTTTTAATTTTAGTTTAGGTGTAAGCAAAAAGTTGGAATTATTTTTTTTATTAGATTTTGTTATTGGTAGCCTTTTAAGTAGCGTGGTTTAAATTAATAGTAAACACATGAACCTTTAGAAATAGAGATTAAGGGTTCAATGTCCATCCAATGCAAACGACTTAGAGGTCTAAATTTATCATTTAGGTAAAATCTGGGAAACAGTTTCTCTACCTGGTAGAGGTAAGGGTTGCCTACAACATACTTCATACATGTAACACCCCAAGTTTTAAAAAGATAAATAAATTATTTTTATTATAGTTTTGTCATTAAAATAATTTCCTAGTATTTATTATTTTGATACGAGATTAAAATAGTTGGAACTTTAATGGATAGCGGGTATTTTTCCCACTTAAAATTAAAATGGGCGTGGCAAAGGGGGAGTGTGCCAGGAAACCCCTTTGCTTGGTGATTCATAATTCCATCTTTCTACCTATTTTCTTCTTCATTCTTTTCCTTCTCAAATCTTCTTCAATGTGTGTGATTCTTATTTATTTTATTCAAAGAGGTCTCCAAGAAATAATAACAATAACAATACTTTCAAGTATTATAGCAAGAAATGATGGGGGAAAAGTTATGTGTATGTCAAAATCTTCTAGGAAGAAAAGAGGAAATGCTTATAATTATTCAAGCTCCATTCTTATTATTGTTCTTTGAGGTATGTGTATGTTTAAGTATTTTGTGAATTGAAATTAGGGTTCATGCAAGTATGGAATTTCGGGGTTTTCTTAAAATGAGTTATTTTGCTTTATTTCAAGTTAGGGTTCTTGAAATTTAATTAAATTGGGAATTTCTAGTTGAGATGATTATATTGTTATTGGTTTCCCTAATTTTCCTTTGTAATTGACTATATTATTAATGAGTTGAAACATGAATTTTTGATAAGTAAATGTTGTTGGTGACCTTTATGGTCAAAATAAGAAAGATGATTTTAATGATAATTTTAAGTAATAAGATAGTTGGCAACTGTGGAATGAATATGAGAATAATGATTTTGGGTAAGAATGTAGTATAGCCATATTTGTTAGAATTGATGAATAATATGAGAAGTGATATTTGAGAAACCCAACAACATTATGAGCTATGTAAAAGATGGGTTGGGTGTTGAAATGCTAGTTATGCTAGTGATTATGGCTAAGTGGCCTTATATGTGATAGATGACCATATGTGTTTTGTATTTTGAATTGCTAGGTTGATTGCAAATACGTTTGTTGTGTGGTCATCTTGAATTTGTGGTCGCTAAGAAGGTGAGTGTATATGCATATATTTTTATCCTTGTTAGTAAAGGTCATAGGTGGGTAAATTCCTATGACCCATTTGTTTGATTGATTTTGAGACTAGTAGGTGGGTAAATTCCTACTAGCAAATTCAATGGTTAAAGACTAGTAGGTGGGTAAATTCCTACTAGCAAATTTGATGGTTAAAGGCTAGTAGGTGGGTAAATTTCTACTAGCAAATTGTTAAAGACTAGTAGGTGGGTAAAGTCCTACTAGCAATTTGTGACCCATTTGTTTGATTGATTTTGAGACTAGTAGGTGGGTAAATTCCTACTAGCAAATTGTTGTTAAAGACTAGTAGGTGGGTAAAGTCCTACTATCATTGTATATGGATCCATATAATTTGAATTGATCATGTGATTGTATGTATGAAATATCATTGCTTATTCATGTTAAAGACTACATGTCAATTTTGTTTGATTGTTGATGACTTGGTATGAATATATGTATATGCATTCACTAAGCGTTTAGCTTAATCCTTTAGTTGTTGTATTTTTTATAGGTTGTCCCGGAAATAGGAACAAAGGTATTTTGAAGATTGAAGTTGAATTATGGAACTTGGAATTTTGGCTAATTACGGAAAATGCTATTATGATAGAACCCATAGTGACCCTTTGGACTCTTGGCTCATGGTACATGTATTTTGTCATTGTCAATGTTGTTCTTGATAAATATTGAAACTAAGAGTCTTGAGTTTTAGTGTCAAATGAAAATAGATGTCAAATGATAATTTAGATGTTTGACAAAAGGAGGAAGCGACCTCTTAATGTTGTAAAATTTACTCTTGAACATTTGAAAGCTTTTGGAATGTTTTGTAATGGGATTATGTCTTATTTGTATCAGTGAATGGTAATGAATGGTAATAGAAGGTTTGCAATTGAGTCGAAATGTTGAAAAATGTCAAATAGAGTGTTAATGGTGTACAGCAGGGAGCACGACCTCTGTGTCACATAGCACGGGTCTTGCAGACTGCAAAAGCCGTGCTCCACTGACCTCGCACTTGATTTTTCCCGAGCGTTCGTTTGACCTTTTCGGGTCCTGAAACTTGTCTACTAGTATATTTACATCATTTTAAGATCATTCCAAGTGTCTTTTATTAATTTGGAACATTTTGATTTTTCACGAAAATTGGCGATATTTTTCTAAGTACAGAATTTTCAAAACGTTTTCTCACATTTTTGGTCTAAATTGGTTTTGGACGTTTCAATTGGTATCAGAGCCAAGGTTTAAGGGATTTAGGTATTTCATGATGATAGGAATGCCTAGACTTAAACCGTAAGTTGTGATTTGGCCTTAGTTGATGTAGTTGCTTTCTAGCGGCATATGAAAATATTTAACGAATTTAACTTGAGATGTTGTAATATGTAATCATAATAATGACTGCAGCATTATTAGGATCGCATATTATATATGGATCATAATAATGCTGCAGTCATTATTATGATTACATATTACAACACCTCAGGGCCC
>CM067167.1:54263012-54265512 GCA_034093135.1 Erigeron breviscapus | reverse complement strand
ACTCGAAGAGGAGACATTACCAACTTTCTGAAATCGAGACGGAGGGCGGGCCAAGCAGGACATACTCCAATGCAGGTACAAACATCATATTCGTGATTACGTACTCCGTTGTTGGAAGTGACTTATTTACTATATCTTGTTCACCTGTCGCAGGTTATGTTTTCACTCCTGCAAGAGAAAAACTACTTTTACCAGTTTACGACAAATAGTAAAAATAGACGGTTGGAGAACCTCTTTTTCATGCATCCAACATCAATGACCCTATGGCGCGCATTTCCCTGGGTTATTGAAATAGACTCCACGTACAAAACCAACGTGTACAACATGCCGCTTGTTGAGATTGTCGGCGTCACTTCAACGGGCCGGACCTTCAGTTTAGCATATGCTTTTATCGTAAACGAGCAGGAGGCGAATTATAAATGGGTGTTACTATGTCTGAAGTCCACCCTTGTTGAAGGCTTAAATGTTCGTGTGGTTTTAACTGACAGGGAGTTGGCCCTGATGAGAGCATTGAAGGTTGTTATGCCGCAAGCAAAACACCTGTTGTGTAGGTACCACATATGGCAAAACATAACCAAACACTGCGAACCGGCATTGCGGGTGAAGAAAGATGTTAACATTGAAAGGCTTAACGTGTGGTGGAAAAGAGTCTATGAATCTCGGACTCTTGACGAGTTTAAATCATACGAGAAGGAGTTAAAGAAAAAATTGGGAGCTTATCCAGGTGTCTACAAGTACCTCAACGATAATTGGTTGTCCCCGTACCGAGAGCAGTTTGTGTCATGTTGGGTGGATGAACATCTCAACTATCAGAACCACACCACAAACAGAGTCGAGGCCGAGCACCACCATCTGAAGGAAGAGCTGAAGGGGAAATGTACATTTACTAGAATCCTGCAATGTGTTGATTCTGTCATTATCGGTCAAGATACGGAAATAAGGGGCCAACTGGGGTATAGCAAGGGAACCCGGTTGGGTAAACATAACTACAACTGTCTGAAGGCCCTGCTGGGAACGGTTTCACATAAAGCTTTGGACATCATGGTTGATGAAATCATTCGCTTAGACAAACAACTGAAAAAACATGTGAAAAAGTGCGGGTGCAAGGTTCGGTATAGTTGTGGGCTACCATGTGCCTGCAAGATTGCCGAGTACATGCACCGTGGTTAGTATGTTTTAATACAATTTTTTTTAATCATACCAACATAATGTCGTATACTTATCGATATAAAAAAATGCAGAGACTCGTATTCAACCGAATGTGATAGACCCGTTTTGGAGAAAGCTTGACTTAACACCATCGACATGCCTAAAAGACGAAGACGATGTAGAAGCTGTCCATGAAGTCGTAGGTGATCTTACGACATTCTTGCTGGAGCAACCCAAGGCCCAACGGAAACATTGGTTGTCGAAAATAAAGGACATGTTTAAGCCGGGTAACTCACAAGTGAAAGATCCCATTGTTCAGAAGAGCCCACGCGGTCGCGACACAGTATGTACGAGCCGTCTCAATCATGTCGTCTCCCCGAGACACGAAACTTATTCGGGGAGCCGTCTCAATCATGTCGTCTCCCCGAGACACGAAACTTATTCGGGGAGCCGTCCCAATCATGTCGCCCCCGAGACACGAAACTTATTCGGGGAGCCGTCCCAATCATGTCGTCTCCCCGAGACACGACTTATTCGGGGAGCCGTCCCAATCATGTCGTCTCCCCGAGACACGAAACTTATTCGGGGAGCCGTCCCAATCCGAGTGGGTCGTCCCCCGAGACACGACTTATTCGGGGAGCCGTCCCAATCATGTCGTCTCCCCGAGACACGAAACTTATTCGGGGAGCCGTCCCAATCATGTCGCCCCCGAGACACGAAACTTATTCGGGGAGCCGTCCCAATCATGTCGTCTCCCCGAGACACGACTTATTCGGGGAGCCGTCCCAATCATGTCGTCTCCCCGAGACACGAAACTTATTCGGGGAGCCGTCCCAATCCGAGTGGGTCGTCCCCCGAGACACGACTTATTCGGGGAGCCGTCCCAATCATGTCGTCTCCCCGAGACACGAAACTTATTCGGGGAGCCGTCCCAATCATGTCGCCCCCGAGACACGAAACTTATTCGGGGAGCCGTCCCAATCATGTCGTCTCCCCGAGACACGACTTATTCGGGGAGCCGTCCCAATCATGTCGTCTCCCCGAGACACGAAACTTATTCGGGGAGCCGTCCCAATCCGAGTGGGTCGTCCCCCGAGACACGACTTATTCGGGGAGCCGTCCCAATCATGTCGTCTCCCCGAGACACGAAACTTATTCGGGGAGCCGTCCCAATCATGTCGCCCCCGAGACACGAAACTTATTCGGGGAGCCGTCCCAATCATGTCGTCTCCCCGAGACACGACTTATTCGGGGAGCCGTCCCAATCATGTCGTCTCCCCGAGACACGAAACTTATTCGGGGAGCCGTCCCAATCCGAGTGGGTCGTCCCCCGAGACACGACTTATTCGGG
>CM067167.1:54160512-54258012 GCA_034093135.1 Erigeron breviscapus | reverse complement strand
TATATATATATATATATATATATATATATATATATATATATATATATATATATATATATATATATATATATATATATATATATATATATATATATATATATATATATATATATATATATATATATATATATATATATATATATATATATATATATATATATATATATATATATATATATATATATATATATATATATATATATATATATATATATATATATATATATATATATATATATATATATATATATATATATATATATATATATATATATATATATATATATATATATATATATATATATATATATATATATATATATATATATATATATATATATATATATATATATATATATATATATATATATATATATATATATATATATATATATATATATATATATATATATATATATATATATATATATATATATATATATATATATATATATATATATATATATATATATATATATATATATATATATATATATATATATATATATATATATATATATATATATATATATATATATATATATATATATATATATATATATATATATATATATATATATATATATATATATATATATATATATATATATATATATATATATATATATATATATATATATATATATATATATATATATATATATATATATATATATATATATATATATATATATATATATATATATATATATATATATATATATATATATATATATATATATATATATATATATATATATATATATATATATATATATATATATATATATATATATATATATATATATATATATATATATATATATATATATATATATATATATATATATATATATATATATATATATATATATATATATATATATATATATATATATATATATATATATATATATATATATATATATATATATATATATATATATATATATATATATATATATATATATATATATATATATATATATATATATATATATATATATATATATATATATATATATATATATATATATATATATATATATATATATATATATATATATATATATATATATATATATATATATATATATATATATATATATATATATATATATATATATATATATATATATATATATATATATATATATATATATATATATATATATATATATATATATATATATATATATATATATATATATATATATATATATATATATATATATATATATATATATATATATATATATATATATATATATATATATATATATATATATATATATATATATATATATATATATATATATATATATATATATATATATATATATATATATATATATATATATATATATATATATATATATATATATATATATATATATATATATATATATATATATATATATATATATATATATATATATATATATATATATATATATATATATATATATATATATATATATATATATATATATATATATATATATATATATATATATATATATATATATATATATATATATATATATATATATATATATATATATATATATATATATATATATATATATATATATATATATATATATATATATATATATATATATATATATATATATATATATATATATATATATATATATATATAAAAAAGAAATCGACAGTTTGTTAATAGGTGATGTATAATAACTTTTTCAATTATATATATGTTGTTTATTTAGCTTGTGATCGGTAAGGAGGACCAAGTTAGAATGCAAACTATAGATATGTAAAGTTTTGTTGTTGTTGTTGTTGTTGTTGTTGTTGTTGTTGTTGTTGTTGTTGTTGTTGTTGTTGTTGTTGTTGTTGTTGTTGTTGTTGTTGTTGTTGTTGTTGTTGTTGTTGTTGTTGTTGTTGTTGTTGTTGTTGTTGTTGTTGTTGTTGTTGTTGTTGTTGTTGTTGTTGTTGTTGTTGTTGTTGTTGTTGTTGTTGTTGTTGTTGTTGTTGTTGTTGTTGTTGTTGTTGTTGTTGTTGTTGTTGTTGTTGTTGTTGTTGTTGTTGTTGTTGTTGTTGTTGTTGTTGTTGTTGTTGTTGTTGTTGTTGTTGTTGTTGTTGTTGTTGTTGTTGTTGTTGTTGTTGTTGTTGTTGTTGTTGTTGTTGTTGTTGTTGTTGTTGTTGTTGTTGTTGTTGTTGTTGTTGTTGTTGTTGTTGTTGTTGTTGTTGTTGTTGTTGTTGTTGTTGTTGTTGTTGTTGTTGTTGTTGTTGTTGTTGTTGTTGTTGTTGTTGTTGTTGTTGTTGTTGTTGTTGTTGTTGTTGTTGTTGTTGTTGTTGTTGTTGTTGTTGTTGTTGTTGTTGTTGTTGTTGTTGTTGTTGTTGTTGTTGTTGTTGTTGTTGTTGTTGTTGTTGTTGTTGTTGTTGTTGTTGTTGTTGTTGTTGTTGTTGTTGTTGTTGTTGTTGTTGTTGTTGTTGTTGTTGTTGTTGTTGTTGTTGTTGTTGTTGTTGTTGTTGTTGTTGTTGTTGTTGTTGTTGTTGTTGTTGTTGTTGTTGTTGTTGTTGTTGTTGTTGTTGTTGTTGTTGTTGTTGTTGTTGTTGTTGTTGTTGTTGTTGTTGTTGTTGTTGTTGTTGTTGTTGTTGTTGTTGTTGTTGTTGTTGTTGTTGTTGTTGTTGTTGTTGTTGTTGTTGTTGTTGTTGTTGTTGTTGTTGTTGTTGTTGTTGTTGTTGTTGTTGTTGTTGTTGTTGTTGTTGTTGTTGTTGTTGTTGTTGTTGTTGTTGTTGTTGTTGTTGTTGTTGTTGTTGTTGTTGTTGTTGTTGTTGTTGTTGTTGTTGTTGTTGTTGTTGTTGTTGTTGTTGTTGTTGTTGTTGTTGTTGTTGTTGTTGTTGTTGTTGTTGTTGTTGTTGTTGTTGTTGTTGTTGTTGTTGTTGTTGTTGTTGTTGTTGTTGTTGTTGTTGTTGTTGTTGTTGTTGTTGTTGTTGTTGTTGTTGTTGTTGTTGTTGTTGTTGTTGTTGTTGTTGTTGTTGTTGTTGTTGTTGTTGTTGTTGTTGTTGTTGTTGTTGTTGTTGTTGTTGTTGTTGTTGTTGTTGTTGTTGTTGTTGTTGTTGTTGTTGTTGTTGTTGTTGTTGTTGTTGTTGTTGTTGTTGTTGTTGTTGTTGTTGTTGTTGTTGTTGTTGTTGTTGTTGTTGTTGTTGTTGTTGTTGTTGTTGTTGTTGTTGTTGTTGTTGTTGTTGTTGTTGTTGTTGTTGTTGTTGTTGTTGTTGTTGTTGTTGTTGTTGTTGTTGTTGTTGTTGTTGTTGTTGTTGTTGTTGTTGTTGTTGTTGTTGTTGTTGTTGTTGTTGTTGTTGTTGTTGTTGTTGTTCGTTGTTGTTGTTGTTGTTGTTGTTGTTGTTGTTGTTGTTGTTGTTGTTGTTAATGTTTTGGGTTAGTTATGATAGTAATCAACATAGTGAGTCACTGGGTTGTATACGATTTACGTTACACGTGTGTTAACATGAATTGTGAATCTCTAATACTAGTTTTATTGAAAACTTCATAGGTTGTTCTTATACCAATTTGAACTATATGTATATATATGAAAACAATGTCTATTATCATTCGGCACCTGTAAATTGAAAATTTTGGTTCCACCCCCAAGATAAAGTATTGAGACTTTGCCTTTCAAAAAAAAAGTATTGAGACTTTGAGATAACTCGTGAGATTAAGTATTATGAGATGATCCATTGTTTAATTATATTTTATCTGAATTATTATGTTATGTTAAACAAACACTATTTAATGTTTTATATTATGATTTTATGAGATACTTGGTGTAAGTTATAAATGTGTTTTATTTAGTGTAACTCGAGCAACGTACGGGTATTGTACTCGTTATAATAGCTCAAGTTGAGCCGCTAAATATTGAAAGTATGCTAGTATAAAGCCTTAGAATGGATACTTTACTTGGCAATGTTATTTGGTTTGTGTTTTTGCATGTTTAGACGTGATTATGATGGAATATAAGCATTGCATGAATAATTGATTTAATGAGTAGTAAGAATTAAAATTTGAAATGATTTACGAGTTTAAAATGCCATTAGCCACATATATATTTATAGTGAGTATTAAATATATGCAATTGCATCAGTATTGTTAGTGTAAGATCAATGGGCAAGATGATCCGTGGCATCATCTCAGTTGGTTTAAGACCATTGGGTAGCGAAACCCATGGCATTATTAATATTGGTGTAAGACCATTAGGTAGTGAGACTCGTGGCATCATTATTGTGGCGATGAGAATTAGTTATACAGTGACATATTTTAATTTGTTACTTGATTTGATGGATGCACATATTATATGTTAGTAAAAGTTGTAGAGCTTGAGATTCTTGGTATTAGGATGATTGTATAGGCATTATGTTGAAAGACCATACTGTGTTTGGTTTTGATTAAAATGTTATTCTTTAATGAATATTTGACTACATGATATACGATAATAGATATTACAAATGAGAATGATATATGTAAAAAATGTGGATAATATGGTAAATGATGAGCATAGTTATTCCGTTGATATTACGAATAATGACTACATGATGTATGATAATAGATATTACAAATGAGAATGATATATGTAAAAAATGTGGATAATATGGTAAATGATGAGCATAGTAGTTATAAGGTTAAGATCTACTCCGAAAGTTTTCGAGTCAATTTGGACTCTTTATCCTTTGGGAGCGCTTAGAGCCATTTTTGGTATTGGATTACCTAAGCGTTTATGATGCCATTATTTCGTGAAAGGAAAAGGCGAATTAATTGAAGAACCCTAATGGGAGGATACGAGTATCCTTAGCGATTGAAAGGGGAGGTCGATTTCTGTTTGTATTTTCACTCATGCTTTTCCATATTTGTTCTATGGCTCACAAGCCTATTTTGTTCATGTCATCGACGCCGAAAGGAAACCATGATCTACGGATGATATTTCTTTTGTTTGTACTTTTTCCCCGATGTTTTTTTTCTCTAGTTCCTCCTGAACGAAAAGTTGAATTTTCATTAATCTTATCCTTGGAGCTTCTCCCATTGCTAAAGCTTCTATTCGTTTGGTACCTACAGAGATGCAAGAGTTGGTTAAATAACTTCGGGAACTACTTGACAAAGGTTTCTTTCGCCAATAGTTCATTGGGTGCATCTATTCTTTTGATTGAGAAGAAAGACAGTAGTATGCGTATGGTAATTAATTATTCAGAGTTCATCAAGTAACACTTGTGAACAATTACCATTGTCGAGGATTGAAGATATATTCGGTCAATTGCAAGGAGTTTTGAAATTTTTCTAAAAAGTTTTCCTTTTAGTCGTAATTAATTCAAGTTGCATAAGATAAATGTACGTAACGCCGTTTTTCGTATTCTTTATGGGGACTTTGAATTTGTTGTTATGCCCTTCAAACTTACAAATGCTCTCGCCACTCTTACGGACCTTATGGAAAATGTGTGAGTCGTCTAACGCTTGATATATTCGTCCTTATTTTCGTTGATGATGTTTTGTTTATTCAAAAAAAAGAATAAAAAAATAAAAAATAAAAAAATAATAAAAAAATAAAAAATAAAAAAAATTAAAAAAAAAAAAAATAAAAAAATAAAAAAATAAAAAAATAAAAAAATAAAAAAATAAAAAAATAAAAAAATAAAAAAATAAAAAAATAAAAAAATAAAAAGAATACCAATTAGTCAGAGTAAAAGTAGCTCACAAAAAAAAAGAATAAAAAAATAAAAAAATAAAAAAAAAAAAAATAAAAAAATAAAAGAATAAAAAAATAAAAAAATAAAAAAATAAACAATTAGTCAGAGTAAAAGTAGCTCACAAAAAAAAAGAGAATAAAAGAATTGAAAAACAGAAAAAGAAAAAAAATATATAAAAAAAAAAAGTAAAAAGAATACCAATTAGTCAGAGTAAAAGTAGCTCACAAAAAAAAAGAGAATAAAAGAATTGAAAAAAGAAAAAAAAAAAAAAATAAAAAAATAAAAAAATAAAAAGAATACCAATTAGTCAGAGTAAAAGTAGCTCACAAAAAAAAAGAGAATAAAAGAATTGAAAAACAGAAAAAAATAAAATAAAAAATAAAAAAAATAAAAAGAATACCAATTAGTCAGAGTAAAAGTAGCTCACAAAAAAAAAGAGAATAAAAGAATTGAAAAAAATAAAAAAATAAAAATATAAAAAAAATGAAAATATGTAAGAGAATACCAATTAGTCAGAGTAAAAGTAGCTCACAAAAAAAAAGAGAATAAAAGAATTGAAAAACAGAAAAAGAAAAAAAAAATAAAAAAAAAGAAAAAATGAAAAAATAAAAAAATAAAAAATAAAAAAATAAAAAAATAAAAAAATAAAAAAATAAAAAAATAAAAAAATAAAAAAAAAAAAAATAAAAAAATAAAAAAATAAAAAAATAAAAAAATAAAAAAATAAAAAAATAAAAAAATAAAAAAATAAAAAAATAAAAAAATAAAAAAATAAAAAAATAAAAAAATAAAAAAATAAAAAAATAAAAAAATAAAAAAATAAAAAAATAAAAAAATAAAAAAATAAAAAAATTAAGAGAATACCAATTAGTCAGAGTAAAAGTAGCTCACAAAAAAAAAGAGAATAAAAGAATTGAAAAACAGAAAAAAAAAAAAAAATAGAAAAAAAAAAGAAAAAAAGAATACCAATTAGTCAGAGTAAAAGTAGCTCACAAAAAAAAAGAGAATAAAAGAATTGAAAAACAGAAAAAGAAAAAAAAAATAAAAAAATAAAAAAATAAAAAGAATACCAATTAGTCAGAGTAAAAGTAGCTCACAAAAAAAAAGAGAATAAAAGAATTGAAAAACAGAAAAAAATAAAATAAAAAATAAAAAAAATAAAAAGAATACCAATTAGTCAGAGTAAAAGTAGCTCACAAAAAAAAAGAGAATAAAAGAATTGAAAAACAGAAAAAAATAAAATAAAAAATAAAAAAAATAAAAAGAATACAATTAGTCAGAGTAAAATATTAAAAAAAAAAATAATAAAAAATAAAAAAATAAAAAAATAAAAAAATAAAAAAATAAAAAAAGAAAAAAATAAAAAAATAAAAAATTGAAGTGATAAGAGAATGACTCGAAGTCACTCAAGATCGACGATGATCTTATGCGAGTAAAAAGAAAAAGGCTTATAGAATTCAATGTTGGCGATCGTGTATTATGAAGAGTTACTCCATGGAAGGAGGTGCTACAATTTTGCAAACAAGGAAAGTTGAGTCCTTGGTTTATTGGTTCCTTTAGGATGTTTGCTCAAATTGGAAAGGTTGTAAATCGTTTGAAATAGCCTGAAAGGCTCTTGGGAGTCCATTCTTCAATTCACGTTTCTCGATTTAGGAAGTATCGTGCTGACAAGGCTTCTTATGTGCTTTTAACCGGAATCAAAAGTTTTAATAAATTAAATAAAACAATGTCGGGGAGCCCTTTGCCTTTGAGATGAAACATTTAAGAAGAATATAATTAAAACCATACGTGTTGAGGAAGCTTTGAAAGATTGCCGAAAGGTTCATGGGGATTTGAGAGAGATATTATTTATTTATTGTCGTCTATATGGCTTGGATCACGAGGACGTGATCCGTTCTGAGTGGGGGAGAATTGTAACACCCCAAGTTTTTAAAAGATAAATAAATGATTTTTATTATAGTTTTGTCATTAAAATAATTTCCTAGTATTTATTATTTTGATACGAGATTAAAATAGTTGGAACTTTAATGGATAGCGGGTATTTTACCCACTTAAAGATTAAAATGGGCGTGGCAAAGGGGAGTGTGCCACGAAACCCCTTTGCTTTGTGATTCATAATTCCATCTTTCTACCTATTTTCTTCTTCATTCTTTTCCTTCTCAAATCTTCTTCAATGTGTGTGATTCTTATTTATTTTATTCAAAGAGGTCTCCAAGAAATAATAACAATAACAATACTTTCAAGTATTATAGCAAGAAATGATGGGGGAAAAGTTATGTGTATGTCAAAATCTTCTAGGGAGAAAAGAGGAAAGGCTTGTAATTATTCAAGCTCCATTCTTATTATTGTTCTTTGAGGTATGTGTAATTTTAAGTATTTTGTGAATTAAAATTAGGGTTCATGCAAGTATGGAATTTGGGGGTTTTCTTAAAATGAGTTATTTTGCTTTATTTCAAGTTAGGGTTCTTGAAATTTAATTAAATTGGGAATTTCTAGTTGAGATGATTATATTGTTATTGGTTTCCCTAATTTTCCTTTGTAATTGACTATATTATTAATGAGTTGAAACATGAATTTTTGATAAGTAAATGTTGTTGGTGACCTTTATGGTCAAAATAAGAAAGATGATTTTAATGGTAATGTTGTTGGTGATTTTTTTATAGCCAAGAGATGGAAATGATAATTTTAAGTAATAAGATAGTTGGCAATTGTGGAATGAATATGAGAATAATGATTTTGGGTAAGAATGTAGTATAGCCATATTTGTTAGAATTGATGAATAATATGAGAAGTGATATTTGAGAAACCCAACAACATTATGAGCTATGTAAAAGATGGGTTGGGTGTTGAAATGCTAGTTATGCTAGTGATTATGGCTAAGTGGCCTTATATGTGATAGATGACCATATGTGTTTTGTATTTTGAATTGCTAGGTTGATTGCAAATACGTTTGTTGTGTGGTCATCTTGAATTTGTGGTCGCTAAGAAGGTGAGTGTATATGCATATATTTTTATCCTTGTTAGTAAAGGTCATAGGTGGGTAAATTCCTATGACCCATTTGTTTGATTGATTTTGAGACTAGTAGGTGGGTAATTTCCTACTAGCAAATTCGTTGGTTAAAGACTAGTAGGTGGGTAAATTCCTACTAGCAAAATTGATGGTTAAAGACTAGTAGGTGGGTAAATTCCTACTAGCAAATTTGATGGTTAAAGGCTACTAGGTGGGTAAATTCCTACTAGCAAATTGTTAAAGACTAGTAGGTGGGTAAAGTCCGTACTAGCAATTTGTTGTTAAAGACTAGTAGGTGGGTAAAATCCTACTAGCAAATTGTTGTTAAAGACTAGTAGGTGGGTAAAGTCCTACTATCAAATTGTTAAAGACTAGTAGGTGGGTAAATTCCTACTAGCAAATTGTTAAAGACTAGTAGGTGGGTAAATTCCTACTAGCAAATTGTTAAAGACTAGTAGGTGGGTAAATTCCTACTAGCAAAATGTTGTTAAAGCTAGTAGGTGGGTAAATTCCTACTAGCATTGTTAAAGACTAGATGTCAATTTTGTTTGATTGTTGATGACTTGGTATGAATATGTGAGTCCCAAATATAGATGATTAAACCCGACTGGCAAGTAGTTCTAACTGGAAGATGACCAGTTCAGAATACGATCCAGATATGGATGAAAAATACGATAAAGGTACTGAAAGTAAATACAAGAAACAATAAGGGCTAAAACTATATAGATAATATGTATAGATCAATTATGTAGCATTGAGACACGATGTAATTTTCAATGTATTTGATTTATTGATATATAAACAAATACAAAGGTTGTTGCGGAACAAAGATAAACACCCAAGTGTAAATATCTAAACAACCTAGAAATACAAGTGATCTAATAACTTGGAAATACTCGTAAGGATTACTTAGAGTATATCTCACAAGTTGCAATGCAAAGGTTTCAAGCCATTTGCAAGTTGTGAGAAGACTTATATTTATAGACCAAGTCCATGATGACGTGGACCAGATCGTACAAAATATGTTTGGGAGCATTTAAGGAATTAAAGCTAATTCCTTACATGTGTACTTTTAAGGTTAAGTATATAAGTCAATTGATGTGACTTATCATACTGTTAGGACCAGTTCACCTGGAACTGGCCAGTCACCAGTTCACACTGATCAGTCACCAGTTGCATCTGGTGACCCAGTAAACTGGTGACCAAGAAGATTTGTCGAGAAATATATTGAAGTCCAGTTGCACCGTACAGTTAACGCAACTGAAGACTTCCTCCAGTTGAGAACTGACCAAGTTGAAGAAGCATTCCAGTTGAAGTCGAAGACAACAAATGGAAGATAGAAAATGGCAATGGCAGCGAAGCCCAGTTGGCATTCTAGTCAGTTACAAACTGGAGACCATCAGTGGAAAGCCCTTACAAAGCTTTACACTGATTACGAGGAATTGACTTGTATGCTTTATGTACCTTTACCCGGATAATAAGCCTTATCTTATTATTTAAGTATTAAAAGGTACATAAAGGTGGTTATGTAAAGTCACTTTAACATGCGACTTTACAATGCTTTTTAAGGAATTAAATGCTATTCCTTAAATGCTCCCAACCACATTTGTACGGCTAAAGTTAACATCCCAATGTTAACTTTGCCTATAAATACAAGTCATTGCACAACCAAGAATTCAAGTTACTTCACAAAAACGGATAACTTCATACTTTGCAAACCTGCAATATTCTTGGTGAACTTGTGCAATATTCTCTCAATCGCTAAAAGGAACATTTCACTACCTTAAGTGTTTCGATTGTTGAAGAGAAATTCCGAGTATAGATCAATTGTATTTCATAGGTTGTTAGGATATTTACATTCGTGTATTATCTTGGTTCTGCATCAACCTTGTAATTTGTTTAATATCAATAAATAAATTACACATTGAAAACTACATATTGTCTCATCAAGATTGTTTACAAGTTATTTGTATTATTGCATTGTTCTTTACTTATTGTCTTTTATATAAGTAATCTATCTAGAACTTGGTATATACCTCTGCAACTGGTCGTCCCCAGTTCAGCAAGTATATTGCAAAGTAACTCCACCATCGACATAGAGGTGTCTTCAGTAGTACCATCTAACAAGTTGGGACTTACAAGTGGTATCAGAGCAGAAGGCTAATAAACTTGCCTAGATCTGCAAAGATGAACACTACTGAAGGTGGAGATGGTTCTGGTTCAGGTGAAAACCCATCGAACACTAATGCACAAGCTTTTCTAAATGTTAACACCAACCCTCCTCCTCCTACTGCCCCAAACCATGTTCATGTACATTACTCTAACACTCCTGTTCCAAAATTTGATGGAAACAGTGAGACTTTTGGTACATGGAAAGCTAGAATGCTGTTGCATTTTGGTGGTATTGAGAGGTATATGTTAAAAATCCTTAAGGATGGACCATATATACCTATGTCCATTGGGGTGAGTCCTCTTCTTGATCCAACTGGAAGAAGAGGCTCAAGGGAAAAGCCAGAAGATCATTGGTCTGATGAGGATCGCAGACTGGTGGACTTGGACACCAGACTGAAAAACATGATCCTTGGGGCTGTCCCTGAAGACCTAATTCCAACACTTGTGTTGTTTCCCAGTGCCAAGTCTATGTGGGATGAATTAGTTATTCAATTTGAAGGAGGTGATGACACAATCGTCACCAGAAAAGTTGCTTTGAACAAGAAGTATGAATCCTTCTTTGCCTTGCCCAATGAAAGTTTAACTGGTACATATACCAGATTTTCTAGCCTCATCAATCAGTTGAGAGGTTTGGGTGTAGAGAAGGATAAGGATATTCTTCTTGAGAAGTTTTGTGATATTCTTCCTTCCAAATGGGAGTACTCTGATGACTCATCTGATGATGAAGAAGAGGAAAGGGACATGTGTTTCATGGCCTTGGAAGATCAACAACAGCAGCATGTGGTGAAAGATGATGTCATCTCTGGAAGATGGGTGGACATCATACTGAAAAAGGTATGTGATTATGATCACCAGGTTGACCCTGAATTAAAACTGGACCTGGCTGAATCATTAAGTGGTGATTTGGCATTTGTAGAAACTGTTAGAGCTGATAGTGAACGATATCTTGACACTATCTTAATTGAACTAAACAATGTCAAACCACAACTGAATGATTTGCAAAGTGTCCAGTTGGCTCTCAAGGAGTCAGTTTTAAAGATTGAGGCTTTAGAACTTGATAATCAAAAACTATCTTATGATTTTGAAAAGGCTCAAAAGATTATCAAGTCCTGGGTAAAAGCATCTGGCAAAAACTATGATGCATTTTCAAGAACTATCGATGCCAAGAAAAATGCATGGAAATCTGAAGATCTGGAGATGGCAGCTCTTATACCAGATCTTCATGCATTGCCTCCAGCTCTCCAGGTTGAAACACCTTATGATCAACCTGAAGCTGTTGAAACTGAAACCAATGAGACCACCCCCATTGAGGTTAAAACTGGAGCCAAACAGGCTAAAGCTCCAGTCAAAAAGGCCACTGGTAACAAGCCTTTACCTCATAAGTCTAAGGAGCCCAAGACCCGACAGACTAAATCTCCAGTTGAACCAATGTCCAAGGTTCAACTGCCTGAACAAAATAATATTTTGGTTAATCTGGAAAGGCAACTCCAACTTTTGTCTCGGCAGGTTCAGAGTTGCACTGCCCGGATTAACAATCTGGAAGGAGGTTCACCACCTCCAGTTTTAAAACAAAATATTAAATCACTCCCTTCTGTACCTAAACAAAAGAATGTTCCATCTGGAACAAAATCTGGTAAACTTAAGGTGAGTAAGTATCAAATACCAATCGTTTTTACTTCTGCACCTGGAGCTGGTGATAATGCTCCAGATGTAGCCTCCAGTTCAACACCTCAACAATCAACTGTGGCTTCTGTAGAGAAGTCCAGTGGACCCATCAAGAAAAGATGGGTTCACAAAAATAACTAATGATTTTTGTGTGTGTGTAGGGCGATCGAAAGAAGAATATCTGGTATCTGGACAGCGCTGCTGGCCGGACTATGACCGGATGTAAGCCCCTACTGGAAGAGTTCACTGTCCAAGATGGACCGACAGTGACGTTTGGTAACGATCAATCTGGAAAGACTGAAGGATATGGTGTGCTCAATAATGGACAAGTCGACTTCAAAAGAGTTGCATTTGTGAATGGTTTGAAATATAACTTGATCAGTGTAAGCCAACTTTGCGATGATGGCTTCAGAGTACTGTTCGATATTGCACAAGGCACCATATTTAACAAGGATTGGAAAGTGGTGATGATTGCACCAAGAAAAGGGAATGTGTACATCATGGATATGGAACCAGCTCCAAAAGAGCAATGTTTCTATACCAAAGTTGATGAGGACACCAACTGGCTATGGCATAAAAGGTTATCCCACCTTAATTTCAAGAACATTAACAAGTTGTCTCACAAACAACTGGTTGATGGGATACCCCAAATTTCCTTCAATAAGGAAAAGCCATGTCCAGGGTATGAGATTGGTAAGCAGAAGAGAGCCAGTTTCAAAACTAGGCAAAATTTTAGCATCACTGAACCTCTTCACATGCTTCATATGGATCTTTTTGGTCCAGTGAATGTTCAAACTAGAGCTGGAAAGAAATACACTCTAGTTGTGGTTGATGAATTCACCAGATATTGCTGGGTGGTATTCATCAGATCCAAAAGTGATGCACCTGCTGAAATCATCTCGCTTATCAAAAGAATTGAGCTCAAGTACACTCGAAAAGTTTGTCAGTTGCGAAGTGATAATGGTACTGAATTCCAAAATAAGGTACTTGAAACATTTTGCACTGACACTGGCATCTCTCAAAACTTCTCATCAGTTCACTCTCCAGAGCAAAATGGAGTTGTGCAAAGAAAGAATCGTACACTGATAGAAGCGGCCAGAAGCATGCTATCTGAATCTGGTCTTCCCACCAGTTTTTGGGCTGAGGCAGTTGCAACTGCTTGTCACACCCAAAGCCGGTCAGTCTACATCAAGAGACATAAGAAGACTGCCTACGAAGTACTCAGGAATCGTAAACCAAATATTGGATATTTCCATGTATTTGGTTGTCCAGTTTATATACTGAACGATTCCAGTCAGCTTGGAAAGTTTGATGCAAAAGCTGATGAAGGGGTATTTTTAGGCTATTCAGATATTCGAAAGGCCTTTAGAGTTTATAATTATAGACTCCAAAAGGTGCATGAGACAATTCATGTCACATTCGATGAATCAACTGAAGCAATCAACAAGAGACCAAGCCTTGATATTTCTCCAGTCATTCCAATCAACTTTGGTGAAACTGACCAAGTTCATCGGTCAGTTGTTTCACCGGAAGATGCTTCCAGTTACAACAAACTGGAACCAGTCAAGAAGAAGAAAAGCACCAGTGACACATCATTTTATCCCTCCATCAATTTTAACTTACCACAAGAATTGGTGATTGGATCAGATGTACGTGCCACTCCAATATCAGCACCAGTTCAAGCACCTACTTCTCCAGTTACTCATGAAATACCTTCAACTGAGGAATTTCATGATGCTAATCGAGACCTCATTGACTCTGATGAGGATGTAGAAGTTGTTTGGACTAATCCTTCTCCAGATGCTGCTGCAACTGAAGAAGATCTCCAGGTGACTTGCACTGATATTGTAGTTCACCAGCCTAGTCAATACACTAGATGGACTAAAGCCCACCCAATTGAACAGATTGTGGGTAATCCAACTAGTGGGGTTCAGACTAGAAGAGCCACCAGTGAGCAATGCTTAAACGTTACCTTCTTATCTTTAATTGAACCAAAGAAGATTGACGAGGCTATGGCAGACCCAAGCTGGGTGGAAGCTATGCAAGAAGAGCTCCTCCAGTTTGAAAGGAACAATGTTTGGGAGCTTGTTCCACCAGGGTTAAAGAAAGAACCTATTGGTACCAGATGGGTCTACCGAAATAAAATGGATGAAGATGGCCATGTTGTAAGAAACAAGGCCAGACTAGTTGCCCAGGGTTATTGTCAAGCAGAGGGCATTGACTTTGATGAGACTTTTGCTCCAGTTGCAAGACTTGAAGCCATAAGAATATTCTTGGCTTATGCAGCCCATCTGCAGTTCAAGGTCTTCCAGATGGATGTCAAAAGTGCGTTCCTTAATGGAACATTGGAAGAAAAAGTTTATGTTAAGCAGACTCCAGGTTTCATCGATGAGAAGCATCCTCATTGGGTTTATAGACTGAACAAAGCATTGTATGGTCTAAGACAAGCCCCAAGAGCCTGGTATGATACTTTAACTAAACATCTTCTTAAAAATGGCTTTCAAAGAGGTGCAATAGATAATACCTTGTTTATCTTGAAAGAAAGAGGTAATATCTTATTGGTACAAATTTATGTTGATGACATTATTTTTGGTTCAACTGATGATGCAATGTGTAAAAAGTTTTCTAAAATCATGTCATCTGAGTATGAGATGAGTTTAATGGGTGAATTAACATTTTTCTTAGGTCTTCAGATTAAGCAAACTGAAAATGGAATTTCATGATGCTAATCGAGACCTCATTGACTCTGATGAGGATGTAGAAGTTGTTTGGACTAATCCTTCTCCAGATGCTGCTGCAACTGAAGAAGATCTCCAGGTGACTTGCACTGATATTGTAGTTCACCAGCCTAGTCAATACACTAGATGGACTAAAGCCCACCCAATTGAACAGATTGTGGGTAATCCAACTAGTGGGGTTCAGACTAGAAGAGCCACCAGTGAGCAATGCTTAAACGTTACCTTCTTATCTTTAATTGAACCAAAGAAGATTGACGAGGCTATGGCAGACCCAAGCTGGGTGGAAGCTATGCAAGAAGAGCTCCTCCAGTTTGAAAGGAACAATGTTTGGGAGCTTGTCCACCAGGGTTAAAGAAAGAACCTATTGGTACCAGATGGGTCTACCGAAATAAAATGGATGAAGATGGCCATGTTGTAAGAAACAAGGCCAGACTAGTTGCCCAGGGTTATTGTCAAGCAGAGGGCATTGACTTTGATGAGACTTTTGCTCCAGTTGCAAGACTTGAAGCCATAAGAATATTCTTGGCTTATGCAGCCCATCTGCAGTTCAAGGTCTTCCAGATGGATGTCAAAAGTGCGTTCCTTAATGGAACATTGGAAGAAAAAGTTTATGTTAAGCAGACTCCAGGTTTCATCGATGAGAAGCATCCTCATTGGGTTTATAGACTGAACAAAGCATTGTATGGTC
Organism: Erigeron breviscapus; assembly: GCA_034093135.1. Taxonomy (NCBI): domain Eukaryota; kingdom Viridiplantae; phylum Streptophyta; class Magnoliopsida; order Asterales; family Asteraceae; genus Erigeron; species Erigeron breviscapus. The sequence continues at coordinate 54,242,033 of CM067167.1, read as the reverse complement.
TAAGACAAGCCCCAAGAGCCTGGTATGATACTTTAACTAAACATCTTCTTAAAAATGGCTTTCAAAGAGGTGCAATAGATAATACCTTGTTTATCTTGAAAGAAAGAGGTAATATCTTATTGGTACAAATTTATGTTGATGACATTATTTTTGGTTCAACTGATGATGCAATGTGTAAAAAGTTTTCTAAAATCATGTCATCTGAGTATGAGATGAGTTTAATGGGTGAATTAACATTTTTCTTAGGTCTTCAGATTAAGCAAACTGAAAATGGAATTTTCATAAACCAAGGAAAATATGTCAGAGATTTGTTAAGAAAATACAAATATGATTCAATCCCATCGAAAAACACACCTATTGCAGCACCATTGAATTTGGACTCTGACCCAACTGGCAAACCAGTTAACATAACTGACTATAGAGGTATGGTTGATTCACTGATGTACTTAACTGCCAGTCGACCAGATATAATGTTTGCAACATGTTTATGTGCCAGGCTTCAGGCTAACCCTAAAGAATCACATTTGCACGCTGTAAAGCGTATCTTTAGATACCTGAAAGGGTGTCCTAATCTTGGTCTTTGGTACCCCAAAGGCTCAGGATTAGATCTAATAGGTTATTCAGATTCTGATCATGCAGGTTGTAAGATTGATAGAAAATCCACAACTGGTGGTTGTCATTTCCTTGGAGGAAAACTGGTAAGTTGGACCAGCAAGAAGCAGACTTCAGTCTCTATGTCCACTGCTGAGGCAGAGTACATTTCTGCGGCCAGTTGTTGTGCCCAGATTCTCTGGATCAAGAACCAGTTACTAGATTATGGTCAGAAGTATACCAAGACCCCAATCTTTTGTGACAACACCAGTGCAATTGCTATTTCTCACAACCCAGTGATGCACTAAAAAACAAAGCATATTGACATCAGGTATCATTTCATTCGAGATCATGTTATGAAAGGTGATATTGAAATTCATTTCATCCCCACTGACAAACAGTTAGCTGATGTTTTTACTAAACCTCTCGATGAGAAAACCTTTAAACATCTCATCAGCGAACTGGGAATGTTGAACCCTTAACTGGAGCTTTCTTTGTTATTGAACGCGTCAGTGACACTGATGAAGTTCTCCAGTTGAGGAGGTCCAGATAATCTTTGCTCGCCAGGCTATCGAACGCCTTTGTGATACTATCTTGGCACTAATTGATTACTGGATCATCATTTTAGGGGGAAAGACTCAAAATAATTTTCTGACTAAAATTCGTTTTTGTTTGAAAATGCAACTGGAGAACTCTTCAGTTGGAAACTGGTACTGGACTGATCCTCCAGTTACCAGGTTCAGTCTTTGTCTAAATTTTTATAACGTTACAAATACCTGGTCAATATGTGTGACACGTGATGATACTCGAGTGTTTTAAACCACTTGATATCGTGATCTGACGTGTTTGAAACCATTTTAAGTACTTGACAACTGTTTGTATTGGGAAAACAAAAAGTGTGTGGGGTCATGGGTAAAGTAAGCCGTCGTAGCATTTAATGCTGACATGGTAACATTTAATGCTTACATGGAAAATTATATTTTTATTTCAAAATTCAAAATCATTTTGTCAAAATATCTTCAAAATTGATTTGGTTTAATAAAATATGATTTTTGGTTTTACATTGGGATCTTGAATCCCCTTATAAATACCTTATTTACTCCGAAACTCATTTACTTTTCTTTCTCTTACATTCCTTCATTTACTTCCAATCATAAACATTGCTTCATTCTTCTCTTTGCTTCACAAATCAAAAGCCCTAAATCCTAAATTTCATTTTCATTCTATGGCTCCTAGATCATCCCGTTCAAGAGATGTAAATCTCTTGACTGTTCCATATAATCCCTCACCAGATGCCACACAGGCACCTGGTGCTCCAAGTAGTGCTGCCATAAAACTAAATCCAAATAATCCTATGGCCAGCCTACGAGGAAATCAAGGGTCCGATACCCTTATTGGTAGAATTCAAAAGTTTTTAAAAAATTCTCCAATAGGACCCTCGTTCTCTCTAAACCCACGTAAGTTGTTTCACAACTACTTATGTGAGTTTTGGTACACTGCCGTTCTTTCTTCTGATTGTTCCTCCATCAGTTTCACTTTAAAGGATGGAACAATCCAGTGTACCTTGACCTCTGACGTGTTAAGGGATGCCTTACGCCTTAACTACTGGAGAGAGAATGAATCTCCAGTCGTCTTGCCCCCTAATATAAATTTTCGCCAAGTGCTCCTGGAAATGGGACACAAGGAGTGTTTGGAGAATGGGGTGCTCAAGACAAAAGGTGCGATGACCATGAAGGGTCTTACCCCTTCATGGAGGTATTTTTTCATCCACCTGGTGGAAAGCATGGGTGGGAGTTCTGGTGGACTTGACCAGATCAACTCCTCACAAGCAGAGATGGCTTATTGCTTGTGGAACGGTTTGAGGGTGGACTTTGCAGATATTCTGTATAGAAGCCTGGTTCAGAAACTGAAGGGCACAAGGGGTGTTTGTATTCCCTTTTCAAGGTTCCTCTCACTCTGTTTTAAGCAAATTCTGGGCAGGGAAGCATATAATGATACAAATTCACCATTCAATGCTCCAGATATGCTTAGGAATCTAGACTCACTGGTATCTGAAGCTGGTGAGGTTGAAATTCCTGAACGAATGCAGCTGGCATTAGCTTCAACTGATGCACCTCTTGTAGGTGAGTCAGAAAGGCAACTGGGCGGGCCTCAAAATAATGAGGGACCCTCCAGTGTGTCTAATGTTGTGGTTGAGGATAGAGCAACCATAACTGAAGCAACCCCCATCACATCTATCCCTGGTGAAGATACTTCGGTATCTGATCCACCAACAGATGCACCCATCCAGGAAACTGGGGAAGGTCATCTGGAGACTGACCAGGTAACTGGTCAGCCCTCTGTCACATTCATGGATCTGGACATGGGTGTTAACGACGAGGAAATCCTTATTGAATCTTCGGATTCAGAAGGTACTGAAACTGACATGGAGATTCTTGATGCTTCTGTACAAGCACAAGACCCTTCATCTCCAGTCTGCCCTCCAGACGCATCAATTTCACTTTCACCACCTGAGCAAAATGTGCCTATAGATATTTCTTTACCAATATATACCGCTCCTTTACCAACTGGGCAATTCTCACTTGCTCGAGAAATGCCCCCACCACCGTCGCCGTTGTTCACACCTGAGCTTTCTCAGCATGAACAACACATTGTTTTTCCAGTCCTTTCTTCTTCTACCACTCCTCATATATATTCAACTGCTGGCCTGACAACTGGGGAGACTTCCATTAGTTTGCCTCCTCCAGTTGCTCCAGTAGTAACTGCTCGTGGTCCAGTGACACCTTCTCCTTTGTCACTGGACAGTCAAGTTGTCTCCATACAATCCGATCTCCAAAACCTTCTAACCAGGGTGGAGGAGATTCAGAAGACACTTGATAAGAACACCAAGTCCTTCTCCAGATACCACAAAGACTCTTTGACAAATATTAAGGTGGTTGATCTGGGGATAAACAAGTTCTCATCAAATGAGGACTTGGTGTTTCATAAATTGAATGAGTTGGTCACTGGCAGTAACAATCTGGCTGGTACATTGAAGGAAGCCTTTGACCTAACTCACTCCAAGGTCACCAGTTCTATCTCAAATCTACTTACCAACACTGTCAGAACCTCTGAAGTAGATCTGAAGGAGATTGAAAGGCAGGTCAAGGAACTAATTGAGAGACCTGGCCTAGATATAACTGGCCTTGGAGAGCAGTTGGTATCTTCAGTTGGTCAGAAGATAGAGGATACGTTGGGTGCTAGAGAAGAGCGTTTGGTTGAAAGGGTGATATCTGAGATCATCAAGCTGGCCACTCCTCAGGTTGATCTGGCCCCACTTACCAGTGAGATCAACCAGTTGAGGGGCAGCATTGAAGGTTTGAGCACCCAAGTATCTCTACATACTGAATCATTGAATAAACTGGCCAATGAAGTGGAGAATTTGAAGAAGAGGGATGATGATATGAAGGAAAAGGTGGTTGCTGGTATTGATGAAGAATCAAAGGTTTTGAATGCATTAAAAACTGGTCAAGACAAAGTTGTTGCAAATGTCTTGGCCCAGTCTAAAGAAACCAACCACCTTTGGAGGTCCTTCAGAATGATGTGTGGGATTTTCAAAGAGTGCAAGGATGTACAGTCGTGGCAGCCTCTTGACTGGTTGCCATCACAACCCTCTGAATGGGAAGCAATCAGGGCAGGTCTAGATGCTGCCAAGGGGGAAAGAAGTACAGTCCTTGCACCACCAGTTGTACCTAGAAGGGAATTGAGCTTAGCTACCAGTACTGATGCTGGTGAGCAAACTGGTGAGGCTAGTGTAAGGGGGAATGTGTTAGATAAGGGAAAGGGTAAAATATCTGATGAAGCCCAGCCGGCCACTGAAATGGAAATGCTTGAAACTGGTAATGCTGATGTACTGCCTCCAGTTTCAGATAGTGATAGTAGAAGACTGGCCAGACTTGGTGATGACATTAAAGAACGAAAGAAAATAAAACAAAGGAACCAAGCTGAAGCCAGGGCACATCTCACACAATTGAAATTGCTAGATATGAGTGATGCCAATCTTCTAGGTATCACTAAGGAGGAGTATCTCAGGATTAAGAATGATCCTAGGATAGTTGACCAGCTAAATGAAATGCTAGATGTTGAACTGGAAAGACACTATCATGAGGATGAGGCTGAATTTGATGCCAGAAGCTTGAACATTTCTTTGGAAAGGGCTAAGGAGTTAAGGGCCAGTGGGATTCTGAAGAGAATTGCCAATGTGAAGAAGGTTGTGAAGGAAGTGATGAATCCACCAAGAAGAAGGATTCCACAACCTGGAAGACCACTGACCAAAGCTGCTAGGGATGCTGACCTTAGAACATTCGTTGAACCAACTGGCGAGGTCACAAATGAAGACATTAAGTCCGCTGTACTGGCTGCTGGTGCTGGGAGTATTAAAATCACTAATGAAACTGAAGCAAGAAACTACTACTCCCAGATCATGTCAACCAGAAGACATGGTGGTACTATTACTAGTGTCAATGTTACGATTAAGCCAGGCACCAAGGTTTTTCAAGTAGAGGTTAAGTATGCTGGTGGGCCATTGGTTAGAACTGATAACCCTGGTGTGCTACAATTTGGGTTCAGCGAATGGGTCGAGATGGTGAATGTGCTTGATGCTAAGGCACAAAAGAATAGGTTTGAGAAGGCATGGGTAAATTTCTTAAAGGCAAGATTCAACATAAAGAGAATCTGGAGCAAAGGCTGAATATTGACCCTGAAGACACTCAACCTATTTCTCTAGTGACCAAGAGAAGAAGAACTGGTGAAGGGCCATCTGTTTAAGTTCTCTCTTCAGTTATCTACTTGTAGTTTGTTTTACATTCTGTAACTTGTGTAAATTTCATTCCTTGTATAAATGAAGTTACCAGTTTGTAACCACAAGGTAGATAATAGATTAAAATCTAACAAACCTAAAAGAAAAACCTAAGGCATTTATTGATCTATAAAAATGCCTTAGATAACTTAAATAGATTTAAATCGAACAAGTCTCTATAGTTCACACTTGTATAGATACAAGAACTAGAAAAGACTTAGACTATATTTCTAGACAAATAGGGGGAATTTGTTAGGACCAGTTCACCTGGAACTGGCCAGTCACCAGTTCACACTGATCAGTCACCAGTTGCATCTGGTGACCCAGTAAACTGGTGACCAAGAAGATTTGTCGAGAAATATATTGAAGTCCAGTTGCACCGTACAGTTAACGCAACTGAAGACTTCCTCCAATTGAGAACTGACCAAGTTGAAGAAGCATTCCAGTTGAAGTCGAAGACAACAAATGGAAGATAGAGAATGGCAATAGCAGCGAAGCCCAGTTGGCATTCTAGTCAGTTACAAACTGGAGACCATCAGTGGAAAGCCCTTACAAAGCTTTACACTGATTACGAGGAATTGACTTGTATGCTTTATGTACCTTTACCCGGATAATAAGCCTTATCTTATTATTTAAGTATTAAAAGGTACATAAAGGTGGTTATGTAAAGTCACTTTAACATGCGACTTTACAATGCTTTTTAAGGAATTAAATGCTATTCCTTAAATGCTCCCAACCACATTTGTACGGCTAAAGTTAACATCCCAATGTTAACTTTGCCTATAAATACAAGTCATTGCACAACCAAGAATTCAAGTTACTTCACAAAAATGGATAACTTCATACTTTGCAAACCTGCAATATTCTTGGTGAACTTGTGCAATATTCTCTCAATCGCTAAAAGGAACATTTCACTACTTTAAGTGTTTCGATTGTTGAAGAGAAATTCCGAGTATAGATCAATTGTATTTCATAGGTTGTTAGGATATTTACATTCGTGTATTATCTTGGTTCCGCATCAACCTTGTAATTTGTTTAATATCAATAAATAAATTACACATTGAAAACTACATATTGTCTCATCAAGATTGTTTACAAGTTATTTGTATTATTGCATTGTTCTTTACTTATTGTCTTTTATATAAGTAATCTATCTAGAACTTGGTATATACCTCTGCAACTGGTCATCTCCAGTTCAGCAAGTATATTGCAAAGTAACTCCACCATCGACATAGAGGTGTCTTCAGTAGTACCATCTAACAAGTTGGGACTTACACATACCTTATTCCCAACCTTTACTTTACCTTGTACTTTTATTAGTAGTTAAAACTATTAACCGGGTAAAGATATGTAAAGTAAAAAGTCTTCCTCGTAATCAGTGTAAAAGTGTGTAAGTACTTTTACACTGAGATGCTTCAATCTTCGATCAGGTAGAATCAGCTTCTGAGCTCCACATATGAGCTGATTCTCTTTCTTCAGACTTCATTCTTTGACTTCATTCTGAACGGTATTCTGATACGTTGATCTGAACTGAAGTGAAGCTTCAGTGAACTAATTCTGAGCGATCTCAGAATTCTATACAAGTATTTTCACTGAGCTTCAGCTATTTCTGAACAAATTATACTTGGTCGATTTTCGACCTAACAAATTCCCCCTATTTGTTCTGAAATAGTGCATGCATCTCAGACTTCTATCTATACATGTTTGTAAGTCTGAAATGCAAGTTTTTGTTTAAGTTGTAAAAATTTTCTAAGTACATCTTATAGATCATTGATGTCTCAGAATTCTACTTGTGGGTTTTCTAACTTAAACCTATCATCTACTTATAAGCTACAAAATGTAACATATATATACAAACTGAAGTGTTTGTTACATTTGTAAATATTTATACAAGTACATGATAAACTGAAAAGGAACTACTTCTTGGCAGGCCTTGAACCAGAAGGTGCTTCAGTAGGTTTCCTCTTCAGTGGAGAATGATCCATCTTTCCAAACAATCTGCCTTCAATCTCTACCTTGGCCTGCATCTTTGTTGTATTCTTGATAACCATGCACCAATCAAAGCAGATTTCGGCTTCCCCCTCAGTATTTGGATCATCTCCCTATGCTCAGAAATCCCAAACTCGTGCACTGAAACTTGATTATACTCTTCAGCTTTTTTTCTTTTTTTTTTTTTTTTTTTTTTTTTTTTTTTTTTTTTTTTTTTTTTTTTTTTTTTTTTTTTTTTTTTTTTTTTTTTTTTTTTTTTTTTTTTTTTTTTTTTTTTTTTTTTTTTTTTTTTTTTTTTTTTTTTTTTTTTTTTTTTTTTTTTTTTTTTTTTTTTTTTTTTTTTTTTTTTTTTTTTTTTTTTTTTTTTTTTTTTTTTTTTTTTTTTTTTTTTTTTTTTTTTTTTTTTTTTTTTTTTTTTTTTTTTTTTTTTTTTTTTTTTTTTTTTTTTTTTTTTTTTTTTTTTTTTTTTTTTTTTTTTTTTTTTTTTTTTTTTTTTTTTTTTTTTTTTTTTTTTTTTTTTTTTTTTTTTTTTTTTTTTTTTTTTTTTTTTTTTTTTTTTTTTTTTTTTTTTTTTTTTTTTTTTTTTTTTTTTTTTTTTTTTTTTTTTTTTTTTTTTTTTTTTTTTTTTTTTTTTTTTTTTTTTTTTTTTTTTTTTTTTTTTTTTTTTTTTTTTTTTTTTTTTTTTTTTTTTTTTTTTTTTTTTTTTTTTTTTTTTTTTTTTTTTTTTTTTTTTTTTTTTTTTTTTTTTTTTTTTTTTTTTTTTTTTTTTTTTTTTTTTTTTTTTTTTTTTTTTTTTTTTTTTTTTTTTTTTTTTTTTTTTTTTTTTTTTTTTTTTTTTTTCTATACAAGTATTTTTCACTGAGCTTCAGCTATTTCTGAACAAATTATACTTGGTCGATTTTCGACCTAACAAATTCCCCCTATTTGTTCTGAAATAGTGCATGCATCTCAGACTTCTATCTATACATGTTTGTAAGTCTGAAATGCAAGTTTTTGTTTAAGTTGTAAAAATTTTCTAAGTACATCTTATAGATCATTGATGTCTCAGAATTCTACTTGTGGGTTTTCTAACTTAAACCTATCATCTACTTATAAGCTACAAAATGTAACATATATATACAAACTGAAGTGTTTGTTACATTTGTAAATATTTATACAAGTACATGATAAACTGAAAAGGAACTACTTCTTGGCAGGCCTTGAACCAGAAGGTGCTTCAGTAGGTTTCCTCTTCAGTGGAGAATGATCCATCTTTCCAAACAATCTGCCTTCAATCTCTACCTTGGCCTGCATCTTTTGTTGTATTCTTGATAACCATGCACCAATCAAAGCAGATTTCGGCTTCCCCCTCAGTATTTGGATCATCTCCCTATGCTCAGAAATCCCAAACTCGTGCACTGAAACCTGATTATACTCTTCAGCTGCTCTTCCTTCTCTTTTAACAACTAAGTCAAAAAGCCTCAATCCATTAGCTTTTGTTACCTCCATATCAACTATTTTAGCTGGATGAGATTGATGCTTCAGATAATGCTCATATTGATCCTTCTCATGCTTTCTTTGGAGCTCAACAGCATCATCAGACATTGGTTTGAAGGTGGAGAGATCAGCATCACGAATATTTTTTCTTGATGATCTTGGTCCAGTCACTTTGGGCTTTGTGGGTGGTCTTGACAGTTCTTTTTCAACCTTCAGAACTCCAGCCAGAATTTCCTTCCTTTTAATTGCCATCTCTTTTTCTCTATTTTTCACCAAGTCCTCAATGGACATTTTGAATGTGAGATGGTCCAGCTTTTGTTCTAAGGGAGAATAATTCACCCCATATTCATACTCGAGCATATCAACAACAGCTTTCTGCACTCTTGGGTCATTTTTGATCTTCAGATATCTTTCCAGAGAGAGACCAAGAGCTGCAGCATCAATATGATCAAGGGTTCCCATTTTCTGATGTTGAACCCTTTCTCTTTCCTTGTTTTCTGTCCACATAATGAATTGATTAGAGACTTGCTTCTGCAAAGCCTCTAATTTCTTGCTATCAGCATTAGGATCATGAAGTGGAAAACCGTGCTCATCAACATTTTCACCAACTACCAAACCAGAACCCTTTGAATCTTTCTTTGAAGGTTCATCCACCACTGGGGCCTTGCCCTTATCTTTCTTGGTTGGTTCAGAAGCTTGCACTTCAGATCTCTGAACCTGTTCCCCCTGAGCTGAGGCACTACCAGATGATACCTCAGCTTGCTTCTTGGTTGCTTCTATCAATTCCTGAGTACTTGAAAGCAGACCAATAGGCACATTTCCCCCTTTGGGGACCTCAGAAGGCATTTTAGCATATACATCAATGGCAGTCTGAATGGCCTTCAGAGGTTCCCAACTCTGCTGCAGAAGGCAATCAGAAATGCCTTTTGCCATGGTAGAGAACTGAGCCCTTAACCTGAATGATGAGTTAAGGTTCAGATTCTCTTTTTCAGTTAGCTCTTTCAGCAATTTCCTATCTTCCTCAGAGAATGAAGGAGGAGGAGGAGCAGCAACAACATTTTCTTTCTTAAGGAGGGTCAGAATTTCATCTAACTGTTTGGACTGGCCTTTAACAACTTCTTCGAGAGTAGATATAGATTTCTGAACTTCTTCAACAGCTTTATCTACCTTCTCTGAAGTGTCTTGAGTGAGTTCTAAGACCATCCTTCTGACCCCTTCCTCAACCTTTTCAGCCACAGAAGCTGAAATCTGATCAACAAGAGTCTGAGAAATCTCAGATTTCAGCCTCTCAATCACACCATCACTTACAGAAGACCCAAGTTCCTTTTCATTGACACTTGGTCTTTTTACCAACTCATTCACCTCCTTCCCGACTGCCAGAACTTCTTGTTTTATCAATTCAATACCAGATGTCAAGTTAGCAACAACTGAAGCTTGCACATCTCTTTTGGCCAGTCTGAAGGCTTCCCTAATAGCCAAACTTATCTTATTACAGGAATGTACCAGCTCATTTAGCTTCCCACTTACTAGTCCCTCATTCCCCGTAACCTTGGTGAACTCAGTGCCAATGAACATCTGAGCACCCTTCATTTCAGCCAGGGACGTAGTATTGGCAGTTAGAGATTTAGTTAAGTCCTCAACCTTGATAAGTAGGCTTTGGACTTCGGCATTTTGTTTCTCTAACTGTGCTTCTACACTCAAAGGAGGAGGTGGTTATGTAGAAACAGAAGCCACAAAGGGAAGTTTGCCAAGCCCATCTAGCCTTTTCCAATTGCATTTCAGTTGGACTCTCAGATTCAGTGGCAGAGTCCAACTCCTTTTCAGTTTCACCATCATAATTAATGGGCCTTGGCACTTGGTGAATTTGTGGGTGTAAGTGTTCGAGTTGTGGTTGAAAACGTGGTGAAGTGACATAGGCAGGTGTTGAGCCAGGTGGAAAATATGGATTTTGATGTGAAGTTTCAGGTTGGCGATATGGTTGTTCAACGTTTGTGAGGCCGAAGGTTGGCTCAGAATCAGAGGACTGATTCTCCTCCAGTAGACCCTCATCAAACTCAAAGTCAGCAAAGGAATCAAGATTCCCTTGAGGTGGCTCATCGTCATCCCAGAGGTCAGTTAAAACTGCAGTCTGATCAGATATGCCCTGGTTCAGATCACTGGTACCTGAACCAGCTTCTGGTTCAACAACTGCTACTGCAGATGCATCGTCACCAGATTGATGGGTTGGCTCAGCCGTAGCTTCATCGCCGGAGACAGTAGACACGGGGATTGCCTTAATGATTCTCGTACCGTCATCAAGAATCACTTCATCGGCCGTAGAGTCTGGAATCTCAGTCTCAGGTGGTGTCACACCAAAGACTTCATCAATTCGTGCTGCAGAAGAGTGTGAGATTTGTGAAGTTACAGGGGGTGCGCGTGCAGACACGGACTCTATTGTGTGCTGGGCGGACACACTGATATTTTCTTCACCATCTCCTCCTAAAGAAGTTTTGGAAATGGCTGCTTGTGGGTTTCCCTTTAGACTCGATTCCTCTGGTTCTTGTTGGGAAGATCCAGAGGGGTTTGCTTCGGTACTAATGTCCTTGGGCTGTGAGGACTGCTTAAATTTACGTCGTTTTAATACGCCCTTTGGAGATCCTGAGGGATCTTTTGGGAGATCCTCAGGTTGGTCAGTGGATGAGGGAGGTGGTGGTTGGGTAGAAGAAGTTGCTAGGGTTTTAAACAACTTCAACATTTGACCACCAGGTGCACCAATGGGTCTCGCATTCTTTTGCGACCCGCTCGGTGACCTTTCTGAGCCAGCCGGTCGTGCTGTTTCAGTTTTATTTATTACCTGAAGCATTGCAGCGGAGAGCTCTGGTTCTGGATCTGAAGTAGACAGCTTTGATAGATCCCTGCAGAACTCTGTCGCTGAAGATTCAAGCCCCTCAAAATGATACGCATCTCCAAGCATGTTTATGAAGCAGATGCTCAGAAATCTAGGGAATGAGATATGTGGACTTCTTTTCCCTTTTAATTTTGTAATCAGCTGAGAGAAAAGTATCTCAGCAAAGTCCACCTCAATCCCATGCCACAAGTAATACCCAATTTCTACTTGTGCTAAGGAAATCTGGTCCAATCCACCCCAGTTTCCTCCTAGGCACTCGACAATCTGAGTCCAAAACTATCTCCAACAGTTTCCAAATCCAGACAGAAAGATGTGTCCAGATGTCTTCAGATTGCCGTCTGCATCAACCATGTCATCATGACCAGTGGCCTGCAGTACCTCCCTGAAATTAACTCCTTTAAGCCTTTTTGCATAGGCTGAAGAAGAGGGAAGGTAGTTCAAATGAAGGGCCTCCCGAAACCCATCAAGTGAAAGGATATACTGCTTTGTGCCTTCTTGTAAAGAAAAAGCAATGGACTTTTCATCCTTGCTCAAAGTAGTAGTATACCAGAATTCAAGTAAGTATCTATGATACATTACTTGAGGATTTGCAGTCAAGGCGTAATGGAGAGGGGATTGTTCAAGGAATTTATTTATCCTCCCCATTAGAGTTTTGCCTTTGGCATTCAGTGCGGCCATGAAATTATTCATATTGAATCTAAGGGTCGACGGATCGAACCCTTTTGGCCATTGAGCACTGGCCTTGACTACCTTAGACGGTTTGTATTCGAAAGCAATTAAAGATTTGACTACTTTAGCCATTATATCTACAAGGGAAAACTGAAAGTGAAAGATGAATTTAGGGTTTTGGAGTTATGAAGGAATGAGAAGAATAGAAAGAGAGAATGATGATTGGGAGTAAATGAAGGAGAAGTAAATGAAGGAATTGTGTTGGGAAAAGTATTTATATTTATGATGGAATACAAAGGGTTTTCCAAAATAAATAAAACAAAATCTGAGCATGATCAGATTTAAGGAATCTGAACCATCTCAATTTACACAATTATTCTGAAATCATTTCAGAAATAATAAACAAAATCTGAGCATGATCAGATTTAAGGAATCTGAACCATCTCAATTTACACAATTATTCTGAAATCATTTCAGAAATAATAAACAAAATCTGAGCATGATCAGATTTAAGGAATCTGAACCATCTCAATTTACACAATTATTCTGAAATCATTTCAGAAATAATAAACAAAATCTGAGCATGATCAGATTTAAGGAATCTGAACCATCTCAGTTTACACAATTATTCTGAAATCATTTCAGAAATTATAAACAAAATCTGAGCATGATCAGATTTAAGGAATCTGAACCATCTCAGTTTACACAATTATTTTGAAATCATTTCAGAAATAATAAACAAAATCTGAGCATGATCAGATTTAAGGAATCTGAACCATCTCAATTTACACAATTATTCTGAAATCATTTCAGAAATAATAAACAAAATCTGAGCATGATCAGATTTAAGGAATCTGAACCATCTCAATTTACACAATTATTCTGAAATCATTTCAGAAATAATAAACAAAATCTGAGCATGATCAGATTTAAGGAATCTGAACCATCTCAATTTACACAATTATTCTGAAATCATTTCAGAAATAATAAACAAAATCTGAGCATGATCAGATTTAAGGAATCTGAACCATCTCAATTTACACAATTATTCTGAAATCATTTCAGAAATTCAAAATCTGAGCGCAGCAACTGGCTGCAGAAATGTATTCAGCTTTAGCTGTGGAGAGTGATACTGCAGTCTGCTTCTTGCTTGTCCAACTAACCAATTTGCCACCTAGGAAATGACAACCACCTGTGGTACTTTTCCTATCTATTTTACAACCTGCATGATCAGAACCTGAATAACCCATTAGATCTAGACTTGAGCCTTTGGGATACCAAAGACTAAGTCTGGGGACACCTTTAAGGTATCTGAAAATCCTTTTCACAGCATTTGCGTGTGCTTCTCTGGGATCAGACTGAAATCTTGCACAAAGGCATGTTGCAAACATTATGTCAGGTCTACTAGCAGTTAAGTACATGAGGGATCCCACCATACCACGATATTTTATGGGATCCACTGGTTTTCCATTAGGATCTGAGTCCAAAGTTAATGGTGCAGAAATAGGAGTATCTTTTGATGAGACTGAATCAAATTGATATTTCTTTAATAAGTCTCTGACATATTTTTCTTGATTTATTAAAATACCATCACTGGTTTGTTTCACTTGAAGACCTAGAAAATATGTCAGTTCGCCCATCATACTCATTTCATGATGCACGAGTATTTAGACTAACTCGTGTTACTGTAGCACGAGTTTAGTCAAACTCGTGTTACTGTAGCACGAGTTTATAAACTCGTGTTACTGTAGCACGTGTTTAGTCAAACTCGTGTTACTGTAGCACGAGTTTAGTCAAACTCGTGTTACTGTAGCACGAGTTTAGTCAAACTCGTGTTACTGTAGCACGTGTTTAGTCAAACTCGTGTTACTGTAGCACGAGTTTAGTCAAACTCGTGTTACTGTAGCACGAGTTTAGTCAAACTCGTGTTACTGTAGCACGTGTTTAGTCAAACTCGTGTTACTGTAGCACGTGTTTAGTCAAACTCGTGTTACTGTAGCACGAGTTTAGTCAAACTCGTGTTACTGTAGCACGAGTTTAGTCAAACTCGTGTTACTGTAGCACGAGTTTAGTCAAACTCGTGTTACTGTAGCACGTGTTTAGTCAAACTCGTGTTACTGTAGCACGAGTTTAGTCAAACTCGTGTTACTGTAGCACGAGTTTAGTCAAACTCGTGTTACTGTAGCACGAGTTTAGTCAAACTCGTGTTACTGTAGCACGAGTTTAGTCAAACTCGTGTTACTGTAGCACGAGTTTAGTCAAACTCGTGTTACTGTAGCACGAGTTTAGTCAAACTCGTGTTACTGTAGCACGAGTTTAGTCAAACTCGTGTTACTGTAGCACGAGTTTAGTCAAACTCGTGTTACTGTAGCACGAGTTTAGTCAAACTCGTGTTACTGTAGCACGAGTTTAGTCAAACTCGTGTTACTGTAGCACGAGTTTGTACACACTTTCTTTTGTCATCTTTTAAGTATACTTTAATTACTTAAAACGTGACTAGTTTATCACTTGTATCTGTATGTTACTTATAATCACATTCATACAAGTCGTAAACATTAAACATACCAAAACTCTGATCAATATGTAATCATTCACATTACTTAAGTCCAAATAACAAGTTTAAACATAACATAAGTCTATGATTACATATTACAAAACATGAACATATACTGATCAAATCGCTGTTGCTGTTGTCAACAGAATCATGCACTTACAGTCTCCCCCTTGACATCAGCTACACGATTTCTTCAGTCTTGTAAAAACATTATCCATCAAATAACAATCTCCTGCTATTTGCATGAATATTAGCATGTAAACAAATACGCAAAATCTTCCTATATCTGCTTTCCTCAGTGGTCCATGAAGGAATAAACAGACATTGAGTGTCGTATAACCTTCGTTGATCATCTCTGGAAAGATTCACTATCTGCATAGGATCATATATGCGCAACAAAGTAACTCTCTTATTTTTATCTCCATACATCAACGCTTCACCAGTATTCTTGTGAATCTCCCAGTGATCAAGTGTACTCAAAACATCTTGAGGCCATTTCTTTACCGGGACCTTCAATACACGCTTAATCGATCTTTGAACAAATTCAATAGTCCCATCATCCTTTGTAACTGTCTTTAAGGATCTTGGCGTTATGAACACACTGGCTTTATCAAAATCATCATAGAATCTTTTCCTATAATCTTCTTGTAACTTTCCACTAAAGAAATTTGCATAACCATTACCACTAGGATTAACAAGCCTTTTCCTTCCTAAATCCATTAAATCAGATTCACTAAGGCTTTTAAAATATCTTTTCATGGGCTTTAAGTACTGACAACCATCATCTCTTTTGATAATAAACAATTTCAGCTCATCATCGAAAAACCAACTCAAAATAGTAGTAACATACGTATGAGCATCTCTATCACTCACAAAATCCCAAAAGACAGATGGTTTCATACCTTCTCCTACAAATCCTCTTGCTGGTATTTTTCTATCAATTTGATGTAGGTGATCTTCATCCCTACTTGGCACTGGATACTCTGTCACATCAAATTCCTTAGAATCTTCAATATTCCAGCTTAGAGTAATTCCATCTTCATCATCTCCAACTTTGGTAAAAACCGTAAAGTGTAGAGTTCTTGAACTTGGAATAAAAACTCGCTTCTTCAGTCTTGTAAAAACATTATCCATCAAATAACAATCTCCTGCTATTTGCATGAATATTAGCATGTAAACAAATACGCAAAATCTTCCTATATCTGCTTTCCTCAGTGGTCCATGAAGGAATAAACAGACATTGAGTGTCGTATAACCTTCGTTGATCATCTCTGGAAAGATTCACTATCTGCATAGGATCATATATGCGCAACAAAGTAACTCTCTTATTTTTATCTCCATACATCAACGCTTCACCAGTATTCTTGTGAATCTCCCAGTGATCAAGTGTACTCAAAACATCTTGAGGCCATTTCTTTACCGGGACCTTCAATACACGCTTAATCGATCTTTGAACAAATTCAATAGTCCCATCATCCTTTGTAACTGTCTTTAAGGATCTTGGCGTTATGAACACACTGGCTTTATCAAAATCATCATAGAATCTTTTCCTATAATCTTCTTGTAACTTTCCACTAAAGAAATTTGCATAACCATTACCACTAGGATTAACAAGCCTTTTCCTTCCTAAATCCATTAAATCAGATTCACTAAGGCTTTTAAAATATCTTTTCATGGGCTTTAAGTACTGACAACCATCATCTCTTTTGATAATAAACAATTTCAGCTCATCATCGAAAAACCAACTCAAAATAGTAGTAACATACGTATGAGCATCTCTATCACTCACAAAATCCCAAAAGACAGATGGTTTCATACCTTCTCCTACAAATCCTCTTGCTGGTATTTTTCTATCAATTTGATGTAGGTGATCTTCATCCCTACTTGGCACTGGATACTCTGTCACATCAAATTCCTTAGAATCTTCAATATTCCAGCTTAGAGTAATTCCATCTTCATCATCTTCATCCTCTTTCCTCTTCAACTCAGTTTCCCTACAACCATCTCCCCCTTGAGCCAATAACTGTCGAAGCTGTTCTCTGAGTTCAGCACTTTGACGCTTTTCATCCTCCAACTCAGCAACTAACTTCCCAACTAACCCTTGCATAGACTTCATTTGAGCTTCCAACGTCATAACTCTTGTCTCCAAATGATTCACCTTAAATTGAGTTGTCATGATATGCGCAGGTTCAACTGTTGGTCTGACTCCAAAAGGTCTAGTAGGAGATTGTGTAGAAACTGGAGGTCGTCCGATCAAAGGCGGTTGTAGTGGACGTAGAAGTGTCGTAAACACAGTGCTTATAGGAACAACAGGCCTAAACGAAGCACTCTGTGTAGCTTGAGGAACTGACACTTGAATTGATTCAGATTGAGGTACTGCAACTGAAGCCTCATCTCGCTCAGGAACTGATCCTTCCGTCACCTCATCTCGCTCAGACTCTTCTTGTTGGTGGTGGTGGTGGTGGTGGTGGTGGTGTTGGTGGTGTTGGTGTTTGTTGAGTGGGTAGTGGTGATTGATGGATTTGTTGCTGCGTGGTGGTGGTGGTGGTGGTGGTGGTGGTGGTGGTGGTGGTGGTGGTGGTGGTGGTGGTGGTGGTGGTGGTGGTGGTGGTGGTGGTGGTGGTGGTGGTGGTGGTGGTGGTGGTGGTGGTGGTGGTGGTGGTGGTGGTGGTGGTGGTGGTGGTGGTGGTGGTGGTGGTGGTGGTGGTGGTGGTGGTGGTGGTGGTGGTGGTGGTGGTGGTGGTGGTGGTGGTGGTGGTGGTGGTGGTGGTGGTGGTGGTGGTGGTGGTGGTGGTGGTGGTGGTGGTGGTGGTGGTGGTGGTGGTGGTGGTGGTGGTGGTGGTGGTGGTGGTGGTGGTGGTGGTGGTGGTGGTGGTGGTGGTGGTGGTGGTGGTGGTGGTGGTGGTGGTGGTGGTGGTGGTGGTGGTGGTGGTGGTGGTGGTGGTGGTGGTGGTGGTGGTGGTGGTGGTGGTGGTGGTGGTGGTGGTGGTGGTGGTGGTGGTGGTGGTGGTGGTGGTGGTGGTGGTGGTGGTGGTGGTGGTGGTGGTGGTGGTGGTGGTGGTGGTGGTGGTGGTGGTGGTGGTGGTGGTGGTGGTGGTGGTGGTGGTGGTGGTGGTGGTGGTGGTGGTGGTGGTGGTGGTGGTGGTGGTGGTGGTGGTGGTGGTGGTGGTGGTGGTGGTGGTGGTGGTGGTGGTGGTGGTGGTGGTGGTGGTGGTGGTGGTGGTGGTGGTGGTGGTGGTGGTGGTGGTGGTGGTGGTGGTGGTGGTGGTGGTGGTGGTGGTGGTGGTGGTGGTGGTGGTGGTGGTGGTGGTGGTGGTGGTGGTGGTGGTGGTGGTGGTGGTGGTGGTGGTGGTGGTGGTGGTGGTGGTGGTGGTGGTGGTGGTGGTGGTGGTGGTGGTGGTGGTGGTGGTGGTGGTGGTGGTGGTGGTGGTGGTGGTGGTGGTGGTGGTGGTGGTGGTGGTGGTGGTGGTGGTGGTGGTGGTGGTGGTGGTGGTGGTGGTGGTGGTGGTGGTGGTGGTGGTGGTGGTGGTGGTGGTGGTGGTGGTGGTGGTGGTGGTGGTGGTGGTGGTGGTGGTGGTGGTGGTGGTGGTGGTGGTGGTGGTGGTGGTGGTGGTGGTGGTGGTGGTGGTGGTGGTGGTGGTGGTGGTGGTGGTGGTGGTGGTGGTGGTGGTGGTGGTGGTGGTGGTGGTGGTGGTGGTGGTGGTGGTGGTGGTGGTGGTGGTGGTGGTGGTGGTGGTGGTGGTGGTGGTGGTGGTGGTGGTGGTGGTGGTGGTGGTGGTGGTGGTGGTGGTGGTGGTGGTGGTGGTGGTGGTGGTGGTGGTGGTGGTGGTGGTGGTGGTGGTGGTGGTGGTGGTGGTGGTGGTGGTGGTGGTGGTGGTGGTGGTGGTGGTGGTGGTGGTGGTGGTGGTGGTGGTGGTGGTGGTGGTGGTGGTGGTGGTGGTGGTGGTGGTGGTGGTGGTGGTGGTGGTGGTGGTGGTGGTGGTGGTGGTGGTGGTGGTGGTGGTGGTGGTGGTGGTGGTGGTGGTGGTGGTGGTGGTGGTGGTGGTGGTGGTGGTGGTGGTGGTGGTGGTGGTGGTGGTGGTGGTGGTGGTGGTGGTGGTGGTGGTGGTGGTGGTGGTGGTGGTGGTGGTGGTGGTGGTGGTGGTGGTGGTGGTGGTGGTGGTGGTGGTGGTGGTGGTGGTGGTGGTGGTGGTGGTGGTGGTGGTGGTGGTGGTGGTGGTGGTGGTGGTGGTGGTGGTGGTGGTGGTGGTGGTGGTGGTGGTGGTGGTGGTGGTGGTGGTGGTGGTGGTGGTGGTGGTGGTGGTGGTGGTGGTGGTGGTGGTGGTGGTGGTGGTGGTGGTGGTGGTGGTGGTGGTGGTGGTGGTGGTGGTGGTGGTGGTGGTGGTGGTGGTGGTGGTGGTGGTGGTGGTGGTGGTGGTGGTGGTGGTGGTGGTGGTGGTGGTGGTGGTGGTGGTGGTGGTGGTGGTGGTGGTGGTGGTGGTGGTGGTGGTGGTGGTGGTGGTGGTGGTGGTGGTGGTGGTGGTGGTGGTGGTGGTGGTGGTGGTGGTGGTGGTGGTGGTGGTGGTGGTGGTGGTGGTGGTGGTGGTGGTGGTGGTGGTGGTGGTGGTGGTGGTGGTGGTGGTGGTGGTGGTGGTGGTGGTGGTGGTGGTGGTGGTGGTGGTGGTGGTGGTGGTGGTGGTGGTGGTGGTGGTGGTGGTGGTGGTGGTGGTGGTGGTGGTGGTGGTGGTGGTGGTGGTGGTGGTGGTGGTGGTGGTGGTGGTGGTGGTGGTGGTGGTGGTGGTGGTGGTGGTGGTGGTGGTGGTGGTGGTGGTGGTGGTGGTGGTGGTGGTGGTGGTGGTGGTGGTGGTGGTGGTGGTGGTGGTGGTGGTGGTGGTGGTGGTGGTGGTGGTGGTGGTGGTGGTGGTGGTGGTGGTGGTGGTGGTGGTGGTGGTGGTGGTGGTGGTGGTGGTGGTGGTGGTGGTGGTGGTGGTGGTGGTGGTGGTGGTGGTGGTGGTGGTGGTGGTGGTGGTGGTGGTGGTGGTGCTGTTGGACTCGAGGTCGAACTCGTCGTTGTCGGTGAGCCTGACTTTGAACTTGAACTTGAGGTCGTGGTGGTGGTGGTGGAGGTGGTGCATCATTATTTCCTCCTCCTTCGACCTCATCTTCATCTTCCAACTCAGCAACTAACTTCCCAACTAACCCTTGCATAGACTTCATTTGAGCTTCCAACGTCATAACTCTTGTCTCCAAATGATTCACCTTAAATTGAGTTGTCATGATATGCGCAGGTTCAACTGTTGGTCTGACTCCAAAAGGTCTAGTAGGAGATTGTGTAGAAACTGGAGGTCGTCCGATCAAAGGCGGTTGTAGTGGACGTAGAAGTGTCGTAAACACAGTGCTTATAGGAACAACAGGCCTAAACGAAGCACTCTGTGTAGCTTGAGGAACTGACACTTGAATTGATTCAGATTGAGGTACTGCAACTGAAGCCTCATCTCGCTCAGGAACTGATCCTTGTCTATAAGACCTAAACACGTGTACAAATTCTTCAAACGCGTGTTACAATGGTAAACACGTGAAGAAGGATAAACACCTAAAGCATGGGTTTGTAAACACGTGTTAAAGTCTCAAACGCGTGTACCAATTCTTCAAACGCGTGTTACAATGGTAAACACGTGAAGAAGAATAAACACATAAAGCATGGGTTTGTAAACACGTGTTAAAGTCTCAAACGCGTGTACCAATTCTTCAAACGCGTGTTACAATGGTAAACACGTGAAGAAGAATAAACACATAAAGCATGGGTTTGTAAACACGTGTTAAAGTCTCAAACGCGTGTACCAATTCTTCAAACGCGTGTTACAATGGTAAACACGTGAAGAAGAATAAACACATAAAGCATGGGTTTGTAAACACGTGTTAAAGTCTCAAACGCGTGTACCAATTCTTCAAACGCGTGTTACAATGGTAAACACGTGAAGAAGAATAAACACATAAAGCATGGGTTTGTAAACACGTGTTAAAGTCTCAAACGCGTGTACCAATTCTTCAAACGCGTGTTACAATGGTAAACACGTGAAGAAGAATAAACACATAAAGCATGGGTTTGTAAACACGTGTTAAAGTCTCAAACGCGTGTACCAATTCTTCAAACGCGTGTTACAATGGTAAACACGTGAAGAAGAATAAACACATAAAGCATGGGTTTGTAAACACGTGTTAAAGTCTCAAACGCGTGTACCAATTCTTCAAACGCGTGTTACAATGGTAAACACGTGAAGAAGAATAAACACATAAAGCATGGGTTTGTAAACACGTGTTAAAGTCTCAAACGCGTGTACCAATTCTTCAAACGCGTGTTACAATGGTAAACACGTGAAGAAGAATAAACACATAAAGCATGGGTTTGTAAACACGTGTTAAAGTCTCAAACGCGTGTACCAATTCTTCAAACGCGTGTTACAATGGTAAACACGTGAAGAAGAATAAACACATAAAGCATGGGTTTGTAAACACGTGTTAAAGTCTCAAACGCGTGTACCAATTCTTCAAACGCGTGTTACAATGGTAAACACGTGAAGAAGAATAAACACATAAAGCATGGGTTTGTAAACACGTGTTAAAGTCTCAAACGCGTGTACCAATTCTTCAAACGCGTGTTACAATGGTAAACACGTGAAGAAGAATAAACACATAAAGCATGGGTTTGTAAACACGTGTTAAAGTCTCAAACGCGTGTACCAATTCTTCAAACGCGTGTTACAATGGTAAACACGTGAAGAAGAATAAACACATAAAGCATGGGTTTGTAAACACGTGTTTTGCCAAACGCGTGTACCTATTTAAACGCGTGTTACCTGTACAATCAAACACATTTTCAAACAACACTTAGAGAATTTTCATACCCTTTACCATCAAACCTGAATAACCAGCCAACACACACAGGATAGAGATAACCTGTATGAAAACTCAATGATTGAACCCCCTGAAAATCAAGTCATCATTAGCAGATAAAATTTTAACAATCAAACCTGATAATCTTGACTGTACGATATACCTGTATCAACTGAAAAACCATTACATAAACTTTGGTAAACTTACACAACAAGTTAATGTGATGTATAAAACCATAAAGTAACGGACATTTAAAACATCGATACCAGGACTTGATTTGGACTCAATTCAATCACCGATAATCATTAGCAATCGAAAGCCTGCAAAAGCAAACTCCCCCTTAACTAATGATACCAGATAAGATACTTTTTAACAACTTTGGAAAAACACACAATTCCAATATCGAAAGTCCTGCACACTTAAAGGAAACTCATCAATGCATCAAAATCAACAGATAACATTATTTTAAGCATGCAAAGAAAATATCGAAATGAAAACCTATGGTCAGTCAAGAATCATCGTCAAGCATATCTTTTCACCAAAAAAAAAAAAAAAAAAAAAAAAAAAAAAAAAAAAAAAAAAAAAAAAAAAAAAAAAAAGAAAAAAAAAAAAAAAAAAAAAAAAAAAAAAAAAAAAAAAAAAAAAAAAAAAAAAAAAAAAAAAAAAAAAAAAAAAAAAAAAAAAAAAAAAAAAAAAAAAAAAAAAAAAAAAAAAAAAAAAAAAAAAAAAAAAAAAAAAAAAAAAAAAAAAAAAAAAAAAAAAAAAAAAAAAAAAAAAAAAAAAAAAAAAAAAAAAAAAAAAAAAAAAAAAAAAAAAAAAAAAAAAAAAAAAAAAAAAAAAAAAAAAAAAAAAAAAAAAAAAAAAAAAAAAAAAAAAAAAAAAAAAAAAAAAAAAAAAAAAAAAAAAAAAAAAAAAAAAAAAAAAAAAAAAAAAAAAAAAAAAAAAAAAAAAAAAAAAAAAAAAAAAAAAAAAAAAAAAAAAAAAAAAAAAAAAAAAAAAAAAAAAAAAAAAAAAAAAAAAAAAAAAAAAAAAAAAAAAAAAAAAAAAAAAAAAAAAAAAAAAAAAAAAAAAAAAAAAAAAAAAAAAAAAAAAAAAAAAAAAAAAAAAAAAAAAAAAAAAAAAAAAAAAAAAAAAAAAAAAAAAAAAAAAAAAAAAAAAAAAAAAAAAAAAAAAAAAAAAAAAAAAAAAAAAAAAAAAAAAAAAAAAAAAAAAAAAAAAAAAAAAAAAAAAAAAAAAAAAAAAAAAAAAAAAAAAAAAAAAAAAAAAAAAAAAAAAAAAAAAAAAAAAAAAAAAAAAAAAAAAAAAAAAAAAAAAAAAAAAAAAAAAAAAAAAAAAAAAAAAAAAAAAAAAAAAAAAAAAAAAAAAAAAAAAAAAAAAAAAAAAAAAAAAAAAAAAAAAAAAAAAAAAAAAAAAAAAAAAAAAAAAAAAAAAAAAAAAAAAAAAAAAAAAAAAAAAAAAAAAAAAAAAAAAAAAAAAAAAAAAAAAAAAAAAAAAAAAAAAAAAAAAAAAAAAAAAAAAAAAAAAAAAAAAAAAAAAAAAAAAAAAAAAAAAAAAAAAAAAAAAAAAAAAAAAAAAAAAAAAAAAAAAAAGAAAAAAAGCATATCTTTTCACCAAAAAACAAATTCTTGAATCGATCGATCCCCGGCACTTTCACCAAAAACAAATTGAAATCTCAAAAATATATCAAACTAATCTTGACTATATTTTGACTTTTCCAAAGCAACAAAATTCAGAAAGATCATTTTCTTAAACTTAAACAAATTAATGTCCATATCAGAAAACAAACTTTTAACATAATACTTCAAGCAATAAAAACTCATATAATCCAGTTAAGGACCATATAGCTGAACAATAGAATCATTAGATGCTTATCAACTCTCTCGTGCAATAAGAACTAGTTTTGACACAACTACTTGACACATAAGATGGAAGTACAAAAATAAAAATTAAAAGACAAAATAAACTTTAAATTTAAACCTCATTATTTATTTACAAGAAATTCTAAGTTTCTGCGGATTAGATCAGATTAGCAATTACATAAGCCTGCAGGTGAGAAATAGTTCTCTTATTATTAGTTATGAACAGTGACTCAACCACGATTACCGGTATGTTTGTCCTCTTAAACACTCGGTACTTCCAGTTTCCTTTGGTTTGTGACACTTTCGTATTACTTGAGCCAAGGACAGTCACCATGTAACCTAGTAAGTTACTCATGTCACATTATTATTAATGTAAATGTGTATCCCACAGTCAAACATACACTTAAGATCGACAGAGCATTAAAGTTCTTAACCAGATGTGTTTATAAGCGTTACAACTTTGAAGTCACCATGGTTAATGATCTTACGATCAAGGGTCAGAACAAACACATTTGATGTATAGTGCATGATTCGAATTGGCTATTCTTCATTATTTCTTTATTCTTCGGTACTTTGTTTTAGCCAATCGAGATCATGATGGTTTTAATAGTTGCTTTAGAAGCTAAAACCCATTTTGTTCTGTTTAGATTGACATACACGAATGCATGCGAATCCCCCCTATGGTTTACAAACACATCCAATCGCAAACCAAACTAAAATAAAATAAAATAATAACTATCAAACACAAAATAAAATTCATAAATACGAAAATAAAATAAAATACGAAAAACAAATAAACTAAATAAAATAAAATAAAATAAAATAAAATAAAATAAAATAAAATAAAATAAAATAAAATAAAATAAAATAAAATAAAATAAAATAAAATAAAATAAAATAAAATAAAATAAAATAAAATAAAATAAAATAAAATAAAATAAAATAAAATAAAATAAAATAAAATAAAATAAAATAAAATAAAATAAAATAAAATAAAATAAAATAAAATAAAATAAAATAAAATAAAATAAAATAAAATAAAATAAAATAAAATAAAATAAAATAAAATAAAATAAAATAAAATAAAATAAAATAAAATAAAATAAAATAAAATAAAATAAAATAAAATAAAATAAAATAAAATAAAATAAAATAAAATAAAATAAAATAAAATAAAATAAAATAAAATAAAATAAAATAAAATAAAATAAAATAAAATAAAATAAAATAAAATAAAATAAAATAAAATAAAATAAAATAAAATAAAATAAAATAAAATAAAATAAAATAAAATAAAATAAAATAAAATAAAATAAAATAAAATAAAATAAAATAAAATAAAATAAAATAAAATAAAATAAAATAAAATAAAATAAAATAAAATAAAATAAAATAAAATAAAATAAAATAAAATAAAATAAAATAAAATAAAATAAAATAAAATAAAATAAAATAAAATAAAATAAAATAAAATAAAATAAAATAAAATAAAATAAAATAAAATAAAATAAAATAAAATAAAATAAAATAAAATAAAATAAAATAAAATAAAATAAAATAAAATAAAATAAAATAAAATAAAATAAAATAAAATAAAATAAAATAAAATAAAATAAAATAAAATAAAATAAAATAAAATAAAATAAAATAAAATAAAATAAAATAAAATAAAATAAAATAAAATAAAATAAAATAAAATAAAATAAAATAAAATAAAATAAAATAAAATAAAATAAAATAAAATAAAATAAAATAAAATAAAATAAAATAAAATAAAATAAAATAAAATAAAATAAAATAAAATAAAATAAAATAAAATAAAATAAAATAAAATAAAATAAAATAAAATAAAATAAAATAAAATAAAATAAAATAAAATAAAATAAAATAAAATAAAATAAAATAAAATAAAATAAAATAAAATAAAATAAAATAAAATAAAATAAAATAAAATAAAATAAAATAAAATAAAATAAAATAAAATAAAATAAAATAAAATAAAATAAAATAAAATAAAATAAAATAAAATAAAATAAAATAAAATAAAATAAAATAAAATAAAATAAAATAAAATAAAATAAAATAAAATAAAATAAAATAAAATAAAATAAAATATTTTAAATAAATTAGCTTAAGCATTATTAATCATACTCAAAACCCATTCAAAAAAAATAAAATAAAATAAAATAAAATAAAATAAAATAAAATATACAAGAAAAATAGTTCTTTGAGAGATCTAATATGAATCAGCATTCTTCATACCATTGAGAAGAATCAGCTTTTCAAAGCGAGTCTTATCAAATGCTTTAGTATACAAATCAGCTAGATTATCATCAGTTATAACTTTTTCCAAATGAATTAACTTCTTTTGGGCACAGTCACGCAAAAAATGATGTCTAATGTCAATATGCTTGGTGACTTTATGCAAGACAGGGTTATTAGTTATATCTATAGCTGACTTATTATCAATCTTAATAGGAGTATCAAGAAAATCCATACCGTAGTCTCGAAGTTGTTGCTGAATCCATAATACCTGGGAACAGCAGCTTCCAGCAGCCATGTACTCTGCCTCACAAGTAGACTGAGCTACCGATGTCTGCTTCTTACATTGCCACGATACAAGTCTCCCTCCTAAGAATTGACATCCGCCAGTTGTAGACTTCCTATCATTGTTACAACCTCCATAATCCGAATCAGTGTAAGCAACAAACTCAAACGTTCCTCCCAACGGATACCATAGACCAAGTCCTTGATTTCCCTTTAAATATCTGAGGATCCGTTTTGCAGCCGTTAAATGTGACTCTTTCGGATTTGCTTGAAATCTAGCACACAGACAAACAGCAAACATGATATCTGGACGCGAAGCAGTTAAATACATCAATGAGCCGATGATCGCCCGATAATAAGTAGCATCCACAAGTGTATCTTTAGAATTAGGAACTCCTAAACCATGATTCAACTGAATAGGAGTACCATAAGTCTTGGATTCTAACATTTGAAACCTTTCCAAGATGTCATTGACATACTTAGTCTGGTGAATGAAAAATCCATCTTTTCGTTGATCAACTTGCAGTCCAAGGAAAAATTTTAATTCTCCCATAGCACTCATTTCAAATTCCTTCTTCATACTCATTTCAAATTCCTCCCATAGCGCTCATTTCAAATTCCTTCTTCATACTCATTTCAAAATCCTTGCACATCTTAATGTCAGATGAACCAAAAATGATATCATCTACATAAACTTGCACAAGTATATAATCTTGCTTCTGCCATTTGATAAACAATGTGCTGTCTATCGATCCTCTTGTAAATCCATTTGTCAACAGATGTGTTGACAACTTCTCATACCGTAGTCTCGAAGTTGTTGCTGAATCCATAATACCTGGGAACAGCAGCTTCCAGCAGCCATGTACTCTGCCTCACAAGTAGACTGAGCTACCGATGTCTGCTTCTTACATTGCCACGATACAAGTCTCCCTCCTAAGAATTGACATCCGCCAGTTGTAGACTTCCTATCATTGTTACAACCTCCATAATCCGAATCAGTGTAAGCAACAAACTCAAACGTTCCTCCCAACGGATACCATAGACCAAGTCCTTGATTTCCCTTTAAATATCTGAGGATCCGTTTTGCAGCCGTTAAATGTGACTCTTTCGGATTTGCTTGAAATCTAGCACACAGACAAACAGCAAAAATGATGTCTAATGTCAATATGCTTGGTGACTTTATGCAAGACAGGGTTATTAGTTATATCTATAGCTGACTTATTATCAATCTTAATAGGGGTATCAAGAAAATCCATACCGTAGTCTCGAAGTTGTTGCTGAATCCATAATACCTGGGAACAGCAGCTTCCAGCAGCCATGTACTCTGCCTCACAAGTAGACTGAGCTACCGATGTCTGCTTCTTACATTGCCACGATACAAGTCTCCCTCCTAAGAATTGACATCCGCCAGTTGTAGACTTCCTATCATTGTTACAACCTCCATAATCCGAATCAGTGTAAGCAACAAACTCAAACGTTCCTCCCAACGGATACCATAGACCAAGTCCTTGATTTCCCTTTAAATATCTGAGGATCCGTTTTGCAGCCGTTAAATGTGACTCTTTCGGATTTGCTTGAAATCTAGCACACAGACAAACAGCAAACATGATATCTGGACGCGAAGCAGTTAAATACATCAATGAGCCGATGATCGCCCGATAATAAGTAGCATCCACAAGTGTATCTTTAGAATTAGGAACTCCTAAACCATGATTCAACTGAATAGGAGTACCAGGAAAAGAAATTGGACCCTTAAGTGAAGTAAACACACTATCATAAGCAAAACTTGACTCAGAACCAGCATGAGTAGCAGGTTTATAACTTACAATCACGACATTAGTACCAAGATCGACTCTACCTGTCTGTGAATTGAAAACACGACGAATGGGGGTTCCCGGTTTATATCCAAGAAAGAAACCTTCTTCAACTTTATAGACTTGGGTTTACCATTCTCGTCCTTAACTAGCATTTCAGTCCAAAATCCATTG
This sequence comes from Erigeron breviscapus, assembly GCA_034093135.1. Taxonomy (NCBI): domain Eukaryota; kingdom Viridiplantae; phylum Streptophyta; class Magnoliopsida; order Asterales; family Asteraceae; genus Erigeron; species Erigeron breviscapus. The sequence continues at coordinate 54,213,763 of CM067167.1, read as the reverse complement.
CTCCCAATAGGTGCCTTGGATGATTGCTGAGCATGCTGTAAAGGTATATTCTCAACCCTTGATTGAGACCTATTAGGGGAAAATGGTCTATTCACTTGTGGAACACGAGATGTGTTGACAACTTCTCATACCACACTCTTGGAGCTTGATGTAATCCATAAAGAGCCTTATCCAGTCGATATGCCCTTCTTGGATAATTTGGATCTTCAAACCCCGGTGGTTGACGAACAAACACTTCTTCCTTAACTTCTCCATATAAGAAGGCACTCTTCACATCCAACTGATACACCTTGATTCCTTTGAAACTAGCATAAGCTAAAAATAGCCTTATAGCTTCAATCCGAGCAACTGGTGCAAAAGTTTCATTGTAGTCATAACCTTCTCGCTGTGCAAAGCCCTGAACAACTAGACGTGCCTTATTTCTTGTAACAATCCCTTTGTCATCTCGTTTGCATTTAAATACCCAACGAGTTCCAATTGGTTCGATACCTCTAGGCACATCAACTAATTCCCATACTCCAAGTTTTTCAAATTGAGCCAATTCTTCTTGCATAGCCTCAACCCAAAACGGATCTTGAAGTGCTATCTTAACATTCTTGGTTCCTAACATTAAACCATAAATGTCTCTTTTACGAGGAGCAGTCAACAATATCCAATCATCTGGAATAACAAAACCCGGTTTCAAGACGAATGCAGCTTTGTCGTTGAAGAAAACTGAATTTCCTCGGTCACAAATTTGTGATACACTCATCAGATTATGAGTAAGTTCTTCCACGTAATTGACATTCTTTAAAGTAAGTTTTCCATCGACGACATCTCCTTGTCCAGTGATTTGTCCGCCCTTGGAACCAGCAAAATTTACATGTGATCCTTTAATATTTACAAACTCAGACAGAAGTCTTCTGTCTCCTGTCATGTGCCTGGAGCAACCGCTATCAAGATACCAGATGCTAATAGGAATTGGTGGTAGCCCCTGCACATGAAACAAAAATGGATCAGTTATCAAGGACAACCCAAGCCTTTATAGACTTGGGTTTACCATTCTCGTCCTTAACTAGCATTTCAGTCCAAAATCCATTGCTCCCAATAGGTGCCTTGGATGATTGCTGAGCATGCTGTAAAGGTATATTCTCAACCCTTGATTGAGACCTATTAGGGGAAAATGGTCTATTCACTTGTGGAACACGAGATGTGTTACGGTCATTGTAGTTCTGTCGATGATGCCCTGATTTTGCATTTTGTGATGACTGACCAGATCTATTTCTAGGGGAAATATATCTTGGTGAATCATTTCTTTTAGCCACAGGTGGAACATATTTACCAAAAGCTTGATTACCCATCCCATGAGAACTACTGGACACATTCTGTTGTTTACCCTTCCCTCGTTCAAAGGAAACATGGGAATTAGGAGATAATCCTCTATTTTGATTTGACTTAACAGGAGAAACTGACTGTCTAGAGAACTTCCTAATTCGGTTGGGACAACAACTATACACATGTCCAACTTCATAACAAGCAAAACAAGATCGTTGTGCTGACTTTTTAGAAGATTGTTGAGCTAATGGTTTAGATGGAGGAGTATTCAAGATATTCTTAATCTCCTGAGTCGCTATCTCTTCCACAGTAGGAGCCTTAGTCTCAGAAGTTGAGAATGATTTGGTAACACTAGGTTCAGGTTCAGTAACATACTTAATCTCAGTTGAACTAGTCTGAATTCCTTTCTTGACAAACTTCTGACTTAGCTGTGGTATATCATGGTTTTTGGTCCTCAGTTGTCTAGGAATGAATTTGGGTTGCTTAGGTTCAGTGGAGGCGGATGACTTAGGATAGTCAGTAAGCACAGGTTTAGCAGAATCAGACTCAGTCAAATCTGGATAAACAGGGTCTAAGTTGTTGTTAAAAGGAGGTCTTACATCAGAGTAATCAGCTCCTAATCCTGTTTTATCCTTAGGATGTCTAGGTTTACCTAAAGAAGCTACTAGATCACTTCCTCTCCATTTAGCTAAAGTAGTCTCATGCTTAGTAATGGTAACCCTAGCATCAGCCAAATCCTTCTCTTTCTTACCGATCTCACTAGAAAGAAAAACTATCTTTTCATTTGCTAGATTTTCTCTAAAAATTGATTCTTTCAGTTTGTCTTTTAAGGCAGCATTATCATTGTCAAGTGACTTAATCCTACTCTTAAATTGACGTTCTTGATCAAGTAAAGCACTATTCTTAGAGAAAAATGAACTACGTTCCTTGCTGATAGTTTCATAACTAGCGGTTAACTCTAAAGTCTTGGATGAGGCAATACTATGTTGTTGCATCAAATCTTTAACAAACATGCAAATACGATGAACAGTCAAATAAGAAAAAGTTACCTGTTTCTCTCGATCATCGCAGTCAGCCATATATGCAACAAAGTCTGATATTGTCATGCCTTCAGGAATATCAAAATCATCAGCTTCTGTAGAAATAGCCTTGTCCAATTTTGCATTTGAACTCATCGATTGATTATCACTCTGGCTGCTTGTCTTATCAGAAGATTCATCTATCTGCTTATCAGCCTTTTTAAGCTTCACTGCTTCATCTGCATCCTTTTCATCATCAGAAACCTTTAATGCAGCATCAGTAGCAGCAGCCTCTTCACTTGTGTAGAGAGCATAATCAAATGCAGCACTTCCGTCATCAATCACATTAGCTACTTCATCATAAATCTCAGCTAGCAAAGCATTTTCAGGTTCATTTTCCTTTGTCCAAAGATAGGTACCATCTTCCTGTCTTGCCACCATGGCATTTTCAGGATTTTGAACTTGATTTTCTGTAGGAAGTTCCTGAATGATCATTCCATCATGCTCTGTAGCTTTGGTTGATTTGATTTGATTTCCAGCTTGCACACCTCCCTGATTGTAATTCTGACGATTAGCTGTAGAATTATCAAAACGCTTTGGTCTTTGACATTCCTTAGCAAAATGACCAAAACCGTCACAATTATAACACTTAACCTTTGACTTGTCAAATCCTCTATTCTTGTCAGATGCAAGATTTCTTCCAGTTCGTTGCATAAAACGACGAGCTTTTATAGTGAGCATAGCCATTTGCCACTTCAAGTCCATTTCCTCTAAATCATCAGGATCAACTTGTTCATAATCTTTCTCTTCTTGAAGACTATGCACAAAGTCATTCCATTTGTTCGGCAGAGAATCCAAAAATTTATCTACTAGTTTATTTTGTGTAAATGTAACACCAAAATATCCCAGTTCAGTAATCAGATGATTAAAACGAGTTATTAAATCATCTAAACTTTCAGATTTCAACCCATTAAAAACTTCATATTGTCTGTTCAGCAGTTTAATTCTTCCCTTTTTCATCAACTCATCACCTTCACAGTATGCGTTTAAAGCATCCCACAAACCTTTAGAGGTCTTATGTTCTCCGAGAAGATGAATTGCATCCCGAGGTAAACACATTTCTAAGTTTGACAAGGCCTTTCCTTCAATGGCATATTCTTTCTTCAACACTTCAGACATATCCCCAATCTTGTATTGGACCTCATTTCCATGAGCATCTTCATGAGTTGGCCACTCATATCCTTCAGTAATCAGATGATTAAAACGAGTTATTAAATCATCTAAACTTTCAGATTTCAACCCATTAAAAACTTCATATTGTCTGTTCAGCAGTTTAATTCTTCCCTTTTTCATCAACTCATCACCTTCACAGTATGCGTTTAAAGCATCCCACAAACCTTTAGAGGTCTTATGTTCTCCGAGAAGATGAATTGCATCCCGAGGTAAACACATTTCTAAGTTTGACAAGGCCTTTCCTTCAATGGCATATTCTTTCTTCAACACTTCAGACATATCCCCAATCTTGTATTGGACCTCATTTCCATGAGCATCTTCATGAGTTGGCCACTCATATCCTTCAGTAATCATCACCCATTTAGAAACTCGTGATGTAGCACGAGTTTAGTCAAACTCGTGTTACTGTAGCACGAGTATTTAGACTAACTCGTGTTACTGTAGCACGAGTTTAGTCAAACTCGTGTTACTGTAGCACGAGTTTAGTAAACTCGTGTTACTGTATTTAGACTAACTCGTGTTACTGTAGCACGAGTTTAGTCTAACTCGTGTTACTGTAGCACGTGTTTAGTCAAACTCGTGTTACTGTAGCACGAGTTTAGTCAAACTCGTGTTACTGTAGCACGTGTTTAGTCAAACTCGTGTTACTGTAGCACGAGTTTAGTCAAACTCGTGTTACTGTAGCACGTGTTTAGTCAAACTCGTGTTACTGTAGCACGAGTTTAGTCAAACTCGTGTTACTGTAGCACGAGTTTAGTCAAACTCGTGTTACTGTAGCACGAGTTTACTCAAACTCGTGTTACTGTAGCACGAGTTTACTCAAACTCGTGTTACTGTAGCACGAGTTTAGTCAAACTCGTGTTACTGTAGCACGAGTTTAGTCAAACTCGTGTTACTGTAGCACGAGTTTAGTCAAACTCGTGTTACTGTAGCACGTGTTTAGTCAAACTCGTGTTACTGTAGCACGTGTTTAGTCAAACTCGTGTTACTGTAGCACGAGTTTAGTCAAACTCGTGTTACTGTAGCACGAGTTTAGTCAAACTCGTGTTACTGTAGCACGAGTTTAGTCAAACTCGTGTTACTGTAGCACGAGTTTAGTCAAACTCGTGTTACTGTAGCACGTGTTTAGTCAAACTCGTGTTACTGTAGCACGAGTTTAGTCAAACTCGTGTTACTGTAGCACGAGTTTAGTCAAACTCGTGTTACTGTAGCACGAGTTTAGTCAAACTCGTGTTACTGTAGCACGAGTTTAGTCAAACTCGTGTTACTGTAGCACGAGTTTAGTCAAACTCGTGTTACTGTAGCACGAGTTTAGTCAAACTCGTGTTACTGTAGCACGAGTTTAGTCAAACTCGTGTTACTGTAGCACGAGTTTAGTCAAACTCGTGTTACTGTAGCACGAGTTTAGTCAAACTCGTGTTACTGTAGCACGAGTTTAGTCAAACTCGTGTTACTGTAGCACGAGTTTAGTCAAACTCGTGTTACTGTAGCACGTGTTTAGTCAAACTCGTGTTACTGTAGCACGTGTTTAGTCAAACTCGTGTTACTGTAGCACGAGTTTAGTCAAACTCGTGTTACTGTAGCACGAGTTTAGTCAAACTCGTGTTACTGTAGCACGAGTTTAGTCAAACTCGTGTTACTGTAGCACGAGTTTAGTCAAACTCGTGTTACTGCAGCACGTGTTTACTCAAACTCGTGTTACTGTAGCACGAGTTTAGTCAAACTCGTGTTACTGTAGCACGAGTTTAGTCAAACTCGTGTTACTGTAGCACGAGTTTAGTAAACTCGTGTTACTGTAGACCACGTGTTTAGTCTAACTCGTGTTACTGTAGCACGAGTTTAGTCAAACTCGTGTTACTGTAGCACGAGTTTAGTCAAACTCGTGTTACTGTAGCACGTGTTTAGTCAAACTCGTGTTACTGTAGCACGAGTTTAGTCAAACTCGTGTTACTGTAGCACGAGTTTAGTCAAACTCGTGTTACTGTAGCACGAGTTTAGTCAAACTCGTGTTACTGTAGCACGAGTTTAGTCAAACTCGTGTTACTGTAGCACGAGTTTAGTCAAACTCGTGTTACTGCAGCACGTGTTTAGTCAAACTCGTGTTACTGTAGCACGAGTTTAGTCAAACTCGTGTTACTGTAGCACGAGTTTAGTCAAACTCGTGTTACTGTAGCACGAGTTTAGTCAAACTCGTGTTACTGTAGCACGAGTTTAGTCAAACTCGTGTTACTGTAGCACGAGTTTAGTCAAACTCGTGTTACTGTAGCACGTGTTTAGTCAAACTCGTGTTACTGTAGCACGAGTTTAGTCAAACTCGTGTTACTGTAGCACGAGTTTAGTCAAACTCGTGTTACTGTAGCACGAGTTTAGTCAAACTCGTGTTACTGTAGCACGTGTTTAGTCAAACTCGTGTTACTGTAGCACGAGTTTAGTCAAACTCGTGTTACTGTAGCACGAGTTTAGTCAAACTCGTGTTACTGTAGCACGAGTTTAGTCAAACTCGTGTTACTGTAGCACGAGTTTAGTCAAACTCGTGTTACTGTAGCACGTGTTTAGTCAAACTCGTGTTACTGTAGCACGTGTTTAGTCAAACTCGTGTTACTGTAGCACGAGTTTAGTCAAACTCGTGTTACTGTAGCACGAGTTTAGTCAAACTCGTGTTACTGTAGCACGAGTTTAGTCAAACTCGTGTTACTGTAGCACGAGTTTAGTCAAACTCGTGTTACTGTAGCACGAGTTTAGTCAAACTCGTGTTACTGTAGCACGAGTTTAGTCAAACTCGTGTTACTGTAGCACGAGTTTAGTCAAACTCGTGTTACTGTAGCACGAGTTTAGTCAAACTCGTGTTACTGTAGCACGAGTTTAGTCAAACTCGTGTTACTGTAGCACGAGTTTAGTCAAACTCGTGTTACTGTAGCACGAGTTTAGTCAAACTCGTGTTACTGTAGCACGAGTTTAGTCAAACTCGTGTTACTGTAGCACGAGTTTAGTCAAACTCGTGTTACTGTAGCACGAGTATTTAGACTAACTCGTGTTACTGTAGCACGAGTTTAGTCAAACTCGTGTTACTGTAGCACGAGTTTAGTCAAACTCGTGTTACTGTAGCACGATTTTAGGCAAAATTAAGCCAAATAAAGCGATCTCGAACCTTCAGATTGAAAAATCTATTGGCTCTGATACCACTTGTAGGTCCTTGTGGACTGATCGTACACGAGAACGCTTATAGTTATGACGAGAGTGCGGAATCCTCTCGTGATAACCTATTTGGTTAATTAAATTATCGTCTTTCGTTGTTAATACAACCTAAGACCTTAAACGCGCGCGGGTTTGCTAATTTGACAGAGTTTAGTCGTAATCTCTTAATTAATTGTCCCTAATTACGTATTAAGTGTGAGTATTTATACTTACTGTTCATAAACGCGTGCTAATTATGGACCGTATTCCTTAAAGCCCAAAGCCCATTAGCAAACGCGTGTTTTATATGTAAACACGTGATGACCACGTATTTAGACAAACTCGTGTTACTGTAGCACGAGTTTAGTCAAACTCGTGTTACTGTAGCACGAGTTTAGTCAAACTCGTGTTACTGTAGCACGAGTTTGTACACACTTTCTTTTGTCATCTTTTAAGTATACTTTAATTACTTAAAACGTGACTAGTTTATCACTTGTATCTGTATGTTACTTATAATCACATTCATACAAGTCGTAAACATTAAACATACCAAAACTCTGATCAATATGTAATCATTCACATTACTTAAGTCCAAATAACAAGTTTAAACATAACATAAGTCTATGATTACATATTACAAAACATGAACATATACTGATCAAATCGCTGTTGCTGTTGTCAACAGAATCATGCACTTACAGTGAGTAACCCTTTGCAACAAGTCTTGCCTTGTTTCGAATCACGTGACCATCTTCATCCATCTTGTTTCTTAAGACCCATCTTGTCCCAATTGGTTCTTTCTTTAGATTACTAGGACAAGGAACAAGTTCCCAAATATCGTTCCTTTTAAACTGATTAAGCTCATCTTGCATGGCTTCAATCCAGCTAGGGTCATTCATAGCCTCGTCAATCTTCTTTGGTTCTATTAGTGATAAGAAGCTGACATTTAAGCATTGATCGCTTGTGGCTCTTCTGGTCTGAACCCCACTAGTGGAATTCCCAATGATTTGCTCGATTGGATGTGCTTTTGTCCACTTAGTGTATTGACCAGGATGAACTATGATATCAGTGCAAGAACTCCTCTGAATTACTTCAGGAGGTGCTTTAGAAAAGACTACCTCAGTCTCATCATCTTCCTCCTGTAGATCATGATTTGCATCATGAAACTGTTCAGAATGGGGTAATTCAGTGGAACCTGATATCTGAGGTGAAGCAACATGTACATCTGATCCAATAGTCAGTTCAGAAGGTAGTTTGAAACTGACTGGAGGATAGAATGGAATGTTGTTTGACTTGATTATTCTTGGTTCTGAACTGAGATGTTCAGAAGCAGGTTTAGGTGACTGATCAGATTCAGCAATAGGATCAGAATCACCAAAACTTATTGGACTTTCTGAGGGTGGTATAGGAATAGAATTCTTAAAGATTGCAGAATTAGATTCATCAAAGGTAACATGAATTGACTCATCAACCTTTTCAAGTCACTTGTTAAAGACTCTAAAGGCTTTGCGATTTGATGAATATCCTAGGAAGTACCCTTCATCAGCTTTTGCATCAAATTTTCCAAGCTGACTCGAATCATTCAGAATGTATACTGGCATCCAAATACATGGAAATATCCAATATTGGGCTTTCTATTTCTGAGTACTTCATAGGCTGTCTTTTGTGTCTTTTGACATAGACAGATCTGTTCTGAGTGTACCCAAATGTGGTAATTAACATGCATGTGAAGTGATACAATTACAGTTATGGTCCGGAACATAATTGCAAGCGTATCACGACGCGAGCGTGTTTGTACGACCATGCTTGTGTTGACCAGAGTAGAAAGTAACGAAGTTGGTAAGATTTCTATGAAGTGATGTATTATGTTCTTGAGCCCACGGGTTTAAAAGACATGGACTTGAAGTTTGACGAGTAGAGTTGATGCTGGATACTTGGAGGGTTATAAGTAGGTGACACATAGAAGGGTTACCGAACACGCGTATGGAAGGATACAGTTACAATTTTGGTCGCGAACGTAATTGTAAATGTATCACGACATGTGTGTGTTTGTGAGACTGTGTCTGTGTTGATCTGAATGAAGTGAAGATGGGAATGATGGAATCAAAGGATGGTAGCATATTTAACCACGTGAAGAGTAGTCATGTATCTATAGATTAAAGAATGATGAGGCTGAAGCAAGTAAAGGAGTTAACACAACGGTTGATTGAACCCTTAACCATGAAACTCTTCCATTCTATGAACACTATGTTATGATGTGAGACTACATTCGAGCTGCGAAGTGTTAAAGTTGTGCTTGGGATTAAGGTTAGGAGTTTGAAAAAGAATTCGTTTAAAGGATTAAAACATGGGGTACTTGGTCGAGCTGGATGAGATGCGACACACCAAAAGGGGGTGTGGCGCACATCCGCCCAGTTTTGAGATTAGGCCTTCTGAAGGGAGCCCGATATGCGGCGTATGGACCTTTCATGCGGCGCATATCTTGTGTGCTCAAAACGTTGGGTGTTTTCTGTGACAAAATTAATTGAAATATGCGGTGCATATTTCTCCCATGCGACGCATATATGCCCAGTTTTGAAATATGCGGCGCATGCACCATCCCTGCGGCGCATAATTTGGTCTGTTTTGGATTTACGACTCGTTTGGTTTTGATTTTGCTACGGGACGATATGTGACGATTGGGACGAGTATCTACGGGGGAGATTCTTCCTTATATTGCATGATTGTAAAGGTGATGTTGATATCTTATATTTGTACAAATTATATGTATGACTGCTTCTCAAGATAAATGAGTTTTCCCTTAAGAAAAGTTAAGACGTTGGATGATGGAGTTATTTATAGTTTCTTAAAGCAGAAGAAGTAAAAGTTTTTAAGAACATCTTATTCCGAATTGATCATGTTTCTCGCCTATGTGATTCACCCATGTAAGGCAAAGACTATATTTCTAAAGTGAGGCCACCCGTAGTTTTGAGATGTTCTAATAATGTTCCCAGTTTCGTTGTGAACGTGTGATCGAGCCTTCAAGTGATGTGTGGTCTAGTGCTACTTTCATGCAAACGCATCTTCCGTTTTGTTCTCCATTATAGGAAGAAGTTAATGTTTTCGATTGTGGTATGTATTTCTTTTTATAAGATAGATTTACGATTTTGCTACCATTTGTTGATGATGAAAGTCCTGCTACAGTTATTTCTATCCTCATAATGATCCTATTGAGTTTCTCGAAATACCTTCATGATAACGAAAGCCCGTGTTATGTACGAATTTAAGGAATCAAGCCTAAAGTTTTCTCTAGATCGTTTAGTCAATACTTCTAACAAGGAAAAATTGTGCCTATTCTAAGTATGATGAAGAACATTATGATTGCGTAAAGAGCGTTATTATGATTTTCAACTCGAAGGGGCTTAGTTTTAAATTCGTCAAAAGTGAGTAAAAGCTAAGGGAGTAGCTGACGCTTAATGTTGAAAGGAACAAAGTTCTATATATTAGCTAAGTCCGTGGTTGCGAGGTTATAGTGAGTGCTTGACTACGGCGATTCAGCTTAAGATAACGTTCTTTGAGACAAAGAATGTAGTAGAAATGGAGCATAGTCAGAAGAGGTGAGATGAACCATCATGATGTAATACGTTTAAAAGTAAGATTTCGGTAACCGAGAGCGAAATGACCAAAAAGTTGTACTTGAGGAGGCTTATGAACCGTGGTAACATGCTTATTTGGATGCCGCCTGAAATGTGATACGACCTATTATGATACGGGGTGTAGTAAATTTTATATGTTGACGTGTGATTGGGTTAAAAGCCAAGATTAGACACCAAAAGTTTTATTACAATGTAATTAATTAATGATCGTTAAACGGAAGTGAAGAGTCACGTTATCATGGATCAAGAGACAAAGCTGCGTGGGAAGCTAAAGGTATTGATATGATATGAGCCTTAGTAGGCAGGTTGTCCATGAATGCTTATTCTTGGTGAACAACCGCACCGTTACATTGGACATGAAGGAAAAGATGTATGAAAAGAAATTATGTGAAGCTCATGTTTTATTCTTCCCCGAGGGCATAGATGTTTTTGGGTTGTGATCATATGCATTGAGACAAAGTCGTTGCTTACGCGTTACGTCAGATGAAGCCTTATGAGAAGAATTACCCAACTCATGATACAGAGTTTACTGAAGTGGTCTTTGCATTAACGTTGTTGGGACACTACTTATATGGCACTAAGTGCACACTATTCACTGATCATAAGAGCTTACAATATGTATTTTCTTAGACGTATATGAATGTGAGATAAAAGAAGATGAATGGAATTACCTAGAGATTATGAATGTGATATCAAGCACCATAAGGGTAAAGATAATGTCGTGGCGGATGCTTTGAGTCGAAAAGGCGAGCTATTATTAAGATAGGTTATGCATCAAGAGTTATGGCAAGTCGACCCTTGGTTCAATGAATCATGTGAGTCATGGTAGCAAGTTAATAAGGATATGTGTCGGAAGGTCTTATCCGCCAAATGAATAGTCTTCACGGAATGTAATGTGTGTACTACTTATGAAGGTTTAAGAAATGAGGTGATTACTTGTTTTTGATTTAAAGATTGAACCAAAGAAATGACGGAACGGATGAAATGTAAAGTGAAAGTAGAAAAGACTATGTAAGAAGTTCAATGAGTTTGACTATGTTAAGCTGAAGAGACCCATAGGTCATAATATTATATTCATCCAGGTGGTACAAAGGTGTATGCTGATTTGAAGCCCATTTTATGATGGCCAAATGTCAGGAGTGATGTGATAGTGTGTGTACCAAAAATGTGTGACTTGTGCTCAAGTCAAACCTGAGCACTGAATGCTATATGGAAAAATGCAACAATTGGTTATTCCGAAGCAGAAATGTATTTATATGATGACTATGGATTATGTGACGAAGTTATTTATAACCCCTAAGGGCAATGATGTGATATGAGTCGTTGTAAACTAGTTGATAAAAAATGTTTTTTCTTCTCGTTACTCATGAGTATGTGCACGTGGTGAAGCTTACCACTTTCTATATAGGTGAAGTAAGCATGGAGTTCCGTTATTTAATGTGTATGACCTTCATAAAAGGGTAAATTCTTGAAGATATATGATATGTGCTCGTGTATTGCTTTTAGATGACATCCATAGTACTTTTGTGAGTGTTATTGAACATATTCCTTGATGGTGAAACTAATGTGACTCCATTGGAAGATGGGAGCATTGGTACTAAGAAAGTGATTGTAGATGAACCGTTTAAGATTCTTGGCTTAAGTAAATAAGCTTCGTATGGAGCAAATTGACCTTGTGTTTGCAAAATGGAGGCATACTCTTGGAGAAAGTTTGATTATGGGAAACCGAGTCCGTAATGTGGGGGAACTAACCTCACCTATTTGATGCTGAAGTGATTCCGAGGTCGGAATCCTCTTAAGGGGGAGGTAATTGTAACATCCCGAACTTTTTATTTAACGGTTGACTTGAGTCGTTAAGTCAACACTACGTGTCCGTTTAGTCTCTAGGAGATTTAATATTTATGTGTGATTAATGTGCTATATGTGTGAGGCTTCAATGCCTTAAATAATGTATATGTTAATGTGTTTAAGATGCCAAAGATGTTTAAGATGTGTTTAATGTGTCGGTGAGTATTCTCGATAAGTCGTTTGAGCCATAGATGTGAAGATGTAAAGTTGAGGGGCTTAAGTGTAAGCTTTGAGAAAGTGTGTCCAGCTTTTAGGGGTCACGTAGGCTAACCTAATTAACACTTAATCAGTTCTTAATCCCTTTTGTGCCTCTCCAAACCGTTCCCCTCCTTCTCATATGATTCCTTTGCAAAAATCCTTCAAACGTGTTGATTCGGGTGTGATTGATCAAGCCTTTTGCATCCTTATTGTAATCTCCAGGTAGAAAAGGTATAACAACATTGATTTTATATCATTTCAATTATATAATCAGATCCATAACTGATCTAGGTCATTAGAGGATCAATTGATGTCAAAATCGTGAGTTTTAATCGATTCGTTGACCTAAAATGTTTGATTATGTGATGCAAATCAAGAAAGGATTAATCAATGATTTCATTGCATCATTATGGTCTTAAAATGATGATTTTTGAGGTACAAAAGTCGTTCATAAGGTTTGGGGTCGTTTGGGGTGTGTTTGGTTAAGTTTTGGAGGTTAAACAATGAGTTTTGTGCAGAATCGGGGCTAGTTGCGGCACAACTACTTAGTTGAGGCGCAACTAAAATGCAGTGACTTAAGTTGCGACGCAATTATCCCATTGCGACGCAATAGTGACAGAATTTTCAAAAGGCCATAACTTTTGAACCGTAACTCCGTTTTTGACAAATAAGCTATCCACGGAATCGTGAGAGAGTCTACTTTCTAATGGTAATGCTTTTAAAAGATGATTATGATGTCAAGTTTTCAGAAAGTTTAATTTAGTGAGTGAATGCCGAGTTCCGTCGAGTTATGTAAGCTCTAAAGTATTAAACGAACCTCCGATGCATCAAGTCTTGTCATGGGTCATGTTTATAGGTATCTAGGCTTGAGTCATGACCATAAGTAAGTGGGTATTTGATTAGCTCATTATGTCGTTTAATGATTATAGGTAGTCGGAATACTTGCAAAGCTCGGTAACTTACGTTATCATTTGTTGTGCTCTTCAACGAGGTAAGATACACTACTTTGACACGCTGAGGGTTCAACAAAAACATGGTTTTGATATAATAACTTCCCAAATGTTATCTTGATTGCTTATGGGTATTCGGGTTACACGGGAGGTGATATGGGCTATGTACATGACTAATGAGGCCTGAAATGCAGTCCCTATGATATGAAATGCAATGATATGCTATGAAATGTTATGCAATGATATGAAATGTAATGATATGCTATGAAATGTTATGCAATGATATGAAATGCAATGATATGCTATGAAATGCTATGTAATGTCTTGAGATGAATTGAAATGTGATATATGTTGATGATATGTGAAATGTGCATGATTACATGGCTTGTTCATCTAGTTCACTAGACTTATTAAGTTGCCATGACACGTGCACGTTTAAGGGCCCAAACGTAAAAGATGAATATGTGATAATGTTTAGGTAATGTGGACACCTAAACTATATGTGATGCAAACCGAGCTCGTAAATGATGTGAGAAGTGTTAAGCTTAACCCGTACTTGCCCTTGCCCAGCGGGTGCGTATATGTGGTTGCTTGGGTGGCTCCTTGCAACATAATTACATGGTATGAGTATCTCCGGGTGGCGTGATTATCCACCAATGTCTTTGAACATACGGACTACTCCGGGATTGGCTTGCCATTCCTTAACGACATTGATGTACAGCCGTAAGGTTTGTCCATCTAGTCGGGTGTGACTTATGTCACACTTAATGATATGTATATGTTTTATGATGTGTATGACTTATGTCACAATTCCAAAGATATTATATGATATGCGTGACTTATGTCACACTCCAAAGATATTATATGATATGCGTGACTTATGTATATATTATATGATGTGTGTGACTTATGTCACAATTCCAAAGATATTATATGATATGCGTGACTTATGTCACACTTGCAAAGATGATATGTGAAAAAGATATGATGTGTATGACTTATGTCACATTAATGATATTATATGTTATGATATGTGTGACTTATGTCACACTTGCAAAGATGATATGTGAAAAAGATATGAAATATGACTAGGCACATTTAGGATGACCCATCCTATTATGATGATGTTTGATGTGATGATATGTTATGTGAGATGTAATGTATGATGTGATTTGTGACTTAACGATTCAAATGACTTTTCTATAAAGTTTTAAATGGACAAATGTTTTATTAATGATGTGTTATCTTACTTAGCTAATTCGTTAGCTAACACTTGCTCTTTTAAACGTGTTGTGCCCTCAGGTCTAACATTAGTGAGCAGGTAGATGTGAGAAGATGTGAGGCATGGGTAGATGATCTTGAAGCTGGTTGTAGTTTACCCATAGTGGCTGCTCGCATTAGATAATGATTTATGATTAGACATTTATTATTTGCATTTACTATGTTGTCGGTTGTTTAATGTTGGGCAACCGACGGATTTCCATTTAAACTTGTTTTGACGATATGGCTAGTAACACCATTTAATGAATAAACCAAACAGAATTTGTTAGTTTGGACTTTTAAAGTTTAATTCCGCCTTCTTTTAATGCCGTTAGGCGAAAGTTTTTGGAAATCCATATTTTTAAACGACAGGTGTTACATCATCAGTAGGGATGAAGTAAATTTCAACATCCTCCTTCATGACATGGTCACGAATAAAGTGGTACCTAATGTCTATGTGTTTGGTCTTGTAATGCTGAACAGGATTGTGTGTGATAGCAATTGCGCTTGTATTGTCACACATTATGGGAATCTTAGAAAAGTCTAAGTCATAGTCAGCGAGTTGGTTTTTCATCCAGAGGACTTGTGCGCAACAACTCGCTGCTGATACATACTCTGCTTCAGCAGTTGTAACACCCCGACTAAGCCGGAAACACGAAGTGCCACAGAACGACATGGTACAACAGTTTTAAACGAAAAGACGTCAACATTAAGTCTCGAAAGCCATACAGATTCAAACGATTACATAGTTTAGGATGACATTTAAAATCCATTACATAACCAAATTAAAATAAAAGTACGATTGTTTGCATTACGTAAGTCCAAGCACATTACAAATAAGCTTCCAAAGAGGCGGTCAAGCTTAGAACCTATTGCTCTATACCTGAAAAGCATGAAGAAAAAGTGTCAACTACGAGAGTTGAGTGAGTTCATAGGTTTTATATTACAACAAGAAATCAGTTCATAACGTAATATCATTTTACAAGTCACATATTATTTTCAAGAATTTCCAAAGTTTCACCATGCCCAAACCGTATGTTCAATTCATAATGTCCGACCATAAACATCATACATAATACAAGGTCAATGGTAAGACTACCATGACATAATTTGATGAGATAGATCTTGAGCCACTACTAAGACCAGTTATGTCCCAATAATCAAATATATATAGTCCCAAATGATAAGATAATGATAAGCACATGCTGTCAATCACGTGCATAAAGATAACCAAGGGTCGTGCTATGGAGACGACCATAAATATATAGTAGTTAGAGCACCGCGAGGCCGGACTGGCAATGAAGGTGGCCACAAAGGCAGACCAAACATCCCACCGTTACCTATAATAGTGGATGAGGGGACAAATCCTAGTTGCGCAACCCCCTAACTACAGGCCTCTTATTGAGTTAATAGTAGTGTACCGGGGACATCAGTTTGACAGTACTCAAGCTCATCATAAAACATACAACACATTGAACATACAATAAGTCCCATAAATCATCATTTAATCAATTATAACATTTTCATAAAGAAAGTCATTTTGATATATCATGCTTTTCACCCCGTAAGTTAAACAAATAAAAGCGTTTGAAAAGGGGCTATGACTCACTTGATTTTGGGGATGATATGGGCTGATCAAAAGTGATTCCTTCGCTTAGATTTGCGGCGCCTCAAGCAAGCCTAAACCAATATATATTCACGACGTAAGTTCGTGTGACATGAACTAGTGAGCTAGATCATGAGATGTATACTAGTAGACTTGCCCATCTTTGGTTGGTATTTACTTATGGAGTTCAAGTGCATTATATATGTATTATATATATATGTATGGACCATAATGTTTGATTAGGTGGCATTTGGTGGAGAAAGTCATCTTCCCACCTTAAGTAGTTTTCGTATTTTTGGAATTTCGATATCTTGGCTTTGATTACCATGGTTTTCATTATGTGCCTTGCTTAATATTAGCATTTGGTATAAATCACTTAATAATATACACATTTGCGATTATTTTCTGATTTATATGTTTTTATTTAATTTAATATTATTTAATTGATTATTTATTTATTTTATTGATTTATATGTTTTTATTTAATTTAATATTATTTAATTGATTATTTATTTATTTTATTGATTTATTAGTTAAATAATTCCTTAAAAATACTTTTAAATGCCATAATTGTCTTTATAATTTATGAATAATTATAATTGAGTTATATTCTGATTTTTTTAGGCTTTTTAACTTATGGTATTATGTTTTATATAATTATTTGTGTATTTTTCCATTAATTTAACAATAGTGATTAATTAGTGATTTCTACTTAATTGTTTACCTTAAAATTTAGTAACACTTGTTTCTTGGCTTTTAATTATTTGACTCCAGTAGGTTTTAGTTATTTTCACCATAGGTTATGAAGATTAAACCAAATTCATGATTTACACAATTTATTTATTGATTTATATGTCTTTTAATTACCATTTAAATTCAACAAATTATGGAAATCCTTAGAAATCACCACACAACATTTTGGTCAAAAATCCCAGGCCTTTTAGGAAACTTTTATCAATAAAAATTCATATCAATTCAACCTCTCTTGTGTCTTGCTTATTTTGAGGACTTTAAGCTTAAAAATCGTTTACCGAAATAGTGATTTTAGCCTCATTTCTTAAGCAATTAAAGTGCTTCAAATTGGATTTTCATTCTTGTTTCATTATTTCCAGAAAGTTTATCATATTTTGGTGCTTCAAGTCGTGATAGTGTGGTGGTGTGATATGTGCAATTTAGTGCTTTCGGTTAGTGATTATTTGACCCGAAAAAATGATTTTTGAGCTTGTTATTGTCATGAACCTAATGACTTGAGTTTTTATACTTTTGAAACAACTTATTTCCAGTAAGTTTAGGACATTTTATTGGTCATTTGATTGTGGTGCAAGTTTGTGCTCCAAATAGCTTTTTGCATGTTTTCGGTTTGTGATTTCTAGCTTATTTTAACTTGTTTTGTTCCAAGATTTATTTCTTTGTTATTTCATAAATTTTTCCAGAATATTAACATCAAGATTAACATATTTTTCACTTATAACAAGTCCATATCCATCTCATAATCCAACAACAAGATTCAACTTTCTTAGATCTAACATGCATGCATTCAAATCAACACTTTTTAATACCAACTTTTATAGATCTAACATCCAACAACATAAAAACATCTTTTTAATGAAAAATCTCAGAAATATGTTCATCAAAATATACAAAAACATATAAATTTTTCAAAGGAATCATCACTTTAAAAGCTACTAATCTATAACAACACTTTTGGGTCTTAAACTAGTTGAATCCTTGGATCTTTCTCCAAGATTTCGACATGCAAATGCATGAGAAGAAAGATCCTATCAACTTTGCCCTCATCAAGTGTATATTACAAAGAAAACAAGAAGAAAACATAAGCTTTTGATAAAACTTTGAATATAAACAAGAATAAGATAGATCTAGTAAAGAGATGAAGTGTTATACCCTTGTTGAACTCGGTTTTGAGATGAGATTATGGCAGAATTTTCGGACCCCTTTAAGCTTCAAATAACCCTTCTTTCAAGCCCTAAACAACCCTTAATCTATCCTTGTATTAACCCTTGTTTAAACCTAAGAGTACCTTATTATTATTGTTGATTATACTAGAGTTTTTGTTCTTGTTTCTTCTTGTTTCTCTTGGCCGAATTTTTGAGAGAAAATGATGGGAGAAGAAGTTGTTTTTGGAGAGAATAGATGTGTGTGAAAAGTGAATGTGAAATGTGTGTTTGATTTGTGAGTTACAAGGAAAAGAGTAAATGAAAAAGATTCAAAATGGTGTTGGTTGTATGGGGGTTTGGGGCCGGCCATCTAAGGGGGGAAAATGAAGGGTCTAATTTTTTTTGTTGTATAAAATTAGTGTATGTAATTATATGTATATGTATTATAGAATAAGTATTTGTTTTGTAAGTGTAATGTGTGTTTATTTGATCATATAAGCTAACTAGTTGTGTCCAAGTATATCTATATATGTGTCGTGTATATATATATATATGTATATATTTATAAATATATATATATATATATATTATATATATATATGTGTGTGTATTTATATATGTGTGTATATATTTTGTGTCTTAATTTAGCTACTTAAGTCATTTTATGTACATTTTGTATTTATATTAGACATATACATATGCTTGTTATTATTATTCAAGCACTTTTATGTACATATGGATTTATAATCACATTTTTAAGGTAGTCATCTTCTTTTCATGTCATATTTACTCATATTGGCTTGGTGATTAAATTGTTGGACCTTCATAAGGAGGTTGATGATTATCTCAACTTGTGAGACTTACATTATTATTTATATAATTTGATGGATCAACAATAGAGTTTTTGTTAAATGGCATTTTATTGGATTTAATTTAGGACTAAATAATAGCTTTAGGTTGCTAATTTAGGGGCATCATCTACTAGTTTCTAATATAACTATGGCTTGCGAGATCATAGGCAACATATATAATATTAAAAAGGAGGGTTGTTACATCCTTACCCCCTTAGAAGAATTCCGTCTCGGAATTTGAATTTTCTTGGGGAGAAGGTGCGGATATTTCTCCCGTATAAAGTCCTCGCGCTCCCATGTGAATTCGGGTCCGTGCTTCGAATCCCATCTAACTTTAACGATAGGGATCTTGCTTCTCTTAAGGCGCTTTTCGTCGCGGTCTAGAACCTCTACCGGCTCTTCTCGATATTGGAGCTTATCTTCCACTCGTAGTTCCTCGAGTGGAACCACTTTCGAGTCGTCCGCCACACACTTCTTCAGATTCGACACGTGGAATGTGTCGTGGACGTCTCCCAATTCTTGGGGTAACTCCAACTTGTAGGCCACAGGGCCTATTCTAGCAATAATCTTGAATGACCCAATGTATCGAGGGCTCAACTTTCCTTTCTTGCCAAACCTTATGGTTCCTTTCCATGGCGACACCTTTAATAGCACTTTATCGCCAACCTCAAATTCTAAAGGCTTTCTCCTTTGATCCTCATAACTCTTTTGCCGATCTCTCGCGGCTTTGAGCTTTTCCTTTATAATGGCCACCTTGTCCGTCGTCTCTTGGACATAACCGACGGTAGCTAGACTTCTTTCCCCCGCTTCGATCCAACACATGGGTGATCTACACTTACGTCCGTACAAAGCTTCAAATGGTGCACATTGTATGCTAGAATGGTAACTATTATTGTAAGTAAACTCCGCATATGGTAAGTGCTCATCCCAATTTCCACCAAATTCTAATGCACATGCTCTCAACATGTCCTCCAATGTTTGTATCGTACGCTCACTTTGTCCATCCGTTTGAGGGTGGTATGCCGTGCTTAATGCTAATGTTGTTCCCATTGCCTCTTGCACAAGACCCCAAAAACGTGAGGTAAATCTACCATCCCTATCGGATATTATGGACAATGGCACGCCATGTAGTATTACAATCTTCTCAACATATAGGCGAGCTAGACGCTCGGTATTCCAATCTTCTCTTATTGGAATGAAATGGGTTGATTTCGTAAGACGATCAACAACTACCCATATAGCATTATGGCCTTTCTTGGTTCTAGGCAACTTCGTCACTAGGTCCATTTCTATTTGCTCCCATTTCCATTCGGGGATTTCCGGTTGTTTCAACAATCCAGCCGGCTTTTGATGCTCCGCTTTGACCATTGCGCAAGTCATGCATCGGCTCACATATCGGGCTACATCGCCTTTCATCCCAGGCCACCAAAAGTCCCTTTTTAGACCTTGGTACATCTTATCCGCTCTCGGATGGATCGAATACTTTGAATTATGGGCTTCGTTCATGAGTACATCTCTTAATCCATTCACCTTTGGTACCCAAGCTCTTCCTTTAAAATACAATATGCCTTCATCATCCCTATCAAACCTTGTTTCTATTCCGCTTAAGGCCTCTTCCTCAATATTCTTACCTTCAAAGGCCTTTGCTTGATCTTCTAAGAATCGGTCTCTTAGAGACATTCTCACTCGTAGGTGATTAATTCTTGCCCTTGGCACCCTAGTGCTCACCTTCCTACTAAGTGCATCAGCAACAACATTTGCCTTTCCGGGGTGGTACTTAATTTCGCACTCATAATCATTTAGTAGCTCCACCCATCTCCTTTGCCTCATATTCAACATCTTTTGATCAAAGATGTGTTGCAAACTCTTATGGTCAGTAAATATGGTGTACTTGGTGCCATAAAGATAGTGTCGCCATATCTTCAAGGCAAACACCACGGCTCCTAACTCCAAATCGTGTGTCGAATAATTTTTCTCATGTGGCTTCAATTGCCTAGATGCGTATGCAATAACCTTGTCCCTTTGCATCAGCACGCATCCTAGCCCTTTATTCGATGCATCGCAATATACAACGAATCCTTCCATCCCGTCCGGCAATGCTAGTATCGGCGCTTCACATAACATGTTCTTTAGCGTTTGAAACGCTTGCTCCTGTTCTTTACCCCACACGAACTCTCTTGACTTTTGGGTCAATTGAGTTAGGGGTACAACAATTTTCGAGAATCCTTGAATAAACCTTCTATAATAGCCCGCTAGGCCTAGGAAGCTACGCACTTCCGTTGGCGTCTTGGGAGCTTCCCACTTCTTGATTGCTTTAATCTTGGATGGATCTACATGAATTCCTTTTTCGTTCACGATATGTCCAAGAAACTGGACTTGGCGTATACAAAACTCACACTTAGAAAACTTAGCATATAGCTTTTCGTCTCTAAGTAACTGCAAGACCATCCTCAGATGCTTCTCATGCTCCTCCTTGCTTCTTGAATAGATCAAGATGTCGTCGATGAACACTATCACGAACTTGTCCAAGTATGGCCTACAAATTCTATTCATCAAGTCCATGAAGACGGCCGGTGCATTGGTGAGACCAAATGGCATCACTAGGAACTCATAATGCCCATAGCGAGTCCTAAAGGCCGTTTTGGGTACATCTTCTTCTCGTACCCTCAACTGATGATAGCCAGATCTAAGGTCGATCTTAGAAAAATACGACGCTCCTTGGAGTTGATCGAACAAATCATCTATTCGTGGCAGCGGATATTTGTTCTTGATAGTCAGTTTATTCAACTCCCTGTAATCGATACACATTCTCAAAGACCCATCCTTCTTTTTGACAAAAAGGATCGGCGCACCCCATGGCGACGAACTAGGTTGGATCAAACCTTTATCAAGCAATTCTTGCAATTGCTCGGATAGTTCTCGCATCTCGGAGGGCGCTAGTCTATAAGGTGCCTTAGCTACGGGGGCTGCCCCGGGAACTAGATCAATCGTAAACTCTACTTGTCTCGTAGGTGGAAGTCCAGGTAGTTCGTCCGGAAATACGTCTAGAAAGTCTTTAACTATAGTCACCCTTTGAGGGTCCTTACTTTTTACTCGCTTATCAACTACTTGTGCCAAGTAGGTGTGGTACTCTTTACGCAAGTACTTTGTTACTTTCATAGACGACACTAACTTAGGCTGGACTCCAGTCTTATGGCCTTGTACTATTAGCACCTCACCATTATCTAAAGGAATCCAAATAATCTTTTCATGACAAACGATCTCAGCACGCACTTTTGACAACCAATCCATTCCTACTATTACATCAAAGCTTCCTATTTCTATGGGAATCAAGTCAATACTATAGCTCTTATCATCTATGGCCAGCTTGCAATCATGGATAATCTCCTTAGTTTCATACTCATTTCCATTGGCATATTCAACATAATAAGTTTCATTAAGTTCACTAGGTTTCTTATCAATCAACTCTTTAAATTCAAAGGAAATAAAACTTCTTTCAACTCCAGAATCAAATAACATAGAGGCATAAACATTATCTAGTGGAAACGTACCTACGATGACATTTGGGTCATCACGCGCCTCATTCACACCCATGGCATACACTCTTCCCCTTGCTTGCCCATCTTGATTCCCACGGTTCTGATTCGCATTGTTTCCTTGATTTCCGGCATTCACTTGATTCCCGACATTGCCTCGATTCGCTCGGTTCCCAACATTGCCAAGATTATTGTTTGCATTTCCACGTCCTCCTTGAGTTCTTCCCAATCTAGGACAAGCATTCCTCCAATGGTCCGTACCTCCACATTCATGACATCCCCCTCATGGTCCTCCATTTCATGGCCCGACTCGGCAATGGGTAGCAAGGTGCCCCATTCGGTTGCAATTCGTGCAACGTTTGCATTCACCGAGGTGGTGATAACCACATCGGTTGCACCTTGGAGGCATGCCACGATTCGGGTTGGGGTTAGCATCTACAACACCATAGTTTCTTACAATCCTTTGCCTCTTATCCGGCCCATTACCCTTTCGATCACCAAATCGATTTCCTCCACTTTGCCTTGAACTTGATTCTCCCTTAACTTGTTTTCCACTCCTCACCAAGTCATTTACTAACTTGGTTGCCAAACTCACAGCTTGCTCGATTGTGGTGGGGTTTGCAGTAGTGACCATCAACCTAATCTCGGGTGCTAATCCATAGATGAATCTCTCAATTTTCTTTGTCACGGGGGTTACCATTTCCGGCACTAGTACGCACAGCTCATGGAAGCGAATCACATATGCTTCCAGCTCCAATCCCTTCATGGTGTGGTTCCAAAACTCAATTTCCAGCTTTTGCACTTCCTCTCGGGGACAATACTCATGCCTCAATTCCTCCTTGAATTGATCCCAGGTCAAGGCATTGACCGCTGCAGGACCCCTAGTGGTCCTTTGGAGGTTCCACCATGTAAGGGCTCTCCCTTGTAGCTTACTAGCGGCGAACTTAACACGATCAGCTTGAGCACAATCAATAATGTTCAGATTGGCTTCCATACTCTGGAACCAAGTAAGCAATCCCACGGGACCCTCTGTCCCATGAAACTCTTTGGGGTTGCACGACGTGAAGGCCTTGTAGGCATTTCTATCGATGCCGTTATCTCCTCCTCCGTTTTGCCTTCGGTTTGTGTTAAGTGTGGCGGTCACGCTTTCCTCAATTTGAGTCGCTATGGTTGGCATGACGGAGTTGATCTGCTGGGAGATCAAATTGGCCAACTCAGCTTGTCGTCGGGCCTCTTCCGCACGGCGTTGAGCCTCCTCGCTTGTTTCTTCGTTGTTCCTTCGGGGCGCCATACTTCTATAACAAAGAGTAAGGTAGTTTAGTTATTCTTGCGCTAAATCGTATGATATAGTTTCAACTCTACAACTTCACGATCACACACGAGTACATATGCGTATATATATACTTATATGATTACCTATCCCAAGTTCGAACTTATTGTTCATGGCTACAATAGTTGAGCTTTGAATTGTCGCGAATGTGCTTTGCATAAGGCCACTACATGACCACCATATATATATATATCTAAACCCATCCTCCTTTCTTATTAACGCCAAGCTTCCCATTAAAATTAAATAAGTGATTGGGTATTTTAAAGTAAAGCAAACATGCTCTTAAGTGACCAAAAAGTTCACAGAATCTGTTTCTGAACTTGGAGCGTGTAAAAGTGGTTTAAGACGGATGAACTGGACAAAACCCATAAAATATGAAACGTAGCCCTATGAGTTAACTTTCATCTCCCACTGGAATCAGGTCAAAAGACGAAGTAGAACTCAAGTTATGATTTTTCTACCGAGAGTGGTCAGAACTGGATTTTTATCGCAACAACAATCTTCCTAATGAGAATAGCAATAATAGGAAAGAAGTAACACATCATGTAACCATCAAAAGGCATTAAGCATACATACATCATTCAAAATAATTCCACAAAATTTGCTAAACGCCATTACATAGTGACTATTGTCACGTACCATAAAATAGTTCAAGAAACAACAATGAAACATAATTGTTCATAACTTAACATAAGTTCATAAAATGAGGAGAATTTACCTAGGCCTTCATCCTAAAGAGAAGAGAAACCAAGAGAACACAAGCGGCGGTGAGTACACAACCCATCACAAAGATCACCTCATTGATCCTTCGAACCTCCGAGATCGCCATACCCGCATAGCTCGCCGATCGGTCCATTATTCCCATTGCCCTTTCCATTATGATCTCTTGATGTCGAACCCTTGCCCTTGCATCCCTTAGTCCATTTGCTATGCCCCACACTCGTTCCCTTTCCTCCCGAGTCATGCCAATGGGAGGTATAGGGGGTACTCCATAGAGTTGATGATGGGGGCCCTCTTCGTGATGCCTCTGCCCCAAGTGGTGGAAGGGATGATGTCGTGGTAGGCGTGGGGGAAAGTACGGGTCTCGTGCCGGAAAGCGCCCATCGCTAAGATTCAAGGCAGCATTTTGCCTTGGTGGGGCATGGACTGGAGGAGCTCGTGGTGATGGTGGCGGTGTAGGCGAACGACGGTTAGAAGCAAGGCTTCTAACGCTGGCTGCCCTCCCGCTGTTTGCCGAATCCATGCTTGGCTCGGGATCTTCATTTCCTTGCTGAGGTTGGGGCGGCGGTTGGCTGTCCTCGGAAGGGTCCGACTCCACTTCTTCTTCCTCTTGTCGTCTCCTTTCATTCTCCACCACTCGGTCCACAAATCCGTACAAATTTCTTGATCGAGAGGCTGATCCAGACGCTCCGCTAGCTCGTGACATTATGTTCCTACACAAATTGTATAAAATGTGAGTAGACGACCCAATTCGACGCTTAGACGACCATACACGACCGACGTGACCATTGACGACCCACGCGACAACTTGCGGACAGCAAGACGACTTGACGGACCTTTTTGACGACCTCGACCGTTCGACGACCAACCACCCTACTCGAAGACTGACGACCGACATGACGACCATCAACCACACGACAATCGCTAACGACGTAGTTACCAACGACCGATTTGACCTAGCCCTAATGCATTAATTCTATAGAGAAGCAAAGTAATACTAGCCAAGTGGGGGTACTTTTTAAGGGTTCTAATAAGTAATGCAAACATTCGATTTGGTTATGTGACCTTTTGTACCAAGAATCGTTTTTTTCAAATTTTCATTTTCAAAAGACTCATTTTTGAACATTTCTTAGACAATTAATTCGATCATTCCATGTTACATCCTTAGCTAGTCGTAGTTGGCCAAGCTACGCTTCGCTAAGGAGAACACTTTATGATCGAATTGATTCTTTAAGAGATGTTCGACTCGTTTTAAAAATACGTAGGTTATAGTAAAAATTCTCTATAACCTTGGGCTCTGATACCATTTTTCTGTAACACCCCGACTAAGGCGGAAACACGAAGTGCCACAGAACGACATGGTACAACAGTTTTAAACGAAAAGACGTCAACATTAAGTCTCGAAAGCCATACAGATTCAAACGATTACATAGTTTAGGATGACATTTAAAATCCATTACATAACCAAATTAAAATAAAAGTACGATTGTTTGCATTACGTAAGTCCAAGCACATTACAAATAAGCTTCCAAAGAGGCGGTCAAGCTTAGAACCTATTGCTCTATACCTGAAAAGCATGAAGAAAAAGTTTCAACTACGAGAGTTGAGTGAGTTCATAGGTTTTATATTACAACAAGAAATCAGTTCATAACGTAATACCATTTTACAAGTCACATATTATTTTCAAGAATTTCCAAAGTTTCACCATGCCCAAACCGTATGTTCAATTCATAATGTCCGACCATAAACATCATACATAATACAAGGTCAATGGTAAGACTACCATGAAATAATTTGATGAGATAGATCTTGAGCCACTACTAAGACCAGTTATGTCCCAATAATCAAATATATATAGTCCCAAATGATAAGATAATGATAAGCACATGCTGTCAATCACGTGCATAAAGATAACCAAGGGTCGTGCCATGGAGACGACCATAAATATATAGTAGTTAGAGCACCGCGAGGCCAGACTGGCAATGAAGGTGGCCACAAAGGCAGACCAAACATCCCACCGTTACCTATAATAGTGGATGAGGGGACAAATCCTAGTTGCGCAACCCCCTAACTACAGGCCTCTTATTGAGTTAATAGTAGTGTACCAGGGACATCAGTTTGACAGTACTCAAGCTCATCATAAAACATACAACACATTGAACATACAATAAGTCCCATAAATCATCATTTAATCAATTATAACATTTTCATAAAGAAAGTCATTTTGATATATCATGCTTTTCACCCCGTAAGTTAAACAAATAAAAGCGTTTGAAAAGGGGCTATGACTCACTTGATTTTGGGGATGATATGGGCTGATCAAAAGTGATTCCTTCGCTTAGATTTGCGGCGCCTCAAGCAAGCCTAAACCAATATATATTCACGACGTAAGTTCGTGTGACATGAACTAGTGAGCTAGATCATGAGATGTATACTAGTAGACTTGCCCATCTTTGGTTGGTATTTACTTATGGAGTTCAAGTGCATTATATATGTATATATATATATGTATGGACCATAATGTTTGATTAGGTGGCATTTGGTGGAGAAAGTCATCTTCCCACCTTAAGTAGTTTTCGTATTTTTGGAATTTCGATATCTTGGCTTTGATTACCATGGTTTTCATTATGTGCCTTGCTTAATATTAGCATTTGGTATAAATCACTTAATAATATACACATTTGCGATTATTTTCTGATTTATATGTTTTTATTTAATTTAATATTATTTAATTGATTATTTATTTATTTTATTGATTTATATGTTTTTATTTAATTTAATATTATTTAATTGATTATTTATTTATTTTATTGATTTATTAGTTAAATAATTCCTTAAAAATACTTTTAAATGCCATAATTGTCTTTATAAATTATGAATAATTATAATTGAGTTATATACTGATTTTTATGCTTTTTAACTTATGGTATTATGTTTTATATAATTATTTGTGTATTTTTCCATTAATTTAACAATAGTGATTAATTAGTGATTTCTACTTAATTGTTTACCTTAACATTTAGTAACACTTGTTTCTTGGCTTTTAATTATTTGACTCCAGTAGGTTTTAGTTATTTTCACCATAGGTTATGAAGATTAAACCAAATTCATGATTTACACAATTTATTTATTGATTTATATGTCTTTATTTAATTTAATATTATTTATTCATGATTTATTTATTTATTGATTTATATGTCTTTTAATTACCATTTAAATTCAACAAATTATGGAAATCCTTAGAAATCACCACACAACATTTTGGTCAAAAATCCCAGGCCTTTTAGGCAACTTTTATCAATAAAAATTCATATCAATTCAACCTCTCTTGTGTCTTGCTTATTTTGAGGACTTTAAGCTTAAAAATCGTTTACCGAAATAGTGATTTTAGCCTCATTTCTTAAGCAATTAAAGTGCTTCAAATTGGATTTTCATTCTTGTCTTGCTTATTTTGAGGACTTTAAGCTTAAAAATCGTTTACCGAAATAGTGATTTTAGCCTCATTTCTTAAGCAATTAAAGTGCTTCAAATTGGATTTTCATTATTGTTTCATTATTTCCAGAAAGTTTATCATGTTCTGGTGCTTCAAGTCGTGATAGTGGTGGTGGTGTGATATGTTCAATTTAGTGCTTTCGGTTAGTGATTATTTGACCCGAAAAGATGATTTTTGAGCTTGTTATTGTCATGAACCTAATGACTTGAGTTTTTATACTTTTGAAACAACTTATTTCCAGTAAGTTTAGGACATTTTCTTGGTCATTTGATTGTGGTGCAAGTGTGTGCTCAAAATAGCTTTTTGCATGAGAAGAAAGATCCTGTTAGGACCAGGTTCAGCGAAACTGGCCAGTCTCCAGTTGCACCTGGAGACCAAGAAGATTTGTCCAGAAATATATTGAAGTCCAGTTGCATCGTACAGTTAACGCAACTGAAGACTTCCTCCAGTTGAGAACTGACCAGTTGAAGAAACATTCCAGTTGAAGTCGAAGACAACAAGTGGAAGATAGAGAATGACAATGGCAGCGAAGCCCAGTTGACATTCTAGTGAGTTACAAACTGGAGACCATCAGTGGAAAGCTCTTACAAAGCTTTACACTAATTACGAGGAAAATACTTTTATGCTTTATGTGCTATTACACGGATAAAAGGATTTATCTATGTATAAAGTACAAAAAGGTACATAAAGCTGGTTGAGTAAAGTTGCTTTACACTGCAACTTTACACAGCATTTTAAGGAATTAAATGCTATTCCTTAAATGCTCTCAACCATATTTGTACGGCCAAAGTTGACATCCCAATGTCAACTTTGCCTATAAATACAAGTCATTGCACAACAAGAATAATAACACACATACTTTGCAAACCTGCAATATTCTTGGTGAACTTGTGCAATATTCTCTCAATCGCTAAAAGGAACATTTCACAACTTTAAGTGTTTCGATTGTTTAGAGAATTTCCAAGTGTAGATCAATTGTAGTTCATAAGTTGTTAGGATATTTACATACTTTGTATTATCTTAGTTCCGCAACAACCTTGTAATTTATTTAAAGTTAATAAATAAATTACACTTGAAAATTACATATTGTCTCACCAATTTACTTTACAAGTATTTTATATTATTGCATTGTTCTTTACTTATTGTCACTTAAATAAGTAATCTATCTAGAACTTGGTATATACCCACTGCAACTGGTCGTCTCCAGTTCAGCGCTTATATTGCAAAGTAACTCCACCATTGACATTGAGGTGTCTTCAGGTAGTACCATCTATTGAGTTGGGATTTACAAGTGGTATAAAAACAGAAGGCTAAAATACTTGCCTAGATCTACTTAGATGACTACTACTGAAGGTGGAGATGGTTCTGGTCAAGGTGAAAACCCTCTGAATACTAATACACCACCTCTTTAAAATGTTAATACTAACCCTCCTCCTGTAACTGTCCCAAACCATGTCCATGTACATTATTCTAACACTCCTGTTCCAAAATTTGATGGAAACAGTGAGACCTTCGGTACATGCTGAAAATATATGCTGAAAATCCTTAAGGATGGACCGTATATACCAATGTCTCTTGGGGTAAGTCCTCTTCTAGATCCAACTGGAAGAAGAGGTTCCAGAGAAAAGCTCAAAGACCACTGGTCTGATGAGGATCGTAGACTTGTAGATCTGGACACTAGACTCAAGAACATGATCCTTGGAGCTGTTCCTGAAGACTTAATTCCAACACTCGTGTTGTTCCCCAGTGCCAAGTCAATGTGGGATGAATTAGTCATTCAGTTTGAAGGAGGTGATGACACCATTGTCACCAGAAAGGTTGCCTGAACAAGAAGTATGAATCCTTCTTTGCTCTACCCAATGAAAGTCTAACTGGTACTTACACCAGGTTTTCTAGCCTCATAAATCAGTTGAGAGGCTTGGGTGTAGAAAAGGATAAGGATATTCTTCTTGAGAAGTTTTGTGATATTCTTCCTTCCAAATGGGAAAATATGGTTCTTGTCTTAAGACAAGGTAAAACCCTGCACAGTCACACTCTTGCATCGCTCTATGGTGCCTTCAGATTCACTGAAGATAATAATGCAGCAAGACTGGTGGCTGAGCAGGATGCCATGAACCATGCCCAGAGTCCCAAGGTTGCTAGTGTAACTGAGCAACCTTGTACTGCTTTAATGTCTACAGAGAGTGTCCAGGCACACTCAATGAAGGAGATGTTAAACAGTTTCTTGAACTCTGGCCTGACTACTGAAATCAGTGATGGTTGTGATGAAACTGACGATGATGATCTGGTAGCCATGATCACTAAAACCTTTAACAGGTTTAAGCATAAATCTAAAAGATTTAATGGCCCAAACAATGCTTCCAGCTCCAGCTCTCTGGATAAAACCAATCTTACCTGCTATAAATGCGGTAAGAAAGGTCATTTTATAAAGGAATGCAGATCTAGTCAGATGAACAACCAAACTAGTCCCTCTGTCCCAAATTTCAATCGGCCTGATGATAGCTATAAAGCTAAATATAAGAAGCTTAAGGCCCAGATTGCCCTCCTGTCCATGGAAAAAGAAAAGGATCAGTGCTTGATGGCACAAACTGAGGGAAAATGGGAGTACTCTGATGACTCATCAGTTGACGATGAAGAGGAAAGGGACATGTGTTTCATGGCCTTGGAAGATCAACAGCAGCATGTGGCAAAGGAAGATGTCATCACTGGAAGATGGGTGGACATCATTTTGAAAAAGGTATGTGATTATGACAACCAAGTTGACCCAGAACTGAAACTGGACCTTGCTGAATCATTAAGTGGTGATTTGGCTTTTGTGGAAACTGTTAGAGCAGATAGTGAAAGATATCTGGATACTAGCTTAATTGAATTGAACAATGTTAAACCATAACTTAATGATTTACAAAGTGTCCAGTTGGCTCTCAAGGAGTCAGTTTTGAAAATTGAGGCTTTAAATTTGATAATCAAAAATTAGCATCTGATCTTGAAAAAGAACAACTGATTATCAAGTCATGGGTGAAAGCATCTGGAAAGAATTATGATGCATTTTCTAGAACAATTGATGCCCAGAAAAATGCATGGAAATCTGGAGATCTTGAAATGGCAGTCTCATACCAGATCTTCATGCATTGCCTCCAGCTCTTAGGGTTGATACTCCATATGATCAACCTGAGACAGACAAAACTGAAACCATTGAGACCACCCCTATTGAGGTTAAACCTGGAGCCAATCAGGATAATGCTCCAGTTAAAAAGGCCACTGGTAACAAGCCTTTACCTCAGAAGTCTAAGGAGCCCAAGACCCAAAAGACTAAAACTCCTGCTGAACCAAGGTCCAAGGTTCAGCAGCCTGATGAAAACAATATTTTGTTTAAACTGGAAAGTCAACTCCAACTTTTGTCTAGACAGGTTCAGAGTTGTACTGCCCGGATTAAAAATCTGGAAGGAGGCTAATCACCTCCAGTTGAAAAACAAAATATTAAACCCCCTTCTAAACCAAAACAAAAGAATGTTCCATCTGGAACTAAATCTGATAAGAAAAAGGGGAGCAGGTATCAAATACCAATCATTTTTACTCCTGCACCTGGATCTGGTGAAAAAGATCCAGATGTAGTCTTCAGTTTACCACCACAACAATCAACTGTGACTTCTGTAGAGAAGTCCAGTGAACCCATCAAGAAAAGATGGGTTCACAAAAATAACTGATGATTTTTGTGGATGTGCAGGGCGATCGAAAGAAGAACACCTGGTATCTGGACAGCGTAGCTGGCCGGACTATGACCAGATGTAAGCCCCTGCTTGAAGAGTTCACTGTCCAAGATGGACCGGCAGTGACGTTTGGTAATTATCAAAGTGGAAAGACTGAAGGATATGGTGTGCTCAATAACAGACATGTCGAATTCAAAAGAGTTGCATTTGTGAATGGTTTGAAATACAACCTGATCAGTGTCAGCCAACTCTATGATGATGGCTACAGAGTTTTGTTCGATATTGCTCAAGGCACCATATTTAACAAGGATTGGAAAGTGGTGATGGTTGCACCAAGAAAATGAAATGTGTACATCATGGATATGGAACCAGCTCCAAAAGAGCAGTGCTTCTATACCAAGGCTGATGAGGACACCAACTGGCTGTGGCATAAAAGATTATCCCATCTTAATTTCAAAAATATTAACAAGTTGTCCCGCAAACAACTGGTTGATGGGATACCTCAGATTTCTTTCAATATAGAAAAGCCATGTCCAGGGTATGAGATGGGCAAGCAGAAAAGAGCCAGTTTCAAAACAAGGCAGAATTTTAGCATCACTGAACCTCTTCACATGCTTCATATGGATCTCTTTGGTCCAGTGAATGTTCAAACTAGAGCTGGAAAGAAGTACACTCTAGTTGTGGTCGATGAATTTACCAGATATTGTTGGGTGGTATTCCTTCGGTCCAAAAGTGATGCACCTGCTGAAATCATCTCTCTCATCAAAAGAATTGAACTCAAGTATACTCAAAAAGTCTGTCAGTTGCGAAGTGATAATGGTACTGAATTTCAAAATAAGGTACTTGAAACATTTTGCAATGACACTGGCATCTCTCAAAACTTCTCATCAGCACACTCTCCAGAGCAAAATGGAGTTGTGGAAAGAAAGAATCGCACACTGATAGAAGCAGCCAGAAGTATGCTATCTGAATCAGGTCTTTCCACCAGTTTCTGGGCTGAAGCAGTTGCAACTGCTTGTCACACCGAAAATCGGTCAGTCTACATCAAGAGACATAAGAAGACTGCCTATGAAGTACTCAGGAATCGTAAACCAAATATTGGATATTTTCATGTATTTGGTTGTCCAGTTTATATTTTAAACGATTCCAGTCAGCTTGGAAAATTTGATGCAAAAGCTGATGAAGGTGTATTTTTAGGCTATTCAGATATTCATGAGACAATTCATGTCACATTCGACGAATCAACTGATGCAATCAACAAGCGACCTAGCCTTGATATTTCTCCAGTCGTTCCAATAAATTTTGGTGAAACTGACCAAGTTCATCAGTCAGTTGTTTCACCAAAAGATGTTTCCAGTTACAACCAATTGGAACCAATTAAGAAAAAGAGCACCACCAGTGACACTTCATTCTATCCCTCCATCAATTTCAACTTACCAAAGGAATTGGTGATTGGATCTGATGTACGTGCCACTCCAATATCAGCACCAGTTCAAACTCCAACTTCTCCAGTTCTTCAAGAAATGCCTTTTAATGAAGAATTTAATGATGCAAATCGTGACCTCATTGACTCTGATGAGGATGTAGAAGTAGTTTGGACTGATCCTCCTCCAGAAGTTGCTGCAACTGAATAAGATCGTCAGGTGACTTGCACTGATATTGTATTACACCAGCCTAGTCAATACACTAGATGGACTCGAGCACATCCAATTGAACAGATTGTGGGAGATCCAAATAGTGGGGTTCAGACTAGAAGAGCAACCAGTGAGCAATGCTTGAACGTCACCTTCTTATCACTAATTGAACCAAAGAAGATTGACGAGGCTATGGCAGACCCAAGCTGGGTTGAAGCTATGCAAGAAGAGCTTATCCAGTTTGAAAGGAATAATGTGTGGGAACTTGTTCCTTGTCCACCAGGGTTAAAGAAAAAACCCATTGGTACAAGATGGGTCTACCGAAACAAGATGGATGAAGATGGAAATGTTGTAAGAAACAAGGCCAGATTAGTTGCCCAGGGTTATTGTTAGGCAGAAGGCGTTGATTTTGATGAAGCTTTTGCTCCAGTTGCAAGACTTGAAGCCATCAGAATATTTCTGGCTTATGCAGCCCATCTGCAGTTTAAAGTCTTCCAGATGGATGTCAAAAGTGCGTTCCTTAATGGAACATTGGAAGAAAGAATCGCACACTGATAGAAGCAGCCAGAAGTATGCTATCTGAATCAGGTCTTTCCACCAGTTTCTGGGCTGAAGCAGTTGCAACTGCTTGTCACACCCAAAATCGGTCAGTCTACATCAAGAGACATAAGAAGACTGCCTATGAAGTACTCAGGAATCGTAAACCAAATATTGGATATTTTCATGTATTTGGTTGTCCAGTTTATATTTTAAACGATTCCAGTCAGCTTGGAAAATTTGATGCAAAAGCTGATGAAGGTGTATTTTTAGGCTATTCAGATATTCATGAGACAATTCATGTCACATTCGACGAATCAACTGATGCAATCAACAAGCGACCTAGCCTTGATATTTCTCCAGTCGTTCCAATAAATTTTGGTGAAACTGACCAAGTTCATCAGTCAGTTGTTTCACCAAAAGATGTTTCCAGTTACAACCAATTGGAACCAATTAAGAAAAAGAGCACCACCAGTGACACTTCATTCTATCCCTCCATCAATTTCAACTTACCAAAGGAATTGGTGATTGGATCTGATGTACGTGCCACTCCAATATCAGCACCAGTTCAAACTCCAACTTCTCCAGTTCTTCAAGAAATGCCTTTTAATGAAGAATTTAATGATGCAAATCGTGACCTCATTGACTCTGATGAGGATGTAGAAGTAGTTTGGACTGATCCTCCTCCAGAAGTTGCTGCAACTGAATAAGATCGTCAGGTGACTTGCACTGATATTGTATTACACCAGCCTAGTCAATACACTAGATGGACTCGAGCACATCCAATTGAACAGATTGTGGGAGATCCAAATAGTGGGGTTCAGACTAGAAGAGCAACCAGTGAGCAATGCTTGAACGTCACCTTCTTATCACTAATTGAACCAAAGAAGATTGACGAGGCTATGGCAGACCCAAGCTGGGTTGAAGCTATGCAAGAAGAGCTTATCCAGTTTGAAAGGAATAATGTGTGGGAACTTGTTCCTTGTCCACCAGGGTTAAAGAAAAAACCCATTGGTACAAGATGGGTCTACCGAAACAAGATGGATGAAGATGGAAATGTTGTAAGAAACAAGGCCAGATTAGTTGCCCAGGGTTATTGTTAGGCAAAAGGCGTTGATTTTGATGAAGCTTTTGCTCCAGTTGCAAGACTTGAAGCCATCAGAATATTTCTGGCTTATGCAGCCCATCTGCAGTTTAAAGTCTTCCAGATGGATGTCAAAAGTGCGTTCCTTAATGGAACTTTGGAAGAAGAAGTGTATGTTAAGCAAACTCCAGGCTTCATCAATGAGAAGCATCCTCACTGGGTATATAGACTGAACAAAGCTTTGTATGGTCTAAGACAAGCCCCAAGAGCCTGGTATGATACTTTAACTAAACATCTTCTTAAAAATGGCTTTCAAAGAGGTGCAATAGATAATACCTTATTTATCTTGAAAGAAAAAGGTAAAATCTTATTGGTACAAAAGGTTTTCTAAAATCATGTCATCTGAGTATGAAATGAGTTTAATGGGAGAATTAACATTTTTCTTAGGTCTTCAGATTAAGCAAACTGAAAATGGAATATTTATAAACCAAGAAAAATATGTCAGAGATTTGTTAAGAAAATACAAATATGATTCAATCCCATCGAAAAACGCACCTATTGCAGCACCATTAAATTTGGACTCTGACCCAACTGGCAAACCAGTGAACACCACTGAATATCGTGGTATGGTCGGTTCACTGATGTATTTAACTGCCAGTCGACCAGATATAATGTTTGCAACATGTCTATGTGCCAGGTTTCAGGCTAACCCTAAAGAATCACATTTACACGCTGTTAAGCGTATCTTCAGATACCTGAAAGGGTGTCCTAGCCTTGGTCTTTGGTACCCCAAAGGCTCAAGGTTAGATCTAATGGGTTATTCAGATTCAGATCATGCAGGTTGTAAGATAGATAGAAAATCAACAACTGGTGGTTGTCATTTCCTTGGAGGAAAACTGGTAAGTTGGACCAGCAAGAAGCAGACGTCAGTCTCTATGTCCACTGCTGAGGCAGAGTACATTTCTACGGCCAGTTGTTGTGCCCAGATTCTCTGGATCAAGAACCAGTTACTAGATTATGGTAAAAAATATACAAGGACCCCAATCTTTTGTGACAACACCAGTGCTATTGCTATATCTCACAACCCAGTGATGCACTCCAAGACAAAGCATATTGACATCAGGTATCATTTCATTCGTGATCATGTTATGAAATGAGACATTGAATTACATTTCATCCCCACTGACAAATAGCTCGCTGATGTTTTTACAAAACCTCTTGATGAGAAAACCTTTAAAAATCTCATCAGCGAACTGGGAATGTTAAATCCTTAAAACTGGAGATTTTTGTTATGAACACGTCAGTGACACTGATGAAGTTCTCCAGTTGAGGAGGTCCAGATAATCTTTGCTCGCCAGGCTATCGAACGCCTTCGTGATACTATTCTGGCACTAATCGATTTCTGGATCATCATTTTAGGGGGAAAGACTCAAAATAATTTTCTGACTAAAATTCGTTTTGTTTGAAAATGGCAACTGGAGAATTCTCCAGTTGGAAACTGGCACTGGACTAATCCTCCAGTGTCCACGTTCAGTCTTATCTTAATTTTTCATAACGTTAGAAATGCTTGGTCAATATTTGTGACACGTGATTGTACTCGAGTGTTTTAACCCACTTGATATCGTCATTTGACGTGTTTAAAGTTATTTTGGTAAATGACAACTGTTTTTATTGGGAAAATGAAAATTAGTGGGCGCGTGGGTAAGTTAAGCCGTCGTAGCATTTAATGCTGACATGGTGAATTATATTTTTGGTTCAAATTTCAAATTTATTTTGTAAAAATATCTACAAAATTGATTTTGTTAATAAAATATAATTTTTGGTATTTCATTGGGATCTTGAATTCCTTATAAATACCCTTATTTACTCCGATCACATTTACTTTCCTTTACATTCTTTCATTTACTTCCAATCATCATCAAACTCTTCATTTCTCTTTCTGCTTCATCAATCAAAGCCCTAATTCTAAATTCTTCAGTTTCATATTCATATCTTTAGAAAATGGCACCTAAATCTAGAAGTAGGGATGTAAATCTGCTTACAGTCCCCTACAATCCATCGAATAATGTCAAACGAGCCAGTGGTGCCCCGTCAAATCCCACAGCAATAAAATTAAATCCGAACAATCCAATGGCCAGTTTGACAGGGACTCAAGCCCCCAATACTTTAATCGGGAGAATCCAAGCTTTTCTTCGTGATTCTCCCCTTGGCGAGTCCTTTTCTCTAAACCCACGCAAGTTGTACCATGAGTACTTGTGTGAGTTTTGGTACACAACAGAATTATCAGAAGACTGTTCATCTATCTCTTTCACCCTTAAAGATGGATCAGTCCAGTGTGCCATTACAGCAGAAACATTGAGGGATGCTTTACACCTCAACTACTGGAGAGAGGGTGAATCTCCAGTTGTAATATCCCAAAACATCAATTTTCCCAAGTACTTCTGGATATGGGGAATAAAGAGTGCTTGGAGAATGGGGTATTGAAGGTTAAAGGTGCAATGACGATGAAGGGCCTCTCACCATCCTGGAGGTACTTCTTCATTCACCTAGTTGAAAGTATGGGTGGGAGTTCTGGTGGATTGGACCGGATCAACTCCACACAAGCAGGGATGGCTTACTGCTTGTGGAATGGACTCAGAGTGGACTTCGCTGATATTTTGTTTAGAAGCCTGGTGATTAAACTGAAGGGCTCTAGGGGATTATGCATTCCCTTCTCCAGGTATTTGTCACTCTATTTCCTTCAACTTCTGGGCAGTGAGGAATATCACAACAATCACTCACTATACACTGTCCCAGAGTTGTTGAGGAATCTTGACTCCCTAACATCTATCGATGGGGAGGTTGAGATCCCTCAGAGAATGTTGCTGGCATTCTCTAAAACCGATGCACCAGTCCAAGGTGAGTCGGAAAGACAACTGGGCGGGCCTCAAAATAATGAGGGACCCACCGGTTCGTCTGCTAGAATTGTGACCATTGCCAAACCCGGGCAACAGTCTAACCCCTCCAGCTCCAGCGTGTCTGTCCCCTCTACAATCTACCCTGGAGACCTCCCAACAGGTCTTTCAGGAGCTCCAAAGGCAAAAAGAACACGTCGTCTTAGGAAACAGTCAGAACTTGCCACTGACAGTAGAAACCAGACCAGCCCTCCAGTTTCCTCCCAACAGGAACCTGGAGAAAGTCAAATGGGACAACCGCAAGCAGCCACCCTCGCAATTTCTGTAGGAGAGGGTGGTGAAGATGCAACTGGGCTACCCCAACCCAGATTAGAGTTTGAGTCTGCACAAAGTGTCCACGGCCTATCTTCTGACACTTCTATTGCACGAACTGACGACGTCTCTGGCCAGTCACTACTGGAGACTGAGGTTCCCAACTCTACGGCTGATGATGTTATGATTGTGGATAGAGCAATTATAACTGAGGCAACCCCAGTGACCTCTATCCCTGGTGACGTTACCTCGGTAATTGATCATCCAACAAATGCAACCTTCCAGGAAACTGGAGAAGGTCATCTAGAGACTGACCCATCTGGTCAGCCCTCAGTTACATTCATGGATCTGGACATGGATGTTAATGACGAGGAAATCCTTATTGAGTCTTCGGATTTAGAAGGTACTGCATCAGACTTGGAGATTTTTGATTCTTCTGTACAAGATCAAAACCCTTCATCTCAAGTCTCGCCTCCAGATGCTTCAATTTCAATTTTACCATCCCAAGAAAATGAGCCTACTGAAATTCCATTTCCCACTTATAACTATATGTCTGGAAACAGACGTATGGCACCATCACCATCTGGGCAGTTCTCACTCCTTCGAGAAATGCCACCCCCACCGCCGTCCGTTGTTCACACCTGAGCATTCTCAGCATGAACAACACATTGTTACTTCAGTTCCTTCTTCTTCTACCACTCCTATTATTACTTCCTCGACTGCTGCGACGTCAACTGGGGAGGCTTCTCTAAATTTGCCTCCTCCAGTTACTCCAGTGGTAACTGCTGCTGGTCCAGTGACACCTTCCCCTTCGTCACTGGACAGTCAATTTGTGTCTATTCAAGCCGATATCCAAAACCTTCTTACCAGGGTGGAGGATATTCAAAAGACACTTGACAAAAACACCAAGTCCTTCTCCAGATACCACAAGGATCATCTGACCAATATTAAAGTGGTTGATCTGGGGATTAACAAGTTTTCAAATAATGAAGACTTGGTGTTAAAGAAGCTGAATGAGTTGGTCAATGGCTGCAACAATTTGGCCTCTTCATTAAAAGAAGCCTTTGACCTTACTCAGTCCAATGTCACAACCTCAATCTCAAATTTGCTGGGTAACACTGTCAGAAGATCTGAAGTGGATTTAAGGGAGATTGAAAAACAGGTAAAAGAGTTAGTTGAAAAGCCTGGGTTGAATGTGACTGAGCTTGGGCAGCAGTTGATGGCTTCGGTTGGTCAGAAAATTGATGATACGCTGGGTGCTAGAGAAACATAGTTGATTGAAAAGGTGATAGCTGAGATCACCAAGCTGGCCACTCCTCAGGTTGATCTGGCCCCACTCACTAATGAGATCAACCAGTTGAGAGGCAGCATTGATAATTTGAACACCCAGGTATCCAATCATACACAATCTATTGATAAACTGACAACTGAAGTGGATATTTTAAAGAAAAAGGATGAAGAAGTTAAGGATAAGGTGGTATCTGGTCTGGACGAAGATTCCAAAACTTTAAATGAACTAAAGACTGGTCAGCAACAGGTTGCTGCAAATGTTCTGACCCAGTCTAAAGAGACCAACCATCTGTGGAGGTCTTTCAGGATGATGTGCGGAATATTCAAAGAATGCAAGGACATACAATCATGGCAGCCTCTTGACCGGTTGTCATCTCACCCTTCTGAATAGGAAGCTATAAGGGCATGTCTAGATGCTGCCAAGGGGGAAAGAAGTGCAGTCCTTGCACCAATTGCATCTGGAAGTGCTTCATCTGAAAGACAATCTGGTGGAGAAATAGTTGTGGCTACCAGTACTGAAACTGGTGAGTAACGGGTTGAAGAGAATGTGGATGTGATGGATAGGGGAATGTGGATAAAGGTAAATCTATAGCATCTGATGAAGCCCAGCCGGCCACTGATGTACCAATGTTGGAAACTGGCAATGTTGATGTGCTTCCTCCAGTTTCTGAAAGTGATAGAAAACGTCTGGCAAGGCTTGGTGATCAAATTAAAGAAAGAAAGAAAATGAAACAAGCAAACCAAGTTGAAGCCAGACAACATCTGGCCAAGATAAAATTACTTGATATTAGTGATGCTCACTTATTGGGAATCACTAGGGAGGAATATGCCAGAGTAAAAGATGATGCCAGGATAGTGGGTATGTTAAAAGAAATGCTTGACGTTGAACTGGACAGGCACTATCCTGATGATGAAGCTGAGCATGATGCCAGAAACTTGAATATATCAGTGTAGAAGGCAAAAGAGAACATGGCCAGTGGGATTCTGAAACGAATTGAAAATGTAAAGAAGGTTGTGAAAAGGGTCTTGAATCCACCAAGAAGGAACCCTCAACCAAGAAAACCACTGCATAGAGATGCTGATCTTAGAATCTTCCTTGAACCAACTGGCGATGTATCAAATGATGACATCAACTGAACCAACTGCTGTACTGGTTGCTGGAGCTGGGAGTACTAAAATCTCAAATGAATCTGCTGCTAGAGAGTATTATTACAAGATCATGGCAACCAGAAGACACAGTGGGGCAATCAATGGTGTTTTTGTTACAATTAAGCCATGCACCAAGCACTTTCATGTTGAAGTCAGTTATGCTAGAGGGCCACTAGTTAGAACTGACAATCCTGGTGCAATGCAATATGGGTTCTCGGAATGGGTGGAAATGGTAA
Organism: Erigeron breviscapus; assembly: GCA_034093135.1. NCBI lineage: Eukaryota > Viridiplantae > Streptophyta > Magnoliopsida > Asterales > Asteraceae > Erigeron > Erigeron breviscapus. Next base: position 54,172,858 of record CM067167.1, on the reverse strand, counting down.
ACTTTTTGGAAGCAAAGGCACAAAAGAATAGGTTTGAGAAAGCTTGGGTCAACTTCTTGAAGGGCAAGATTCAACACAAAGAGAATCTGGAGCTGAAGTTGAATATTGATCCTGAAGACTCTCAGCCTATCTCTTCAGTGACAAAGAAAAGGAGAATTGGCGAAGGGCCATCTAAATAAATTTTCCTTTCAGTTTATCTGCTTGTAATTTTGTTTACATTCTGTAACTTGTGTAAATTTCATTTCCTTGTATAAATGAAGTTACCAGTTTGTAACCACAAGATAGATAATAGATTAGATCTAACAAACTCAAAAGAAAAATCCAAGGCATTTACTGATCTATAAAAATGCCTTGGAAAACTTAGATAGATTTAATCAAACAAGTCTCTCCAGTTCACACTTGTACAGATACAAGAACTGAAAAAGACTTGGCAATATTTCAGGACAAATAGGGGGAATTTGTTAGGACCAGGTTCAGCGAAACTGGCCAGTCTCCAGTTGCACCTAGACCAAGAAGATTTGTCCAGAAATATATTGAAGTCCAGTTGCATCGTATAGTTAACACAACTGAAGACTTCCTCCAGTTGAGAACTGACCAGTTGAAGAAACATTCCAGTTGAAGTCGAAGACAACAAGTGGAAGATAGAGAATGACAATGGCAGCGAAGCCCAGTTGACATTCTAGTGAGTTACAAACTGGAGACCATCAGTGGAAAGCTCTTACAAAGCTTTACACTAATTACGAGGAAAATACTTTTATGCTTTATGTGCTATTACACGGATAAAAGGATTTATCTATGTATAAAGTACAAAAAGGTACATAAAGCTGGTTGAGTAAAGTTGCTTTACACTGCAACTTTACACAACATTTTAAGGAATTAAATGCTATTCCTTAAATGCTCTCAACCATATTTGTACGGCCAAAGTTGACATCCCAATGTCAACTTTTCCTATAAATACAAGTCATTGCACAACAAGAATAATAACACACATACTTTGCAAACCTGCAATATTCTTGGTGAACTTGTGCAATATTCTCTCAATCGCTAAAAGGAACATTTCACAACTTTAAGTGTTTCGATTGTTTAGAGAATTTTCAAGTGTAGATCAATTGTAGTTCATAAGTTGTTAGGATATTTACATACTTTGTATTATCTTGGTTCCGCAACAACCTTGTAATTTATTTAAAGTTAATAAATAAATTACACTTGAAAATTACATATTGTCTCACCAATTTACTTTACAAGTATTTTATATTATTGCATTGTTCCACCATTGACATTGAGGTGTCTTCAGGTAGTACCATATATTGAGTTGGAACTTACAGATCCTATCAACTTTGCCCTCATCAAATGTATATTACAAAGAAAACAAGAAGAAAACATAAGCTTTTGATAAAACCTTTGAATATAAACAAGAATAAGATAGATCTAGTAAAGAGATGAAGTGTTATACCCTTGTTGAACTCGGTTTTGAGATGAGATTATGGCAGAATTTTCGGACCCCTTTAAGCTTCAAATAACCCTTCTTTCAAGCCCTAAACAACCCTTAATCTATCCTTGTATTAACCCTTGTTTAAACCTAAGAGTACCTTATTATTATTGTTGATTATACTAGAGTTTTTGTTCTTGTTTCTTCTTGTTTCTCTTGGCCGAATTTTTGAGAGAAAATGATGGGAGAAGAAGTTGTTTTTGGAGAGAATAGATGTGTGTGAAAAGTGAATGTGAAATGTGTGTTTGATTTGTGAGTTACAAGGAAAAGAGTAAATGAAAAAGATTCAAAATGGTGTTGGTTGTATGGGGGTTTGGGGCCGGCCATCTAAGGGGGGAAAATGAAGGGTCTAATTTTTTTTGTTGTATAAAATTAGTGTATGTAATTATATGTATATGTATTATAGAATAAGTATTTGTTTTGTAAGTGTAATGTGTGTTTATTTGATCATATAAGCTAACTAGTTGTGTCCAAGTATATCTATATATGTGTCGTGTATATATATATGTGTGTATATATTTTTGTGTCTTAATTTAGCTACTTAAGTCATTTTATGTACATTTTGTATTTATATTAGACATATACTTATGCTTGTTATTATTATTCAAGCACTTTTATGTACATATGGATTTATAATCACATTTTAAGGTAGTCATCTTCTTTTCATGTCATATTTACTCATATTGGCTTGGTGATTAAATTGTTGGACCTTTATAAGGATTTTGATGATTATCTCAACTTGTGAGACTTACATTATTATTTATATAATTTGATGGATCAACAATAGAGTTTTTGTTAAATGGCATTTTATTGGATTTAATTTAGGACTAAATAATAGCTTTAGGTTGCTAATTTAGGGCATCATCTACTAGTTTCTAATATAACTATGGCTTGCGAGATCATAGGCAACATATATAATATTAAAAATCTGCTTCAGCAGTGGAGATGGAAACTGTATGCTGTTTCTTACTAGACCAACTAGTCAGCTTCCCCCCCCCCCAACAGTTGACATCCACCACTGGTGCTTTTCCTATCTAACATGCAACCAGCATAGTCAGAATCAGAGTATGCAACTAGGTCAAAGGAGGAGTCTTTGGGATACCAAAGACCCAGCGAGGAAGTACCCTTTAGGTACTTAAAGATTCTGTTAGGTCCAGATTTACTGGACTCGCTCCAGACTCGACTACTGAAGCCTTACTGAAGATCTGTCCAGAAATGATAATTACTGGTCCTACTCCAAACTTGGAATCTGGAGTCCCTCTGAAGATTTGTTCAGAAATAATGGAAGACCAATGAGCAAATACTTGTATAGGAAATCTGGAGTATTCCCCAGATTAGCTCACTGGACTTCACCCCAGTCCAGATCTATTCTACTGAAGACATTCTCACTGAAGTCAAAGACTGAAGTCTGAAGAAAGAAGACTGACAAACAGTGGAGCCCACTGACAGTCTTACCAGATCTCCCGACTGGAGCCTTTATCAATGTTCTAAACCTTACAAGTCTGAACACTGATATCGAGGAATTGACTTTATGCCTTTACACACTTTTACCCGGACATCCCAATTGTCTATTGATAAAAGTACATACGTATGTAAAGGTGGTTGGTTAAAAGGACTTTATCCTTGTACCTTAACCAATGCATTTAATAACCTTGTCGGTTCATTAAATGCATGCAACCATATTTGTACGGCAAATAAATTCATTGTTGAATTTATCTGCCTATAAATACAAAGTCATATTTCTCGTTCAAATAACTTTTTAGCAATTTGGTGAACTTGCTTAAATACTCTTGATCTAAACAGTTATACTTCACAACTCTAAGTATATCGATCCAAGAAGATTATTTAGCAAGTATAGATCACTTGTAATTCAAAGATTGTTTAGATATTTACATACTTGTAATATCTAGGTTCTGCAACAATCTTGTATTTTGTTTATCATCAATAAATAAAATACACTTGAAAACTACATTTGTGTTCCATCATTTATTTACTTGTTTAAATATTGCTTAAGTCATTTATTGCTTTATTTATATTCTTGCATTTATATTTAAAGCAATACTAGTCCGATTCTAGTTCATACTTGACTTGTTATTTTACACTCGTGGGTTAAACCATCGTGTGAGGGACTTTACATTTGGTATCAGAGAAGAAGGTTAATATACTTACCTAGATCTGTTTCGCGATGGCAATCCCAGAAAATACTCAAGAAACTCATGAAACTAATCTTAATGACCCACCCCCTGGAAATAACAATCCACCACCTCCTCCTCCTCCTGCTTCTCCACATGTGCATGTGCATTATTCAAATAATCCTGTTCCTAAATTCAATGGGAGCATTGATGAATTTGGTACGTGGAAAGCTAGGATAATATTGCATGTTACTGGTATTGAAAGGAATATGTTGAAAATCTTAAATGAAGGACCCTATGTGCCAAGACTTCCTATCAATGCACTTCTTGACCCTACTGGATCAATAAGTGGAAGAGAAAAGAGAGAGGAACACTGGTCCGAAGAGGAGAAAAGATTGGTAAATCTTGATACACTTCTTAAAAATATGATCCTCGGGGCTATTCCAGAAACTCTTATTCCCACATTAGTTCTCTATCCCAGTGCCAAAAGCATGTGGGATGAACTGGTGAACCAGCATGAGGGAGGTGATGATACTGTTGTTACCAGAAAAGTCTCCTTAAACAAAAAGTATGAGTCATTTTTTGCTCTCCCCAATGAGTCTTTTACTGGTACTTACACCAGATTTATGAGTATTATTAACCAGTTAAGAGGACTAAGGGTTGATAAAGACAAGGATATACTTTTGGAGAAATTTTGTGATATTCTTCCAACAAAATGGTCTCACATGATTCTGGTCTTGAGGCAAGGTAAAACCTTGCATTCCCATACTTTGTCAACATTGTATGGAGCCTTCAGATTCACTGAAGAAAATCAAGCCCAAAGGATTGAGGCAGAAAAAGATTCTTTTAATCATGCTTCCAGTAGTTCCACAGTGGTCACTAATACTGTACCACCTTGTACGGCATTAATATCTTCTGAGAATGTATTTTCTATGAAGAAGATGATGTCTGAACTAATGGATTCTGGAGTCTGTAATGATATCTCTCCAGACTGTGATAAAACTGACAGTGATGACCTGGTTGCAATGATGGCCAAAACGTTTAACCGTTTTAAGGCCGGAGCAAATAGGCCCACTGGACAACATGCACCCAGTTCTTCTACTGACAATACCAATCTGACCTGATTTAAGTGTGGCAGAAAAGGTCATTTCATGAAAGAGTGCAAGTCCAGTCAGTTTGTCTCTCAGTCTGGTCCAACTGCTTCTTATAACAAGCCTGATGATAGCTATAAGTTGAAATACAAAAAGCTTAAGGATCAAATTGCTCTCTTGTCTAAACAAATGGAAGATAATAATAAATGCATGATAGCAACCACTGAAGAAGCATGGGTTCCCTCTGATGATTCGTCAGTCGATGAAGAAGAGGAAAGAGACTGTTGTTTTATGGCTCTGGCAGATCAAGAGCATCTGGTGAAGGATGATGTCACATATGGTCGATGGGTAGACATTGTTATTAAAAAGGTTAGTGATTATGATAATGAAATTGATCCTGAACTTAAATTGGACATTGCTGAAGCTCTAAATTCTGATTTAATTTTTGTGGAAACTGTTAGATTTGACAGTCTAAATGGCTTAGAAACAGATTCCTCTGAAATAGCTGCTTTAAAATCAAAATTAAAAGAACTTCAAGATATTGAACTGGCATTTCAAGCACAAGTTCTGGTAACTGAACAACTGGTTCAAGAAAAACATGACCTGGAAATAATTTTGCAAAAAGAAAAACAGGTTATTCAATCATGGCTTGAAACAAGAAAGCCATATGATGCTGGAGTAAACCAATTTCCATCCCAAAAACGTGCATATCTGGATGGAAATACTCATGTTGCAGCATTAATACCAGTAATTGACCGGTTACCAGAGGAGGTTAAACCTAGTACCATATATGATGAACCTTCTACCCAAAATCTTGTATAATACCAGCTCAATTTTTGGAGGTCAAGACTGGAGCATCCCAGATGACTGCTCCAGTTAAAAAGGTCAATAAGCATAAACCTTTGCCTCAGACTGTTTCTAATGAACCCCAGGTTCAAAGGAAAAAGAACAAATCCCTTCCTAAGCCAAAAGTCCAGTCAACTGGAAAGTCTCAGGTTTCATCTGAAGAATCTATTTTGTTAAGGTTGGAGAGCCAGTTTCAACTACTGGCTCGTCAGGTTCAAAGCTGTCATGCAAGATTAAACAACTTTGAGGGTACTTCATCTGGCCCTATACAAAATACCAAACCTTTTTCTAAGAAAGAGAAAAATATTCCTTTAATTGAGAAAAAGAAAAAGGTTTTCAATCATGGCTTGAAACAAGAAAGCCATATGATGCTGGAGTAAACCAATTTCCATCCCAAAAACGTGCATATCTGGATGGAAATACTCATGTTGCAGCATTAATACCAGTAATTGACCGGTTACCAGAGGAGGTTAAACCTAGTACCATATATGATGAACCTTCTACCCAAAATCTTGTATAATACCAGCTCAATTTTTGGAGGTCAAGACTGGAGCATCCCAGATGACTGCTCCAGTTAAAAAGGTCAATAAGCATAAACCTTTGCCTCAGACTGTTTCTAATGAACCCCAGGTTCAAAGGAAAAAGAACAAATCCCTTCCTAAGCCAAAAGTCCAGTCAACTGGAAAGTCTCAGGTTTCATCTGAAGAATCTATTTTGTTAAGGTTGGAGAGCCAGTTTCAACTACTGGCTCGTCAGGTTCAAAGCTGTCATGCAAGATTAAACAACTTTGAGGGTACTTCATCTGGCCCTATACAAAATACCAAACCTTTTTCTAAGAAAGAGAAAAATATTCCTTTAATTGAGAAAAAGAAAAAGGTTTCTAAACTATCAACTCCAGTAGTGTTTTCAACAAAAACTACTGTTGAAGAAAGTAAACTCAACCAGATACCCCAGGGATCCATAAGGGAGGATCCAGTGAACCCATCAGTTCGATGGGTTCCCAAATCTAACTGATATATCTGGTGGATGTGCAGGGCGATCGAAAGAAGCATACCTGGTATCTTGACAGTGCAGCTGGCAGGAAAATGACCAGACGTAAGACCCTGCTGGAGGAATTCATCATTTCTGATGGACCCTCCATTACTTTTGGAAATGATGGTTGTGGAAAGACTGAGGGGTATGGTGTTCTGAACAATGGACAAGTCAAAATTCAGATGTGTTGCATATGTGAATGGTTTGAAATATAACCTGATCAGTGTAAGTCAACTGTGTGATGATGGCTATCAAGTTCTATTCAACATTGTTCATGGCATTGTATTCAACAAGGACTGGAAGGTAGTATTGATTGCTCCCAGAAAAGGGAACGTGTATGTGATGGATATGGAAAGCTCTTCTTCAGAGAAATGTTTCTATACTCAAGCTGATGAAGGATATTTCTTAGGATATTCAGCCATTCGCAAAGCCTTCAGAGTCTACAACAAGAGACTGGAGAAGGTACAAGAGTCCATACATGTTACTTTTGATGAATCAAATAATGCAATCAACAAGAAGCCAGCCCTTGACACTCCTGTGAGTCCCTGAAATACGATGGTTAACCTAGAAGTGTAAAATACAACAAGTCTAATAATCACTAGAATGGACTAGCATTACTTGTAAATAAATGCAAGAATATATAAACAAAGTAATACAAGACTTAAAGCAATAAACAAGTAAAGTGGAACATTATGTATTTTTCAATGGTGTATTTTATTTATGATGTTAAATAAAATACAAGGTTGTGCGGAATCAAGATAATACAAATAAGTATGTATCCTAACAACCTATGAATTACAAATGATCTATATTTGTCAAATAACTCTTTTGGATCGAGATACTTAAAGTTGTGAAGTATCCCAGTTTAAGATCGAGAGTATTTAAACAAATTCACTCTAATGCAAAATGTATGCTTAAAAGTATTTTCTCAAAGAAATGACTTTGTATTTATAGGCAACAAAATTCACCAGTGAATTTTGTGCCGTATAAATATGGTTGCATGCATTTAATGATCCGACAAGAACATTAAATGCATTGGTTAATGGTACAAGGATAAAGTCATATCGATATGATTTTATTCTTTTAACCAACCACCTTTACACGCATAAACTTTAGTAAAGAACAAGTGGATTGTTCTTTGGAAAGTGTGTAAAGGCAAAAGTCAATTCCTCGATATCAGTGTTCAGACTTGTAAGGGCTAGAACACTGACAATCCTCCAGTGTACAGATCTGGTAAGACTTCCAGTGGACTCCGCCATTTGTCAGTCTTCTTTATTCTGACTTCAGTCTTTGACTTCAGTGAGAACGTCTTCAGTAGAGTAGATCTGGACTGGGGTGAAGTCCAGTGAGCTAATCTGGAGAATACTCCAGATTTCCTATACAAGTATTTGCTCACTGGTCTTCCATTATTTCTGAACAAATCTTCAGAGGGACTCCAGATTCCAAGTCTGGAGTAGGTCCAGTAGAACATGTTTCTGGACAGATCTTCAGTAAGGCTCCAGTAGTCGAGTCTGGAGCGAGTCCAGTAAATCTGGACCTAACAAATTCCTCCTATTTGTTTAGAAATAATGCAAGTGTTTTCAAGCTTAAATCTATACAATTTTGTATGCTTGAAAAACACAAGTTTTGATTTTAGTCTAAAAAATCTAAGTTACTGGAAAACACTTTATAGATCATGAGTGTTTTCAGTTTTATCTTTTAAGTTCTAACTTAGACTAAATCTGATCATTTACTTTTATGAATCAAAAATTGCAACTAATATTACATACATCAACTGATAAATAGTTACAATTTTCTTTAAACAATAAATTACAATAAGTAAATGATAAGAGTCAGGCCCTTCTCTTCGATGTCTGTCCTGGAGCATCTTCAGAAGCCTTTCTCTTTGGTGATGGAGAAGATGGTACTGATTCTGGCGATTTCATGCCCATTGCAACTTCCATCTGTTGCTTTCTTCTCCATACCTTCTCAATTCTCTTCAGAAATGCTTTAACATCAGTCGACACATTTGTCTTCCCCCTGGACGTTAAAGCAATCTCTTTCAGTTCACTCCATCCAAACGTTTGGACTGAAGTACTCTTTCTTTCATCAGTAAAGTTACCTTCCCTGGTCAACTTTACTTCAAACCTGGACATGCCTTCATGATTTTCAGCTAATTTGATCTCAGCACCAGTGATCCTTCTAGCATCAGCCCTGAAATTCATCATTTCATTATACTTGTCTTTTAATTTGGCTGTCTGGATCAATGCTTCAGTTTCCTTTGACACTCTCTTTTGCTCAACAGCAGACTGGAGTTGTTGACGATTAATTTTTAGAGAAGTGTCCAGGGGAATGAATATGCTTACATCAGCATCTTTAATAGCTTTGATCTATTTGGCAGTCAGTTTTGGTAAGCCAGTCAGTTTCTTTCTGTACTCTAACTCCAGAGCACTAGCATTCTTCCTTATCTTCCTCTGGAGCATCACCAGTTCCTCCTTCCTCTGCCTGATGAGTTCTGGTACACTAACGCCATAAATTATAGAATCATAAACCTGTTCTTCTTCAGCGTAAAAGGAGCGTACATGAACATCATTCAATGCATTCAGACATTGATGACCTCTAGGGTCTTCCTTCATCTTTTTGTACTCATCAATATTTATGCCTAACCTGCCAGCATTGTAAGAGTCCAGAGTCCCCATAGTTGCCATCTCCCTTTGATGGGCCAGCAGTTCATCTTTTTGATTTCTCTTAAAGATCTCTATCATTATGCATTCTTGTTCTAGCTTCTTGGAGGTTTCATTATCAGCAGTAGGATACTCTGATGATTCTTCAGCAGTTTGTTCTTCTTCACCAGATACCAATTGTGCTTTTCCTTTAACAAAATTCAGTGTAGTTGGTATATCTGGGAAAGACTCAAACTGGGGCTCACTGGCTTCAGTACCAGCAGCTTCTTCAGACAGCATAGTGGCTTCAGTGTCACTTGTTTTTGGTCACCAGACGACTTTTCCCCCTTGGAATGATCACCAGTTCTGGACTTGAGATCATTCCATAATTGTTCTAGCATATGTCTGTCCAGTGCACCAAAGGTTCTTCCTGCCACTGGAGTTGTATCAGTCACAACTTTCTTAAGTGCCTGCACTTCCTTTTTAACAGTTTCAACTTCTTTAGGCAAGTGCTTTGGCAATTTTTCTTCCATCAACCTATCCACTTGGGGTAACAGCCCATTTTGAAGAGTTCGAAGAACAGTCTCAGAAATTTCTTCAGATAATTCTTTCAGCATACTGATTCTGAACTTCTTTGTACATTCATCACTAATCGTACTTACAACTGCATCCTGATCAAGTGTGGATCTACTCTCCAGAGAACTTATCCTGGTAACCAACTTCTGAACCTCTTCATTCAGACCTGCCAGTGGTTGAACAAGTTCACCTTTCACTGCAGTCTGAACAGAGTTCACCAGCCTTGTCTCCAATCCCTGGACTGCCACTTTGAAATTTTTAGTATTGTTGTTTGTGGCCAGTACCAGTTCATCAAGCTTCTCATAAACAAGCTTCTCATTCCCAGCAAACACATTCATCTCAGATGCAAGGTTATTTGATAATAAAGATTTAAAGTCTGAAATAACCTGCGATGAAGTCTGGAGTGATCTCTCCAGGTCCGCCACCTTACTTAAAAGGCCTTGGACCTCGGCAGAAGATGAAGTGGAGAGACCACTAGGAGGTTCAAGATTGGAAGGCAATCTGGTCATAAGAGGTACTTGTGCCCAGTCCTCTTCAGTTGCAGCTTCAGATGTTACAACAGTTGAGTCCAGCGCACGAGGTTCAGTTACGTTGACTGGAGTTTGAAGTGGTGGAGGTTGAGATTGTGAAGTTTGAGTGGTTGCAGGAGTGAAGTATTGAGTATTTCTTGGAATTGAAGGTGGTGGTGGTGGTGCATGTTTGATTCTGGTGGAGGTGGTTCATTTGATTCTGGTGGTGGTGGTGGCATTTCAGCAGATATAATTAGTTGGGTGACTGAAGCAATAGCAGATGTGTCAATATTTTCTTCTTCATCACCCAGGAAATTCATGTTTACATCAAAACCTTCAGACATTGGGGAATCTACATCATCCCAATCTGGAGTCATCCCAACTGTCTGATCACCAGTCTGTTCACCAGCCTGTTCACTAACTTGTTCACCAGCCTCTACATTCAAGTCGATTTGAGCCTCTTGCTCACCAGATACATGTTCATCAGTCTGAACATCTTGTTCGACTTGCTCAATAACCTGCTCAATAATCTGGGGCACATTTTCTTGCTCAACATTCTCTTCAAGTTCAAAAATCAGAGACCCATCCAGATTCATTACATCACCAGGATGTCTTTCAGGATTCACCTGAAGTCCAGCTCTCATCAGACGCATGTTAGTTCTAGGTCGTCTGGAAGGTTCAACATTTTCTGGTCCTTGACCTTCAGGAGCCACTTGTCTAATAGGTTGTACAGCTTCTATGATCTGTACATCTTGGTCACCAGAGGGTCCTTCAACATCTTGACCTCTACCTGGAGCCATTTCAACTTCTTCTCTTTGAAAGGAGAGCATGGACTGAGGAATATCTACCTCATTCAGTGGAGATCTGAGGTTGGTCAGATCCCTCATATACTCACTCACAGAAAAGTGAGTAGTCTCATAATCATACTGGTCTCCAAGAGCTCTTTTAACATCAGTGAAAGAAAACGGATATAAGGAACAAAAGCTTTTCTTCCTTTCACTCTAAGACGCTCTACCAGATCATCAAAAAGGATCTGAGCGAAATCCACTCTTAGTCCAAACCAGAGGCAGTAGGCAATCTGGAGATGAGTTTGATTTATCTGGTCTAACCCTCCAGAACTGCCTCCCAGACATTCAACAATGTGCGTGAAGAAAAATCTCCATGAGTCTGTCAGTTTGCTCATGTAGATTGTTCCCTTCCTGGATAGCTGGCCATGCTCATCCATAATATCTGTGTGCCCCATCAGTCTGCACACTTCCCTAGTATTGATACCAGAGGGAAGTTCGATGGGCAACTCATTCTGTTCAAAATAATTCAATTGAAGAACAGACCTGAGTAGACTAGCAGTGAAACCCAAGGATCTGGTACCTTGCTTCAGAGAGTAAGTAATTGATGAAGTTTCATCATCATATTGTGCAGTGTACCAAAATTCACAGAGGTAATCGTGGTACATCCTCCCTGGATTTAATGTCAACGCACCATATAGTGGGCATGAGAGAAAAAAATGTGTTTAATCTCCCAATAACAGATTGGGCATCATGAACACTGGAAAGTGAAAGTCTGGCCATCCAGTTGTTCATGTTTATTCTTATAGCTTTTGCCTCTAGAATGATATGGGGTGCCTTGTCAACATTTTCAGTTGGATCATATTCAGCAGCGAGCAGATTTTTAAGAGATTTAGATTGTCTAGGTGCCATTATATGAAGAATAGATGAAGATGAAATTGAGTATTTAGGGTTTAGATGAAAATTTGATGAAGGAATGAATGGAAATGGAGTAAATATGAGAGATGATGATGATTGGAAAATGAATGAAGAAGTAAATGAAGGAATTTGAAAGATTTGGGAGTAAATATGTTCGAGGTAAATGCAAATGAAATTGAAAGTGGGTATTTATAGGAGAGAGAATGTGGAACTCAAACGGTTTAATTTGAAATTATCAAATAAAATTTTGATCGGGTTCTGAGATCCGCATTAATTACATCACATCACACATAAATGTGTGACGGTTTACAGCCCACAAACAGTAT
>CM067167.1:54155982-54159512 GCA_034093135.1 Erigeron breviscapus | reverse complement strand
TTTTTAATACTACAATATAATTCGTCGTTGTATTTTTTTGTTGAAAAAATAGCTAGAAACATGTAATTACTTATAACTTATAATATTACAATCTAATATAGTTGTTTTAATTTTAAATTAGATGATACCATCATAATATCAAGAGTAATATTAGATCTTGACCAATAGTTTTATGATATATGTTTATTATTGTGAGACAACCATTGAAACGATCAAATACACACTACAAAAAAAAAATTCATTTGTTCACACTTGGTTATAAGAAGTGTGAAAAAATTTTAAAAATTATAAATTTTTCACACTTATAAATGTGTAAACAAAATGTTAACATTTAAAAGTGTGAATAAATTTTAAAAATTATAAATTTTTCACACTTATAAATGTGTAAACAAAATGTTAACACTTAAAAGTGTGAACAATTGTCAAATATTTTCACACTTAAAAGTGTGAAAGTTAATTTGTAACACATGGTTTCTTCACACTCCCCATGTGTGAAGAAAATATGTGTTACATATTAACTTTCACACTCTTAAGTGTGAACAATTGACATATTTTTACACACTTAAAAGTGTTAACTTTTCTTTTCCACATGTATAAGTGTGTAAATATTGTGATTTTTTTAATTTCTTCACACTTTTAAATGTAAATTATTTCTATACACTTATAAATGTGATTAAATTAACAAAATTTTTCACACTTTTTAAAAGTATTAAAAAAAAGTGTGAGGAAATGACATATTTGTTGTAGTGACATATGATAAATCATGTTAAAATATTATTTTCTTTATAAAAAGTCGTAAAATATATAGAGTCAATCCGTACATCGTACGGGTATTAAGACTAGTATATATATATTGTTGGAATTAATCGGGTTTGTAAACGGGTTTGAGTTTGATCAACGTTTACGGGTCACGTATGATATGCATGCCAATACTAATAGGTTTATAGTTACTCGTGATTAATTAAGAAAATAGGAGTTAATCAAAGAATCCATGCACGTGGGATTAATCAAGTTGAAGGCTGTTTGATTTAGTCCATAGTTGACCGAGTAAAGTGGAGAATACGTGGGATCATGGACGAAACTTTCATGTGTGTTTAGTTATTTTGTTATTATATATAGGTGTACTTGTTTTCTTTTTTATGTACCCTTTTTCATTATTTGAATACAGACTCTTTGATATTCATATTTACTTCATACATATATATATATATATATATATATATATATATATATATATATATATATATATATATATATATATATATATATATATATATATATATATATATATATATATATATATATATATATATATATATATATATATATATATATATATATATATATATATATATATATATATATATATATATATATATATATATATATATATATATATATATATATATATATATATATATATATATATATATATATATATATATATATATATATATATATATATATATATATATATATATATATATATATATATATATATATATATATATATATATATATATATATATATATATATATATATATATATATATATATATATATATATATATATATATATATATATATATATATATATATATATATATATATATATTATTATATATATTATAAAAATAAAATATATAGAGTCAATCCGTACATCGTACGGGTATTAAGACTAGTATATATATATTGTTGGAATTAATCGGGTTTGTAAACGGGTTTGAGTTTGATCAACGTTTACGGGTCACGTATGATATGCATGCCAATACTAATAGGTTTATAGTTACTCGTGATTAATTAAGAAAATAGGAGTTAATCAAAGAATCCATGCACGTGGGATTAATCAAGTTGAAGGCTGTTTGATTTAGTCCATAGTTGACCGAGTAAAGTGGAGAATACGTGGGATCATGGACGAAACTTTCATGTGTGTTTAGTTATTTTGTTATTATATATAGGTGTACTTGTTTTCTTTTTTATGTACCCTTTTTCATTATTTGAATACAGACTCTTTGATATTCATCTCATACGCATATTTACTTCATACATATACGAATATAGTGATATTGTGTGTGTGTGAGTGTGTTTAATCTTGGGCCTGAATCCTTCATTTGGTATCAGAGCAAGGCTTAGAAAGATGGCGTTTTGAGAGTCGGTTTCGAGAGAGGGGTCGCCTAGGCTGCCGGGCAAATGGAGCAGCAATGAGAGAACCGGGTTTTGGGTTTGACAGAAGCTGTGATGTTTTGATCACAGTTGAAACACACAAACAACAGCTATAGATGAAGACAACATGGTGTTCGGGTCGAGTGTTGTCAGGGTTGAAACGGGGTTGTACCGTTCAAGATAACAAGGGTGACCGTGATGAACAAAGGAGGCTGTTTTATGGGCTGTTTTTGTGGTGTTTTGTGGCTGTTTTGGGACTGTTTTACAGCAGTAAACAGAGACCGTGAGGGTGTTTGTGTCAATCGTTGTCACGGGTGAAGTACCGGTTAGGATGACGGGGGTGTGACGGGTAAACACCGGTGTGTCTCTAGGCTGTTAGTCGTGAAACAAACACCGATTAAGGGGGTGAAATGTTGGAATTAATCGGGTTTGTAAACGGGTTTGAGTTTGATCAACGTTTACGGGTCACGTATGATATGCATGCCAATACTAATAGGTTTATAGTTACTCGTGATTAATTAAGAAAATAGGAGTTAATCAAAGAATCCATGCACGTGGGATTAATCAAGTTGAAGGCTGTTTGATTTAGTCCATAGTTGACCGAGTAAAGTGGAGAATACGTGGGATCATGGACGAAACTTTCATGTGTGTTTAGTTATTTTGTTATTATATATAGGTGTACTTGTTTTCTTTTCGGTGGAGTGTCCTCTTGAACAAAGATGATCAGAAATATGAGATTGGTGAAAGAACACGGTGACATTATGGTGTTGGAGTTCAAATCGTGTGGCTTTGGATGTGACCGGGGTATAGGTCATTGATCCGTGATAAGTCAAGATTGTTAGTGAACGTTTCCAACGGGATGCATTCCATGTGATATGTTACTAGTGTGGCGGTTTATTTGAATTGAACCAGGGAGACTTGAACGTGACAAGGTGAAGGTTGGGTGTTCAGTAAAAGTCGAGATGGTTCAAGATCGAGAAGATAGTGATTTGGCTGCTGTGACGAATGGCGTGAAACAAACACCGATTAAGGGGGTGAAATGTTGGAATTAATCGGGTTTGTAAACGGGTTTGAGTTTGATCAACGTTTACGGGTCACGTATGATATGCATGCCAATACTAATAGGTTTATAGTTACTCGTGATTAATTAAGAAAATAGGAGTTAATCAAAGAATCCATGCACGTGGGATTAATCAAGTTGAAGGCTGTTTGATTTAGTCCATAGTTGACCGAGTAAAGTGGAGAATACGTGGGATCATGGACGAAACTTTCATGTGTGTTTAGTTATTTTGTTATTATATATAGGTGTACTTGTTTTCTTTTTTATGTACCCTTTTTCATTATTTGAATACAGACTCTTTGATATT